>CM054135.1:92843084-92868084 GCA_028751875.1 Rapana venosa
TGACATGCCAGACATCAGAGACTGCCAAATGGCACGCTCTGACACTATACTAATCTCTTTGTATCTGTCTGCCAATGGACTGCGAAATGGTAGTCTTTGACAGGGCGCCACTTACCTCTAACTGGGAAATGGGACTCTCTGACACCATGCCACTTTTCTCTCGCTGCCAGTTTTCTGGAAAATGGCACACTTTGGCACCACGCCACTTACCTCTGACTTGGAAATGGTACATGCAATATGATACAATATATTATGCGATACAGTCAATGCATGCAATATAACATATTACAATGCACGACAATCCAAATAAAGTGCAATTCGATATGGTGCAATACAATACAACACAAACAATATAGTTTAAGACTATACTATATAATACGATACATGCAGTACAATATATCACAATACAATTCGATATAGCACAATACAAAACGACACAATACAACGCAATATGATACAATACAAAACAACACAATACAGTACTCTGACACCCTATCTCTGTCTCTCGCTCTATCGCTGTCTGTTTCTGTCTCTGTCTGTCTGTCTGTCTCTGTATCTGTCTGTCTCTCTGTATCTCTCTCTGTCTCTGTCTCTCTTTCCATGGACAGCTTCTGTTTCTGCCCTAGTTTCGATGTACATAAGCAGTAATGGCTTTCCCCTGTCACACTAGATAATGCAAGTGTAAGGCAAAAAAGCACAGACTGGAAGTAGACTTATGCATAAATGAACATGAAGTATGGTTATGCCTAATAGCCCTTGAGCACATGCTTGTGTGTTTATTTTTATTTTTATTTTATTCTTTTATTTTATTTTATTCTTTTATACCGAGGATAATGGAATAAGCACTTATGTGCTTTTTTACATCCAGTCCCCGTGTGTATGCGGTTTTGCAAATTCTGTCATCTGTTCCCACCGGCACACAATGGCCTACTCTTCCGAAAAGCGGAACAGGATTTAACGTGTGTGCAAGATGTTCTGCTTGCGTTCGCACACGGGACCTCGGTTTATAGTCTCATCCGAAGGCATACTGATGTGTGCAAGCTCGTACACACACACACACACACACACACACACACACAACACACACACACACACACACACACACACACACACACACACACGCACACACACACACACCCCAACACACACACACACACACACACAACGCATGACCACACACACCACACACACCGCACGCACACACACACACACACCGCACGCAGACGCAACACCACTGCACAACAAAAAATGTGCGCAAACATGCTGCACGCACGACAGACCACTTTCAATTTTAACATATGTCTCAAACACGTACGCACGCATATACAGACTCCCCACATTCACTTACACACACACACACACACAAACACGCACACACACACACAAAACAACACAATAACACACACACTCACACACCCAATCACACTCACCCACCCCCCACCCCCCACACATACATCCCAAATACAAAATTTGGAAATAAAAATTTGACTTGATTTGACTTACACACACACATACATGCACACACACCACATCCCCTCCACACACATGCACACACACAACCACATACACACACGCGTACGCACAAACCCACAAACACAACATACAAACACACAGAGAAGGATAGGACAAGGAGGAGAAGGAGGAAGAAGGAATGATTCTGGCAATGAAAGTGATATAAAAATGCTGAAGCGAGAGGAGCGGGGAGCATTCAGAAATACCCTCTGATGAATTGTTCTGATTGAGCTGCCGCTATTGGCGCTATTGATTTGGCTATTGTCCATGGGGGGTGGGGGGAGTGAGAGAGAGAGACGAAAGAGAGAGAGAGAGAGAGAGAGAGAGAGAGAGAGAGAGAGAGAGAGAGGAGAGAGAGAGCAAGACAGAAAGACAGATAGACAGACAGGACAGACGTAGACATACAAAGACAGACATACAAGACAGACAGAAGACAGATCAGCAGACAGACAAGTCAAGTCAAAATTTTATTTCCAGATGGTACATTGAATAAGCAATGCATTTGCTTTTTTTCCATCAAGCCATCTATCTAAGAACAAATTTCTTAATGATTATACTGAAATACTACATTATTGCAGACAGACAGACCAACCGTTAGACAGACAGAGAGACAGACAGATAGAGACTCCGACAGACTACTGAGAGACAGCGAAAAAGAATAAGTGAGAGACAATGAGAGATAAGAGAAAGACACAGAGACAGAGGCGAAGAATGTGAGACCAAAAAAGTCCAAGAGACGTAAAGAGACAGACGCAAAACTCACAGTCAGCCAGCCAGCCAGCCAGCCTGATAGACAGCCAGCCAGACAGACAGACAGCCAGCCTGATAGACAGCCAGACAGACAATAAATCAGCCACAGCGATAGTCGTTTCATCTGCCCGGCTTGGCCTTGTATTGTAAGAAAGACGCTATCATAAAAAAAGAGAAAAAAATGACAGGCCAGAAACTGGGATTTGTTGTTGTGGAGTGTGTCCTAGCTTAAGCATCCTTGGAGGTTGCCCAGAACACGCACACGCACGCGCTCGCACACACACACCTACACAACACCTACACACACACACACACACACACACACACACACACACACACACACACACACACACACACACACACACAACACACACACACACACACACACACACACACACACACACACACACACGCACTGGGCTATCTTCCTTACCACGCCTGGGAATGCCTGTGAGAGTACACATGGAATGAAAAATGTCGCTGCTTGTGAGATAATAAAGCATTTGAATTGAATGTTGTGTGTATGGTTGTTTTCAAACACATCGCAATATCGGCGGGGTAGCCTGATGGTCAGAGCACTCGCTTTCGTGGAAGGGTGACCGTTTGTACGCCTTGGCTTCAGTACAGTTCCCTAGTTCACCCAGCTGTAAATGGGTACCTGTCTCTTTAGGGTGAGGGAAGATAAATCAGCGAGGGAGAGGAGATGGGTGCTGCCCTCAATATGCTGGCTCCTAGAGAAGTTGAGGTTTCTGATGCCTCACTCCCTTACGACCACATAGGTTATGGGACACCTTTACCTTAATTGACAATAATAATTGCTGTCTGAATGTTCGACGAAGAAAATTTAAAGAGTATGTTCGACGAAGAAGAAAATTTAGAGTTTGTTACGGATGAAGACACATAACATATCAAGGCATAACATCATGCAACTGTAGGACTTGGCATGTTGCTTACAGCAATAACTGACAAGAGTTTTTGACCTGAGCAAAAAACACAACAACCACCCCAAAACACCACATAACACAACTAAGAGTTCAACACACACTCTCCTTAACAGCAATTGACATTCATACCGTCGCCATTCCTTGCACTTACCCCATTCAGGCAATTTCTCCAGAGACAATTGCAATACAGCCGCTGAATTTATTCCATGAAGCGGAGGATTCAGTCTGAGACTTGGCCGGCCATTCCTGTTTTATTTCCGCATGGAATCTGGAATAAAAATTGCTGCTGGGGTAATGCGTTTGTCTGTGTGTCTGACCGTCTGCCTGTCTGTGTGTCTGTCTGTGTCTCTGTCTGGTCTGTCTGTCTGTCTGTCTGTCTGCCTGCCTGCCTGTCTGTCTGTCTGTCTGTCTCCCCCCTCCTCTCTCTCTTTTCCTTTCTTTTCGTGTTTCTCGTCTCTGTTTCTCTTTCTGTCTTTATACATTTATTCATCTTTCTGTGAGGGATGGGGATGAACGAGTGTATGCGCATGTTTGTCTATATGTACGTATGTGCATGGCCAAATACATACGTGTATGCATACATACTTATGTTAGTCATTTCAACATTTCCGTTAAATAGTGAAACCAGACAGGAAAATGTGCATGTGTGTTCGGGGTGGGGGTGGGGTGGGGTGGGGTGGGGGAAGGAGGTGGATGGATGGGGCGGATGTACACATAAATAATTACCTGCAATAAACAACTGTATCCCCCAAAAGCATAGACAACAACTTTGAAAAGAAGGATTTAAAAGACAGACAGACAGAAAGACAGACAGACAGACAGACAGACAGACGTATCAACTGACATAGTGATGGAAAACACTCGCAACGCAAAATCTCACCATTTGACCATCCGAGCTGTAGCCGAGGAATGAAAAAAGCCACAGACAGACAGACAGACAGATAGACAGACAGACATACAGACATACAGACAGACAGACAGACAGACAGACAGACAGATGCTAGGAGGAAAAAACCCAACGTGACACTATCAGTAGAAGAAATAGTGCATGTCAAATGTACAAATCTCTCTCAATTTCAGAAAGAATCCTGCACATGGACAGACAGAAAGACAGACGGACAGCCAGCCAGCCACTCACACACATACATACACACACACAAACACACACACACACACACACAACACACACACACACACACCACACACACACACACACACACACACACACACACACACACACACACACACACACACACACACACACACACACATACACACATATAGCCAGACAGACATAATTATAGACAGCCAGATACATAGACAGACTGCTGCAACGAAAGACTACTAAAACCCTAACAGCAGAAAACAAGATAGTCAATGCGCATCAAAAAGTACAAAATGTCTCACACAGTTTCAGAAAAAGGAAAGAATTCTACAGTCATTGTTCAACAGACCATCCACGTACAGCGCAAGCCGACTGAATCTCCATCCTCCTGCTTCTCCCCCTCTCTCCCATAAGCCCCTCCCCCCCCCTTTACCCTCTCCTTCTCTCCCCCCTCCCCCTTCCCCCACTCCCGTCCCCACACTATCTCCTTTCTCCCTGCATAATCCTACCCCCGAGATACAGACGAGAAGTAATAAGCATTTCAGTTCACAGTCAGATAATCACAGATATCTCTCTCTTCTTACTCAAACCCCTTCTCTTTTTATCTGTCTGTCGGTCTTTCTGTATTTTCTCCCCGTCTGTCTCTCTGCTCTCTGTCTCTGTCTCTGTCTATCTGTCTCTGCCTGTCTGTCTCTCTGTTTCTCTCTTTGTACCTATGTGTGTTTCTGTCTCTTTGCGTTTCTGTATCTTTCAGTCACTTTCTGTCTCTTTCTCTATGTATCTGCGTCTGTCTCTGTCTCCCCGTACTCTGTTGACCATTCCGTCTTTCTGCGCTTCTTGTATATGTGTCTGTCCCCCCCTGTCTGGCTTTCCGTCCGTCCGTCTGTCTGCCTCTTTCTTTCTTTCTTTCTCTCTTTCTGTCTCTGCCTCTGTCTGTCTATCTTTCTGTCTCTGTCTCTGTCTGTCTGTCTTTCTCTGTCTCTCTCTCAGGGAGGGGGACTAGGTGTTAAAAATAAAGCAAATGAGTGCTTATTCAACATACGCGAAATAAAAGAATTTGATTTGATCTGATTCGATTAGGCTTGATTTGACTTTTCCGTCTGTCTGTCTGTCTTTCTGTCTGTCTCTGTCTCTCTGTCTCTGTCTGTCTGTCTCTCACTCTTTCTTATTCATGTGGATTAAAAACATCTTGCTTGAAGCTTTAGGCCGAGCTTAGATGATTTCTGCCAGAAAATATAAAGTCTTGTTTTTGGCATCGCTGCTGTTGTTGGAGATATTGCACTACACACACACACACACACACACACACACACACACACACACACACACACACACACACACACACACACACACACACACACACACACACACACACACACACACACACACACACACACACACACACACACAAATACACACACACACACACACACACAAACACACACACACACACACACACACACACACACACACACACACACACACTGATACTGGTATCGGCTATTTGAGGTTGAGATTTGTTTTGATGCCATTTGAGGAATGGAAAATGTTTGTGTTGTCGATTATGCGAGCAGTGCTCTTGTTTGTTTGCTTGTTTGTTTATTTGTTTGTTTGTTTGAGTGGTTCTCTGTTTCAATGAAACCTTTTCTAAGCGTGCACATAGACACAGGCACACATACACATACACACACAAACACACACACACATACACACACAACCCCCCCCCCCCCCCCCACACACACACACAGAAGCAAAGACAGCAACAACGACAACAACATACTACAAGACACGTTAACACCCAACCTTCCCCCCCCCCCCCCACACACTCTCTCTCAATCTCACACACACTCACACACACACACAAACACACAAACACATTCTCTCTCTCTCTCTCTCTCTCTCTCTCTCTCTCTCTCTCCCTCTCTCACACACACACTCTCTCACAAACACAGACACACACACAAAAGCAAAGACAGTATGCAACAACAACAACAATACTCCAGAGACATGTCACACACACAGAGACACACAGACACAGAGACACAGAGACACAGACAGACTGACAGACAGACAGACAGACACACACACACACACACACACGCACATCCAGAAGAAGACAGACAGACAGACAGATAGACGTGTCTCTAAGCGAAGACAGCAAAACGACAACAACAATACTACAGAGACACGTTAACACCCCCCCCCCCCCACACACACATACGCACGCACACACACACACGCGATCGCCCCCTCACCCCCCCCCCCCCCGCCCCCCCACCGTTATTACCTTGATACTCTCGCTGCTAATCCCCTCATAGAACCCTAACGAGTCCTGTGGGAATGAATGGAAGAAGTAAAACCAGAAAACTGTAGTGCAATCCTGACTTCCAATGTCTTTTTCTCTGTCCACTCACAGTGGCCACACGCAGCAGAGTGGTTAAAACAGCAAATGTCTCCCTGCCCGCCATAGGCTCAAATCTCCACAGGGGGATGGGATAGCCTAGTGGTTAGAACATTGCCCTCGCAATCTGACGACCACTGGTTTGATTCCCGTTCAAGGGGATATTTTCCCCTGGAGTTAACATCCGTGTAGACTCCACTCTCCCCAAAAGTCCTTCGGATGAGACTATAAACCGAGGCCTCGTGTGCGAACGCACGCACAACATCTTGCGCACGCGTTAAATCCTGTTCCGCTTTTCGTAAGAGTAGGCCATTGTGTGCCGGTGGGAACAGATGACTGAATTTACAAAACTGCATACAAACGGGGACCACATGTAAAAAGCACATAAGTGCTTATTCCATTATCCTTGGTATAAAAGAATAAATAACATTTAAAAAACTATAAACAGTACTCTGTGGAGTAGAGGTAAGAATTTGGATCCGTGGTCTAGAGATAACGCGCCTGCACTGACAGCAAAAAGTCGGGGTCGGAAGTGTTCCGGTTGTTCGATCACCGTTTGGACCCGAAACTTTTCCCCAATCCATAAGACCATGAGTGGTGGTCTGGGCACTAGTCTTTCGGATGAAATAAATCGAGGTCCCGTGTGTTACACATTATTTAGCGCACATAAAAGAACCTAAGGCAACCAGAGTTATCCTGGCAAAATTCTGTAGAGAAAAGCCACTCTGATAGGGAAACAAATACAGTTGCAGACAAAACAAATAGTGGGTGGTGCTGCTCTTGTGGCAACGCAATCTCCCCGGGGAGAACAGCCCGAATTTCACGCAGAGAAATTCGCAAGTATATAACCATCTAGGGGGTGTGGGATTTAATAGTTAGAATGTTAAAATGGTGATCTGGCAACGACTATAGGGCGTGGGTTTAATGGTTAGAACACTTAAAGTCGTAATCTGGCGAAGGTTATGAGTTTAATGATCTAGTATGTAAAGAAGTAATAAGGCGAAGGCTAAAGGTTGTGGGTTTAATGGTTGGAATGTAAAGTAGTAATCATTCAAAGAATATAGGTTGTGGGTTTAACGTTTGGAATGTAAAGTAGTAATCTGTCAAAGAATATAGGGAATGGGTTTAACGGTTGGAATGTAAAGTAGTAATCATTCAAAGAATATAGGTTGTGGGTTTAACGTTTGGAATGTAAAGTAGTAATCTGTCAAAGAATATAGGGAATGGGTTTAACGGTTGGAATGTAAAATAGTAATCATTCAAAGAATATAGGTTATGGGTTTAATGGTTGGAATGTAAAGTAGTAATCATTCAAAGAATATAGGTTATGGGTTTAATGGTTGGAATGTAAAGTAGTAATCATTCAAAGAATATAGGGAATGGGTTTAATGGTTGGAATGTAAAGTAGTAATCATTCAAAGAATATAGGGAATGGGCTTAATGGTTGGAATGTAAAGCAGTAATCTGTCAAAGAATATAGGTGATGGGTTTAATGGTTGGAATGTAAAATAGTAATCTGTCAAAGAATATAGGGAATGGGTTTAATGGTTGGAATGCAAAGTAGTAATCATTCAAAGAATATAGGGAATGGGTTCAATGGTTGGAATGCAAAGTAGTAATCATTCAAAGAATATAGGGAATGGGTTCAATGGTTGGAATGCTAAGTAGTAATCATTCAAAGAATATAGGGAATGGGTTTAATGGTTGGAAGGTAAAATAGTAATCATTCAAAGAATATAGGGAATGGGTTTAATGGTTGGAATGTAAAATAGTAATCATTCAAAGAATATAGGGAATGGGTTTAATGGTTGGAATTTAAAATAGTAATCATTCAAAGAATATAAGGAATGGGTTTAATGGTTGGAATGTAAAATAGTAATCATTCAAAGAATATAAGGAATGGGTTCAATGGTTGGAATGTAAAAGCAGTAACCTGTCAAAGCCTGCAGGGCGTTGATTTAATAGCTAGAATGTTACAGTAGTAATTTGGCAATGACTATAGAGAATGGGCTGAATGGTTAGAATGTAAGAGAAGTAATCTGTCAAAGACTAAAGGGAATCGGTTTAATGGTTAGAATGTTAACGAAGTACCTTAGCCAAGACTAAAGGGCTCTCACTTCTAGGCAAAACTGCCCGACAACACCACCACCACCACCACCTAAACCCTGTATTAACCACAAGACTAGAGGATTGACACAAACAACAGGACAGCATCCACAAAACGCAGGATGCTCCTGTACTGCGCGATTCCAGCATTCCCACTGAGCCCCATAGCACACAGAATCAGCTGCCCGAGTTCTCAAAATCTCCACTTTTTGCAGGGATCCGAACTCCGCAACTTTCACGCCACAAGTCCATCACTCAAACGACAAGGACACAGTGGCTAGTTCCGGGGAAGAGTGTTGGCTGGGAGCTGTAAGGCAGCGGGTTATCGATTGCTATGGCTGCACACAGTGTTCGTGTATATGGACATGCAGCATGCAATTCTGCAGTTTTTGGCCAGTACTGCAAGAAAAAAAGCCCCAAAAGCCCACAGCTTTTCAAAATGTGATAAAGTATTTGAGTATAATGACTTAAAAAAAAAGAGATATGTAAGTAAATGAATTCTTTTAGCTGGTGTACAGAGGGCTTATAAAATGGGTGTGTGTGTGTTTAAACATTTGTATTTGAAAAGTTTATGTTGTTTGTTTTAAATAAAAAAGAAGAAATGCAGCAAGAGAAAACACAAAATGTATTGTTGTTTTTTCTAAACATTTGTATGTGAAAAGTTTGTGTTGTTTTAAATTTAAAAAAAGAGAGAAAACATGCAGCAAGAGAAATAAACAACCACAAACAAGCAAGAAAAAGTAATCAGCAAACATGAACAACAAAACAAAAAACTCAACACTTACAACAAAAACGTTCAAACGAATAACAAGGATAAGGAGTACAGGAAAAAAGAAAAAAGAAAAGCTGCATTCACCAAGAAAGTTCTTTCCTCTTTTTGCCACCCCCCATTTTCCCTCCAGAAGGAAGAATACACACGCACGCACCACACACACACACACACACACACACACACACACACACACACACACACACACACACACACACACACACACACACACACACACACAAATACACACTCAAACTTAAAACATTTTATTAAATGTGTGTGTGGACGTGAGCGCGCACGCGCCAGGTGTGCCATGAGTATGTGTTGCGTGTATATGAAATGTGTGGTAATTTGTATTTTCAATGTATTTCCTTATCGATTTTTTCCTCTTTTTTTTTACTGGTTTAATTCAATGGTAAACGATGCAATAATGTAGTGTCTTAGTATAATCATTACGAAATTTGTTCTTAGATAGATGGCTTGATGAAAAAAAGCAAATGCATTGCTTATTCAATGTACCATCTGGAAATAAAATTTTGACTTGACTTGACTTGACTCATACACACATTCATACACAAGCACAAACACAAACTCACACACACACACTCACACTTAGATAGATGGCTTGATGAAAAAAAGCAAACATGCTTATCAATGTACCATCTGAAATTAAATTTGACTTTGACTTGACTTTGACACTCTCTCTCTGACACACACACACTCACACCCCACACACACACACCACACACACACAACACACACACACACACACACACACACACACACACACACAACACACACACACACACACACAACACACACAACACACACCACAAAACAACACACACACACCACTCTCTCTCTCTCTCTCTCCTCTCTCCTCTCTCTCTCTCACTCAACCTGATAGAAAAAACCCATATCGACTGAGACACCTATGGTTAGACAGACAGGACAGACAGACAGACAGACAGACAGACAGACAGACAGACAGACAGACAGACAGACAAACAGAACAGACGAGGATATCGTCAGATAGGTAAAGAGCACAAGCTTTACGTGGCATCTTCTGCAAATCTCCAAAAAGAAGTCTTGCCGAGACAGCCAGCCTCCTTTCTTTAACGGACAAAAGTGACCCAGAGAAGAAAAAACCCAACAAATATATCAGGCTGAAAATAATGATCGTGAGATTTGAACCCCAGACCTTGAATGTCTTGTTCACTAAGCTCCCTGTGGGGATGTGTCAGTTTCTAGCTAATAAATCGTCTGCAGAGAGATATGTCAATGAACTTCCTGTAGATTAAAAAAATCTTCTTCACTAAAAAAAACAAAACGTATCTTTATGTCGTTATCTTTGTCTGTTTGTCTGTTTCTTTGCCTGTCTGTATGTTTGTCTGTCTGTCTGTTTGTTTTATGTTTGTGTATTTGTTTGCCTGTATGTCTTTTTGTTCTCTTCCCCACCCTGCATTTGTGTGTGTGTGTGTGTGTGTGTGTGTGTGTGTGTGTGTGTGTGTGCACGCTTGCTTGCTTCTGATTCTGTCTGTCTGTCTCTCTCTCTCTCCTCACACACAACAACACAACACACCACACACACACAACACACAACCAACACACACACAACACACACCCCACACACCACACACACACACACACACAACTCACACACACACACACACACTCACACACACAACACACAACACAACACAACATCACACACACACACAACACACACACACACATAAACACACACACAAACACACACACAGACACACACACTCTCTGGATTCGTTTTCCAGATAACCTTGCTTGCTTTTACTGCAGGCCTCCATTCGTTAAACATTCTTACACAGCATTTGTGCTGATTTCCCAACAGACACATTTAAAAAAAAGAAGTAAAAAATAGATGTTTTGTTGTTGTTTACTTTTGTTTTGTTTGCTCTGACTTGCAGATTGAGAATCATGTCACTTCAAATGAACATTGGTCCAGCCTTCAAGTTTTGTCATATACTGACTTAAAAAAAAAGAAGCAAAATGCAAAGATCTATTTTAAAATGTTGCCATATTTTCATGTTATGTTGAAATTGTCTTCATCCATGACAAGTTCTTAGCATAACAGCATGTACTCTCCATTAAAGGAAAAAACAAAACCCTCTGAAGTCAGCGTTTGGCTGCCTATATAGCAAAGTATTTGAAATCAGTCATTCACACAAACTTCCTATTCAGCGTGGGGTATAGTTTCACAGTAGTTGCCAAATGAGATGTACTAGACAGAATACAGTATTCTAGATAACATGCCACGGGGACGGGGATGGTTCAGTGGTCAGAGCACTCGCTTTCCCCAGCTATGGTTAAGCAGCATCGAGCGTGGTTACCTCTTGGATGGGTGACCGTTTGCGCGTCTTGGCTTCAGTACAGTCCCCCAGTTCACCCAGCTGTAAATGGATACCTGCCCTCTTTAGGGTCAGGGAAGGTAAAGCAGTGAGGGAGAGGAGATGGGCGCCGTCATCAATATGCTGGCCCTAGAGAAGTGAGGTCTCTGACGCCTCGCTCCCTACGACCACAGAGGTTATGGGACACCTTTACCTTTTAGATAACACCCTGAGCGTTGAGTTAGGGTTAAGCAACACACACACACACACACACACACACACACACACACACACACACACACACACACACACACACACACACACACAACACACACACACGCACGCACAGCACGCACGCGCGCGCGCAGCAGCACCAGCAGCAGCTTTTACCGAAAATTAAAAAAAAAAAAGTAGGCGGAAACAGGAATGGAGCGTGGCCATAGGTTAGCTGTCTGAGCACAACTGGATTAAACTCCACCCGACCCCCCCCCCCCCCCACACCTTTGTTATCATAAATAATCTTCCCACTGTCTTTTGCCTTAGCCATACCAGGTGCTTGTCTGTTCCTTTAACTCGCTGTTTTCAACGAAACAGAAAAAATCATTTTTGGTAGAAGGGGGGGACAGCAATTGGAGTTTTGTGTGTGTGTGTGTGTGTGTGTGTGTGTGTGTGTGTGTCAAAGTCAAAGTCAAAGTCAAAGTCAAAGTCAAACTTTTATTTTCAGATGGTACATTGAATAAGCAGTGCATTTGCTTTTTTTTCATCAAGCCATGTATCTAAAGAAAGAAAAAAAAGCGAGAAAAAAAAGATAAAAGATAAGATAAAAGTGTGTGTGTGTGTGTGTGTTTTGGTGTGCGTGCGTGCGTGGTGTATGTGAGTGTGTGTTTTTCTCTTATTGTGTCTGTCTGTCTGTCTGCTTCTCTCTCTCTCTCACTCTCTCTCTCTCTCTCACTCACTCTCTCCTCTCTCTCTCTTTCTTTCTTTCTTTCTTTCTATCTGTCCCTTCTCTCTCTCTCTTCCTCTTTCTGTCTACATCTGTGTGTTTATGTGTCTGGCTGTCTGTCTTTATCTGTCTGTCTGTCTGTCTCCCCCCTCTCTCTCCCCGTCCATTCCCCTCTCTCTCCATCACCCTCCCTCTCCCTCCCGCTCCCTCTCTCTCCTCCCGCCTCTCTCTCTCTCCCTCCCTCCATCCCTCTATCCCTCCCCCCTTTCTCCCTCCCTCCTCTCTCTGTCTCTCCTCCCTCTCTCTCCCTCCCCCTCCCCTCTCCCTCTCCACCCCTCCCCTTCTCTCCCCCCCCCCCCCTCTCTCTCTTCTTCCTTCATGACGAAGATTCCAGGTGCAGATCTGATTTGCTGAGGTTTTCTCTCCATGTTTGTCAAAGCTTGCCCTTACAACATCTTTTCATTTCAACCCAGACTTCCTTTTCACGGAAAGACCACAGACGTGCAATCATTGCCTTTTCTTTGCTGCTGCAGCCAAACGCTGGAAAGGAAAGCAGTATCGTATGTATTATGTATTACAATGCAAGAACATTCAATGATGCTGATAGAGATGGATAAAAGGTCGGAATTTTTTTTGGGGGGGAGGTGGGGGTGGGGGTGGGTGGGATGGGAGGGTTGTTGTTGCGATTTTAGTGATGTATTTGTTTGTGCGTGTCTTGTTCTCTCTGTCTGTCTGTCTGTCTGTTTGTCTGTCTCTGTGTCTGTCTGTCTGTATGTCTTGTTCTCGTTCTCTCTATTTTTTGTCTGTCTGTCTCTCCCTCTCTCTTTCTCTTTCTCGTTCTCTCTTTTTCTTTTTGTTGGGCGTGTCCTCTCTCTCTCTCTCTTTCACACACACAAACACACACACACACACTCACTCACACACACACACACCATACACTCACTCACACACACACACACACACACACACACACACACACACACACACACACACACACACACACACACACACACACACACACACACACACACACACACACACACACACACACACACACACACACACATTCTCTCTCTCTCTCTCTCTCTCTCTCTATTTGTTGTGCACGCTGTGTGTTCTCTCGCTCTGTCCCTCTTCCTCTCCCCTCATCCCCCCCCCCCCCCCCCCCCTCTCTTTCTCTGTGTCCTTCTCTGTCTGTCTCTTTTTTCAATCAATTTCATGTTGTTTATAGCTGCACCGACCACGAAGGCCATACCAGAGCTGTCACCTTATTCAATTTCAGCAAATCCAGTAACATTCACCTCAAGTTCAACATCAACACTATCTAATGACTCTCTGTCTCGCTCTCTGTCTCTCACTCTCTGTTTTGCTGTTTCTGTGTCTGTCTTTTTCTGTATCTTTCCTTTATGTCTGTCTCTTTTCTCCCTTCTGTCTGTCTTTCTCTCTGTCTGCGTCTGTTTCCATGTCTTTCTCTGGTGTCTTTCCAACTCTCTGTATCTCTCTGTCTCTGTCAGTCCGTTTGTCTGTCTGTGTTTCTGTCTCTTTGTGTCTGTATGTCTATTTGTCTGTGTGTTTCTCTATGTCTCCATGTATGTGTGTGTGTGTGTGTGTGTGTGTGTGTGTGTGTGTGTGTGTGTTCAATTTTACGTCTGTTCACTTAAAGTGATATTGTGTGTGTGTGATGTGTGTGTGTGTGTGTGTGTGTGTGTGGTGTGTGTGTGTGTGTGTGTGTGTGTGTGTGGTGTGTATCTCACGATCTCGATCTCTCTCTTGTTATTTCGTTTGTCTTCTTCTTTCTTTCGCAATGCCTTTGTCGTTTTTATTCTTATGCAATTTTGTATTGCACGCGCGCGTATGTATGTGTGTGTTGCTATATATATACATAAATAAATAAATATACATATTTATATTTATCTCTCTCTCTCTCTCTTTCGATCTCTCTCTCTCTCTCTCTATATATATATCTATATATTATAATTCACAGACATATTGTTATGCTAAGAACTTTCCATTGATGGAGAAAATCTCAACCAAGCATTTGAAAATACAACAACATTGTAATGAAAGCCTTCACACATTGCTTGCATCAATAACCGATACACTTTTGGAAAATCGTTGCGTTATCAGATCCTTTATTTCTGTTTTGGTGTCTGTATCTGTCTGTGTATTCAGATTATGTTTCTAGTGATGACGTGACTCCGTGGGTGTAAATGATAAAGAAAACAACAGGAAAACCACCCAACACAACAAAACAACAACAAATAGACGAAAACAAAAACCAGAAAAAAATCTCCCCCCCTTCAATGATATTGGAAATGGTGTGTTAAAGAAAGGTTGCATGCGTATGTAGTCATAGACACACACATGTGTGTTTCGATTTTCAGTGCAGAATATAATAGATAAAATAAAACGAATGGATCGATTGATCGATTGGTTGATTGATTGGTGGCTGGTGGGGAACAAATCTACTTGAACCGACACCTGGGCCGAGACTTGAATCCGCGACCTCGGTACCGCCAGATCACGATGATGACATTATAACCACTAGGCTTATTTCGCCCCCGTAATATCATAATCCACACGTACACTCAATTCATGACAGAGCATCAGTCACTCACGCCAGATCCACCCACTCAGGGAGAAAGCGAGAGAACGAAAATAAACTTGATAGTATCATGATGTGAGGGGCTGCTTAGCTTAGCTTAGATGATGATGATATTCTCTACCAGTTATTTCGTCTTTGTCCTTGAAGGAATTACTGGCAGCTCTCTTCAAGAGATGGTATGCATAGTGTGGTAATTTGGGTATCATCCGAGAAAGGCTAAGGGGAGGTTTGCATGAGAAAGGCTAGTGTAGCACAGCCAGGGATCAGGTTGTCTTAATTCCACTGAAATGGAACATCACAGTCTTGGGAATTTCTGACTCGTTTGGAGATCAACTGCTGGTTTTGACTATCAGTGTGTGTGTGAGAGAGTAGGGAAGACTAATATTGCATACATGAAGGATAATGACATTGTTGGATACCAAAAATCATATTACAAGAATGTATTGTATTCAGCGGCGTTGTAATGTACTGAATTGTATTGTATTGTGTTGTGTTGTGTTGTATTAGATTTTATGATGGTTTATTGTATTGCATTGTATTATACTAGATTATATCATATTGTATTGTATTGTATGCCACTTTCTGTCATAACAGGTTTTTCCGGATAAACTTCATGCTGTGCTTCCTGGGAGGAATATGTCGCACCAACAGCAGTGCCATGCATAAAACATTATTGATGTTTCTATGTGTATCTGGTTCTGTGTTTGAATGACTTTTTCTGGAGAATTTTGCTTGAGACAAGAGAAGAAGACGAAAGATGGTGAAGAAGAAACATTGCAAAGAAGACTTGCAAAGAAGAAAATTTATTACAAAGAAGAAGACCAGCCAAGAATTGTGAAGAAGACTTGCAAGGAAGAAGAAGAAGAATTACGAAGAAGCTGAATTTCGAAGAAGATGAATTGTAAAGAAGATGAAGAAGAAGAAGAAGAATTGCGAAGAAGAAGAAGAAGAATTGCGAAGAATGCGAAAAATTGCGAAGAATTGCGAAGAAGAAGAAGAAGAAGAAGAAGAAGAAGAATTGCGAAGAAGAATTGCGAAGAAGAAGAATTGCGAAGAAGAATTGCGAAGAAGAATTGCGAAGAAGAAGAAGAATTGCGAAGAAGAAGAATGCGAAGAAGAAGAATGCGAAGAAGAAGAAGAATTGCGAAGAAGAAGAAGAAGAAGAAGAAGAAGAAGAAGAAGAAGAAGAAGAAAAAGAAGAAGAAGAAGAAGAAGAAGAACAAGAACAAGAAAAAGAAGAAGAAAATAACAAAGAAGAATTGTGCAGGAGGAGGAGGAGAAGAAGAAGAAGGAGAAGATGATGATGATGACAACAAAGGCTGTTATGATAATAAAGGCAACGAGGTGATGATACAATGATTGTGGCAGGCTGGAAAAAATTGGTAATGATACTTACAGTAATGGTGAATATGAAAGAAAAACACAAAAATGGAGCTGGGGATGCAGTAACGATGTTCTTGATGATCCTGATAATAATGATGATGATAATGCTTCTGTTGCTGCTGCTGCTGGAAGAGCTAATGATGATCAAGTGTAAAGTGCATCATTCTGACCACCACAAAGGCAGGCCATGCTGGGGGCCTACAGTTTGCTGCTTTGATCATCTGCACTGAGTGGGGTTTTTGTTGTTGTTGTTTTTTTTAATCCCCTGCATCATTCAATTGGGAAACAGTAGCATGGAGCGAATTAGTATGATTATTTTTCCTAGGGGTGAGTGTGAGTGTGTTTTATTTTATTCTTTTATATCGAGGATAATGGAATAAGCCCTTATGTGCTTTTTTTTTACATCCAGTTCCTGTGTGTATGCGATTTTGTAAATTTTACATCTGTTCCCACCGGCACACAATAGCCTACTCTTACGAAAAGCGGAACAGGATTAAACGTGTGCGCAAGATGTTCTGCATGCGTTCGCACACGGGACCTCGGTTTATAGTCTCATCCGAAGGACTTTTGGGGAGAGTGGAGTCTGCACGGATGTTAACTCCAGGGGAAATTATTCCCTAGAACGGGAATGGAACCCGGGTCGTCAGATTGCGAGCGCAATATTCTAACCACTCGGCTATCCCGTCTCCCTGTATGTGTGTGTGTACGTGTATGTGTGTGTGTGTGTGTGTGTGTGTGTGTGTGTGTGTGTGTGTGTGTGTGTGTGTGCGTTTGCGTGTGCGTGTGTGTGTGTGTGTTCTTAGGCCTCTTTCTTTGGCTGTGAGTATGAATTACCTTGAGAGAGAGAGAGAGAGAGAGAGAGAGAGAGAGAGAGAGAGAGAGAGAGAGAGAGAGAGAGAGAGAGAGAGAGAGAGAGAGAGAGAGATATGAACAAGTCCAGTCAGTAAGACAGTGGAAGGAACAGAATTAGTTCTGTGCTTTCTTTGTTCTCTCTCTCTCTCTCTCATCTCTCTCTCTCTCTCTCTCTCTCTCTCTCTCTCTCTCTCTCTCTCTCTCCCCCTTCTCTCTCTCTCTCTCTCCCCCTCTCTCTCTCTCTCTCTCTCCCCCCCCCCCTCTCTCTCTCTCTCTCCCTCCCTCACCCCTCTCTCTGTGACTGTCGTGACAGTTTAGCCATTTGCATTCCCAGACTGTCTTCAGTGCACCATGTGCTCTGTTTGTCTAGTTCTCTGTGGGATTGAAGCAAAAGAGTCTATCTGTCTCCTTGTTTGTTTGTATGTATGTTTATCTGTCCATCTGCCTGTCTGTCCCTTGCTCTCTCTCTCTCTCTCAGCCCAGGTTTATTTTCCTGTACAGGTCTGGTTTTTTAAAATTAACGTTTTCGTTTGTCAAAGTTTCCCATATAGCACCATTTCGCGCCGAAGCTGGTTGCGCAGGGACCACCTTGCCAGGTGCTTAACGGCAGCGCAACGCGTTTTCGCTCATAAACCAGACAAAAATAGCTGCTGTCTGAGCGTTCGAGGACGATAACACATCCTTTTTTGGTCCACACTTTTTGTTAGGGGAATAAAAAGAGATAAACAGTGGTTCAATGTTGTCTGCTTGAACCGACATATTTATAAGCAAGTACGTATAAAGTACGGAGAAATGAAAACAAATTAAAGACTGGAACAAACAAGGAAACTATGATGTTTTTGTTTTCGCATTTTGTGGCGCTTATGTTATGCGTGTGCGCTGTGACATGAAACCAAAGGGATGCATGTGTTAAGATAATAAATCTAGAGTTATTTATATATCTTTGCATTCTGGCTATATTTTCTGCTAGTTTCTATAAAAAAAATCTTCCTCTCGCCTCTCATGTCAGTCACGCCAGCTGCCTCTTTCTTTCTTCTCTTTTTTCTTTTTATTCTTTCTTTGGAATTTCTTCTGTCCTTTAAGAGCTATATTTTTCATGTTGTTTTCAACAGAATGGTTTAGGAATCGTGAAAAGGAAAGAAAGAAATAAGGAGAAAGAGAGAGAGAGATTAAATTTTTTTTATTTCAGTCTTTTATATCGAGGATAATGGAATAAGCATTTATGTGCATTTTTACATCTAGTCCCCGTGTGTATGCGGTTTTATAAATTATGTCATCCGTTCCCACGGCGCACAATGGCCTACTCTTCCGAAAAGCAGAACGGGTTTTAACATGTGCGCAAGATGTTCTGTGTGAGAGAGAGAGTGTATGTGTGCTGATGTATTGTGTTGATGTGTGTGTATGTGTGTGTGCACACATACGCGCATGCAAAATGAACAAAAAAAGCTGTGAAAGAACTCTATAAAAGTCATTTTTAACAAAAAACACTGAAGAAATATGAAAATAGGGCCATGCACAAGAGATTGGTCAATATCAACCACTAGCAAGGCATTTGACATAACTTCTTCAAAGTCTTTGTCCTGGAAAAGCAGTCTTTGAGAACTTAAGCTCCAAATGGATCGTATCCTGGCAGAAGAGTAAAACATGTTCCAAACGAAACCGACAGCCACAAATACACCAACTGTTTCAGCAACATCTGTTCCCATGAGAAATCAGACGAAGACAAAATCGACGCTGATTATTGCCACAAGTAATGGAATATTTTGACAGCTTCTGCGTAATGAAAGTAACAGGAAATCCTTTTTTCTTCCAGAACAGCGAATGTTTATCCCCATTTCTATGCAATTGTGACCATGCTGTTGATTGCAAAGTGCTATACATCTCTTTTAGTGAAGTGCCAAAGCTTAAAGAAGCGGAATTGTATGAATTTTTTGTTCTATTCTCACCCAATACATCAGCCAATTCATTCCCGTACAGATTACAACGAGAAAGGATATAACAAAAAATTGGCATCCATGCCATTTGATTCAAAACAGTATATTATATGACTTATTAAATAATCAGATCAGGATGTGTATGAAAAGTAAAAGAGTTCAAGACACTGAATTCAGATGTTCTTTCTGTGAAATCTGATAAATAGCTTAAAGCTTTAAAGATGGCTTCAAGTGCAGTAGTAAGTGTTTGATGAGTATTTAACAAGAAAATATGATTTTATAACTTTAAAACACAGGGTTAAAATGAATACCCACATGTACACTAATCAATCCCTACAGATTTGAAGAAAACTTTGAAATGATCATGAATGGTGGGATGGATATCGGTATCAACATTAACCCATGGGGAAAAATTCCCTAGAATGGACACCTTTGCCGAGACATGAATTTGCGACCTCAGTACCGCCAGATCACGATAACGACATTAAAACCACTACGCTACCTCACCTCCTTCATATCATAATACACACAGACACTCAATTCATGACAGAGCATCAGTCACTCACGCCAGATCCACCCACTCAGGGAGAAAGCGAGAGAACGAAAATAAACTTGATGGTATCATGACGTGAGGGGCTGCTTAACTTACATGATGATGATGATGATGATGATGATGATGATGATGGATGATGATAATGATATTCTCTACCAGTTATTTCGTCTTTGTCCTTGAAGGAATGACTGGCAGCTCTCTTCAAGAGACGGTATGCACAGTGTGGTAATGTGGGTATCATCTGAGAAAGGCTAAGGGGAGGTTTGCATGAGAAAGGCTATGTAGCACAGCCAGGGATCAGGTTGTCTTAATTCCGCTGAAATGGAACATCACAGTCTTGGGAATTTCCGACTCGTTTGGAGATCAACTGCTGGTTTTAACTATCAGAGTTGGGAGAAAGTAGGAAAGACACTTACTTCAGTATGTGTTAGTTATTGTTGATTCAGTAATGCACATAATACAGGGCAATGTCCTCGTCAGAAATCAAACACTCATATAATAACAAAATCGTGTTGTAGTGTAGCTTTCTGTCAGTCACGATAGATTATATCTGTGTGAAATTCTGGCTACTCTCCTTTAGAGAGCATGTTGCCTCAACAGCAGCACCATCCATGTTTTTTTTCATTTTCCTGGTTGTATGTACACTAGGTTTCCTGTCAGTGATGATTTTCTTTTATCGAAATTTACTCAGAAACAATTTTCTTGTAGCCGTGCGTCTTTCTTTTCTTTGTGTTGACTGTGGGTTGCACACAGTGCACACGGGGTTTGAGTTTCCTGTCTCCTCTGAAGGACCACTCAAGGTCTTGTGGATGGGGGAAGAGTTTGGGTGCAAAAGACCTTCCCCTGAGGAGATACTGGAGGCTTGTAGGTATAAACAATATCCCCACCTTCTAGAAATTCTGTGCAACGGATTTCCTCCTTTCTGTCCCTCTGTTTGTTTCTGTCTTGTTTCTTTCCTTCCTGTCACTTATTTGTCCATTTTCTGCCTTCTTGGTCCATTCACCTGTCTTGTTTTCTAGACAGACTTAAACAGAGAACCTTCTTCCCCATGCCGAAGTGCGGTGCGCTGGGCCTGACTTGTGAAGGACGCGGAACACATCGTCACTCCTATGACAAACAACAGTCGTTGCTGTTTGAGCTTTGACGTAGAATAAACCAAGATCTAAATACCGAGCTTTTCCTTTCTAGTTGGGTTCGTTAGCTCTAGACCAGCCATACGCAAGCCATCTCCATAGTCAGCCCCCTGGACACACAGTGAGTTAGTTACAAATAAATGAGCACAGCTATTCCACCAAAGACAATGTTCAGCTAAGCCTGTGATATGTATAGAATTTAGTTTTCTCTTTACACCTGACATGAGTCATGCAGGCATCACACTGTGAAGTTCAGCGGTGAATGATGGACACGCGGAACCTGACCAAAAGCAGTTGACTAAATGATAAGCCGATGGCCACTGGTGTGGATATGGTGACGATCACCCCCATCCATGCCAGTGGATTGCCATTCATGCCAATAGTCATCATTGACCCCCTGTTTTATTTAAGTGGGGTGGATGTTTCATCGTATGTACAACATTTTATAAGTGCTTTCACACCCCGGATAATTAAAAAGATTCAGCAATAAAGAAAAAGTATAGGAATAGGAAGAAGAAGAAGAAGGAGGAGGAGGAGGAGGAGGAGGAGGAGGAGGAGAACTTGAAAAAGAAAAAGATTTTGAAGAAGAAGAATTTGAAGAAGAAGAAGAAGATTCGCAAGGAGAAAGAGGACGAAGAAAAATTGCGAAGAATTAAAAGTGCAAAGAAGAAGAAGAAGAATCTTGTGGAGTGATAAAATGGGTAATAAAAAACTATAGTGGTGATGGTGAGAATGACAGTGATAGAAATGGCACTGGTGGTGCTGTTGATGTTCCTCCTGCTGCTGCTGCTACTGCCGGAGATGTCAATAATCAAGCACATATCAAGTGCAAGTGTCCAGGCCAGAGGCAGGCCACGGCCTGGGTCTGACACTCTGACTCTTTGATCGTCTGCGCTGAGTGTGGTTTCCCCTCCACACATCATTCAATAGGGACGACAGTAGGGTGGAGCGAATTAGTGGGATTATTTCCCCAACGATACTCTCTCTCTCTCTCTCTGTCTCTCTCTGTCTGTCTGTCTGTCTGTCTGTCCCTCTCCCTCTCCTCCCTCTCCTTCTTTGTATGCACCTCTCTATCTCAGCGCGCGCGTGTGTGTATGTGTTTGCTTGTGTGTGTGTGTTTGTCTGTGCGTGCATGAGTCCATGCGTGTGTGTGTACGTGCGTACGTGGGTATCTATCTGTGTGTATATATGTGCGCCCGCAAAGAGAGAGAGAGAGAGAGAGAGAGAGAGAGAGAGAGAGAGAGAGAGAGAGAGAGAGATGTCACTCCGAATCATTTGAAATACATTGATGTAATTGCTGTATGTTTTTCTCGCATTTGTCTTTTTGTGTGGATAGATTGGCATCCTTTTCCGCAGAAATACAAGAACAAGAAGATAAAAAAGCAGCAACTGCAGCAGCAGCAGCAGCAACTGGAAAAGGAGTAGGAAGATGATGAGGAGGAGGAGGAATATAAGAATTGCGAAGAATTGCAAGAATTTGAAGAAGAATAATGCGAAGAAGAAGAATGCGAAGAAGAAGAAGGAGGAGATGGAGGAGGAGGAGGAGGAGAAGAAGGAGGAGGAGGAGGAGACGAATGAGGAGAAGAAGTAGAATAATAATAAGAAGAAGGCGAATAAAAAGGCATAAGAAACAATATGAGTGCAAACATGTAGCGACACATACATTCACGCACGTTGCTGATTGCATACAATTACTTATCCTTCTGATATCTGATATAAGGGATCAAATTTATGTTGACTTTATGTTTTGTTAATTTGTGCGCTGACGCCATTGTGTTTAACTGTAGTTCTTACAGTGTCTATCAACAGTTGTAAGTTAATAATTAATATTGAATAAAATGACCTTTGGACCTCACTGGCATGATTTTCGATTTCAGCAAAAAATAAATATTTTCTGAAGCAGGCTGTGTCAAAAAATGTGCTCGCTAAACGGTGTGAAAATTGTAACACTTTTTACCTTAGCGGTGGTGGTCGTTATAAACTTAGGGTGACGCTGTGTCTGCAATTCACCCGTGCACTCAGAAGTGGTTCCGAAACTTCAGCCTGGAGACACAGAGTCTGGAGCAGTGGGGGCACTGGAAGTCTGCCGTGACCTCTGTCAGAGCTGGTTGTGGCCTGTTTCCATTGCAGTGATGAGCCTTTGGCGCCGGGCATCTTCAGTGTTGGCAGAGGCCTGATGGGGGATGCTTCACCAGCACGATTGATTTTCACTGCGCTCTTCCTCAGCTTCTTTGCTTCCATGGAGCAACAGTGTTGGTTGCTTTGGACAGAATCTGTGCACTGCTTTCTTTTGGTCGGCCTTGATGTCTCTTTCCGCAGTTACGCTGTCTGTGTGTACTGCTGACATCGAGCCAGGGGATGCGCCTCTAGACGGATGACTTGCGTTTACAACATAGAGCGATATATAAATTCCATTTATTATTACAAGCATTATTACTTGCCCTAATCATTGAAGTTGGGCCGTGATTAGTTTGGAATCAGTGCTTATAGAGTCAGTGTGATCCAGGAATTTGAAATTGGAGATGAAATCCGACCAAGTGAAGGATTCGTGAAGAATTTTGAGTATGGAGCAAAGTTTTTGGACGTAGAAGCTTCTGAGCTCTTTGATGTCACAGCAAGTCAATGACCAAAACTTGAACACATAGAGAAGTGAAGTATTCAAACTAGAAAAGGTGTCCCATAACCTAGACGATCGTTGGGGAGCAAGGCGTCAGAGACTTCAGATTCTTTAGGAGCCAGCATCATGAGGGTAGTGTCCATCTCCTCTCCCTCGCTGCTTTACCTTCCCTGTCCCTAAGGAGGGCAGGTACCCATTTACAGCTGGCTGGGTAAACTGGGGGAGTGTAATGAAGCCAAGGCGTGCAAACAATCACCCATCCACGAGACACACACTCAGCGCCGCTGAACCTTAGCTTGTGGACAGCAAGTGCTGACCAAAGAGCTGTAATGTCCCACTATCTAAAAAGAGATTTACCCGAACTTGCATGGAAGCAGACAGTTGTTATTGCTGCTGATTGTATCATTTTCAGTCACGGCAGGTTTCTCTGTGTGAAATTAGGACACTTTCCGTTAAGAGAGCTCGACGCCAAAAGTGCAGGGCAATCTTTCTTCCCTGTCTTCAGATGGTATGTTTCCCCATAAGAGTGAGTTGTTGCAAACAGAACTTTGCAGGGAAAATCTCATGTAGCCATGGTTTTTTTTGTATATTATGCGCTAAGTGTATGCGATACGCCTCATTTTATTCTTCATGCAAAAGACTAGTTTCTTTTTCAAACATCAAACACACATTACAGAACAATTCAAACAGGCCACTAATCATTTGCCTAGATAATTATGTTAACAGTAGGAAGAGCAGCAGAGCAGTAAACTACAAACAAGCTCTCTGCTGTCGTCAGCCACGGCTACACAATTATTCTGGTTTTGCCCACGCTTACACATAGTCTTGTTATACATACTTTTCAATCTCTCAGATGAGATCAATACACTGGCAGGTTGGGGAAATTGTACAATCTTCATCACGCATTGCCGACATTTGAACCAGCAACCCGTAGTTTGAGAAGTATTGGGTCTGAAAGGCTGTCACCTTGATCCATCTAACTAGTGCACTTGTTGAGGGACATAATCAACATTGAACATCAGTAGCG
>CM054135.1:92873084-92925584 GCA_028751875.1 Rapana venosa
TCTCTCCCTCTCTTCCCTTGCCTCTCTCCCTCTATCACTTTCCATCCCTCCCTTCCTCCTTTCGCTCTCTCTCCATCCCTCTCTCCATTCCTTCCCTCTCCATCCCCCTCTCTCTGTCTCTCCCTCCCCCTCTCTCTCTCCCTCCCTCTCTCCCTCTATCACTTTCTATCCCTCCCTCCCTCTCTCTCCATCTCTCTCTCCATCCCTCCCTCTCTCCCTCCCCCCCTCTCTGTCTCTCTGTCTGTCTCTCCTCTCTCTCCCTCCCTCTCTCCCTCTATCACTTTCCATCCCTCCCTCCCTCCCTCCCCCCTCTCTCTCCATCCCTTTCTCCATCTCTCCCTCCTCTCTCTCTCCCTCCCTCTCTCCCTCTATCACTTTCCATCCCTCCCTCCTCCTCTCTCTCCATGCCTTTCTCCATCTCCCCCCCTCCTCTCTCTCCATCCTCTCCTGCCCTCTCCCCCCTCTCTATCTGAGATAAGAGCAGAGAAACGCATCAGGGTCGTTGTGCAGGTTGACATGCCGAAGTTGAGGGCAACAGTTATCTAACTTGATTGTCTGTCTGTCTGCCTTTGTCTGTCTCTCTTTGATTTCGGTCTCCCTCTCTTTCTCTCAGTTTGTCTGTTTGTTTGTCTGTCTCTATTTCCCTGGGTTTTATGTTGTTTTTTGCACACACACACACACACAAACACACACACACACACACGCACGCACGCACGCATGCACGCACGCGCGCACACACACATACACACACTCTCTCTCTCTCTGTCTCTCTGTCTCTCTCAGTGTTTTTTGCTCTCAGTGTCTCTGTGTCTTTCGCTGGTTATTTGTTCGTCTGCTTCTCTTTATATTTTTTTTCGGTTTTACTATATCGTTGAAAGTTCTTATGATGAGACTGCAAACCGATTTTGAGTCCACATATGTTTTGTCATAAAGAGGTTGTTGTCCTAAAGTGGAAAGGCTCAACGATGATAAGAACTCTGGAAACTCCCTATGAGAGCCATAAATAAAATCCCTTTATCCCTTCGCTTGTGGACTCCGAATGCAAAACAGCAAACTGCTAGACAAACGATTCCAAATATGACAAGTTGTATTGTCTCTATGAGCACAAAATTCGGTAAAAAGCAACAGATTTTTCCGGGGAAAATTAGGGAGTAGTGGTCTTACGTTTGCAGTCTCGACTGGGTTTTTATCTAAGTAATATCTTTTTCATTGCCGCTGCTTTTGGTCCTGTTTTTATGTGTGTTGGTAGAAAAACGATGTAATAAGAAGTTAAAGAAATATTTCCTGGTTAAGTATGGACCAGGTTTGCGCGGTTGAAAGCATTAATACAGATAAGGGCAAGAAAACCATTTAACGACACCACATACGTAACATTGTGTTCACATGGTAGATAGACACCCGCTCATATTTCATGGAAGGGGAGACAAACGTTGGCTAGTGGCATGGATGACGAAAATATACCCAGCATGCAATCTGTCTTTGTCGATACAATGATTGGGGCGTTGGGGGGGGGGGGGGGGGGTAGGGGGCAGTTATTAAGGGGGGGGGGGGGGCAGTGATTTGGGAGACAGTGCTTGCCACGATAAATGCTACCTGGCAGTTTGGATATCGTGCCCCAGAGAGAGAGAGAGAGAGAGGAGAGAGAGAGAGAGAGAGAGAGAGAGGGAAAGAGAGAGAGAGAGAAAGAGAGAGAGAGAGACAGACAGACAGACAGATGGCGATGGTGATGATGATCATATCGACATTTTTTTCTTTTTGGGTCGTTCCCTAAATAAGGAATATTATGTTTAATGATAGCAAACAATACGAGAACAAACGAAGGGAGGTTCCTTTAGAATGATGATCATGATGATGATTACAATGGTGAAGATGACAATGATGAGAGAGAGAGAGAGAGAGAGAGAGAGAGACAGACAGACAGAGACAGACAGACATAGAGACGGACAGCGGGACAGAGTGAGATAGACAGAGACAGAGAGACATCGAGACAGACAGAGGGACAGACAGACAGTCAGACAGACAGATAGAATTACATATTATTTATTTATTTATTCTTTTATTTCGGGGATAATGGAATAAGCACTCATGTGCTTTTTAAAAAAAACCCAAACAATTCCCGTGTGTATGCAGTTTTGTAAATGTTGTCATCCATTCCCACTGGCACACAATGGCCTACTCTTCCGAAAAGCGGAACGGGTTTTAGCGTATGCGCAAGATGTTTTGCGTGCGTTCGCAGACAGGCAGACAGATGCGCAGACACAGAGACAGAGACAGAGACAGAGACAGAAGAAGCCTCTGGCATGACAAGCAACCATCAGGAAACTGCACAAGGACTGGTTGGGGGGAGGGGGGAGGTGGGGGGAAGCAGAGGGCTGATGGTTGGCAGGCACTCACCTGCATCTGCTAATTGGTGATGCTGCGGACAGGGATGCTGGATACTTGACTGATGTCATGTCCGCTCTGGGGTCATCCAGTTCACATCTTCACCTGCTTCTTCTTGTTCTTTTTGTTGTTCTTGTTCTTGTTGTTCTTGTTGTTCTTGTTCTTCTTGTTGTTCTTGTTCTTCTTGTTGTTCTTGTTCTTGTTGTTCTTCTTGTTCTCCTTGTTCTTCTTGTTCTTCTTATTCTTGTTGTTCTTTTTTGTTCTCCAGTTCTTGTTCTTCACGTTCTTTTTTCCTCTTGTTGCTGTTGCTGCTAATGCTGCTGTTCTTCTTGTTCTTCTTATTCTTGTTGTTCTTGTTCTTGTCTCATGTTTTGTTCTTCACGTTCTTGTTCTTCCTCTTGTTGTTGTGCTGCTAATGCTGCTGTTCTTCTTGTTCTTCTTATTCTTGTTCTTGTTGTTCTTGTTCTTCTTATCTTGTTCTTCTTGTTTTTGTTCTCCATGTTCTTGTTCTTCACGTTCTTGTTCTTCCTCTTGTTGTTGTTGTTGTTGTGCTGCTGCTGCTGTTCTTCATTTGTTCTTGTTCTTCTTTCTTGTTCCTCTTGTTCTTGTTCCTCTTGTTCTTGTTCTTCTTGTTCTTGTTCCTCTTGTTCTTGTTCCTCTTGTTCTTGTTCTTCTTCTTTATAGGAATAGCATCATGCAGTATGAAGTGCCAAATAAAGTACACTGTAGAACACACACGTACACACACTCACTCGTGAGCGCGCTCACACACGCACGCATGCACATACACACGGACACGGACACACACACTACGCACACATGCACGCACAGATGCATGCGCGCGCACACACACACACACACACACACAACGCGTGCGCACACACACACATACACACACGCACGCACGCACGCATACACACACACGCACATATGCGAAAACACATAAACATGCACACGACTGGAATTGAGAGCTTAAACGCAAACAGACAGAGAGACACACAGACAGAAAGGAAGAGACAGAGAGGGACAGAAAGAGACAAAGAGACAGAAAAAGATCAACGGAGACAGAGACAAACAGAGAGTGAGAGAGAAACAGATGGGCGCATACAGACACACATGCACAGACACACACGCATACAGACACACAGACACTCACAATAGATACAGAAAGACAGACAAATAGACTGACACACTTACGGACAGACGGACTGACGGACAGACAGACTGAAAGACAGACTGACAGACACACAGACATACTGACCTAGAGACGCACAGACACATAGACTGAGCCAGAGACAGAAGAAGCCACTGGCATGACAAGGAACCGTCAGGAAACACAGAACAAGAAATGAAAGACGGGGGGATAAAGCAGAGGGCTGATGGTTGGCAGGCACTCACCTGCATCTGCTAATTGGTGATGCTGGGGACAGGGATGCTGGATGCTGTCCATGTGGGGGCATCCAGTTCACAGCTTCTCCTGCTTCTGCTTCTGCTTCTGCTTCTGCTTCTTCTTCTTCTCCCTCCTCCTCCTCCTCCTCCTCCTCTCCTCTCTCCTCCTCACTCCTCCTCTACTTCTTCACTCCTCTCCTCCTCCTCCTCCTCCTCCTTCTCCTTCTTCTCCTTCTTCTTGTTCTTGTTCTTGTTCTTGTTCTTGTTCTTGTTCATTCTTCTTCTTCTTCTTCTTCTTCTTCTTCTTGTTCTTCTTCTTGTTCTTGTTCTTCTTCTTGTTCTTGTTCTTCTTCTGTGTTTGTTCTTGTTCTTCTTCTTGTTCTTCTTGTTCTTCTTGTTCTTCTTGTTCTTGTTCTTGTTCTTCTTCTTCTTCTTCTTCTTCTTCTTCTTCTTCTTCTTCTTCTTCTTCTTCTTCCCTGTGGCTGCAGCAAAGGAGGATTATAAGAATAGCATCATGGAGTGTGAAATACCATTTAAAGTGTACTATAAACACACACATGAACACATACATGCATGCATGAATATATACATACACACATACATACATGCATACATGCATACATACATGCATACATACATAAATTTACACACATTCATACACACACACATTCATGCATACACACATACACACATGCATACATACATACACACATACACACATACACACATATAGACAGACATAATTGTACAGTTCTATAAACACACACACACACACTCACACATTCTCACACGTACACACACACAACCTCACACACACACGTACACACACACACACACACACACACACACACACACACACACACACACACACACACACACACACAAACACACACGCACACACACACACACACACACACACACCCACACACACACCCACACACACACTTACAGACCAGTTACAGAGATAGATCAAAGTCAAGAAGCAGACACAAAGACAGTACAGCGGACAAGGCCCTTTGTCAAACCCACACCCTGCTGTATCCTGTCAATCTGCGAATAAACCACATCAGTCATTTCATTCTCTCTCTCTCTATCTTTCTTCTTTTTGTTTTTTTGTTTTTATTTCTCCAAATCTGTTCACCTCCTGCCAGCTTCATCTCTCACTGACAGCGAGGTAGTCTGCGATACCTCCGTGTGGTTCTGAAACAAATTCAGGGAAGGAGAAGGTGGGGGTGGGGGGGTGGGGTGGGGGGATGGGGGAGTCAGGAGGCTGAAGGGTGGGAAAAAAGGGAGAGAGGTGTGATAGGGGGAGGACAGGGGGAGGACAGGGAAGGAAAAAGTTTGTTAGTTAATGACTCGCCCTTGAGGTGAGTGTTTTTCCCTCCTCAGTCTCTTGATGATTGGAGTTGAGTCGTTAGGGGCACTGCACTGAGGTTTTCAGGCAGCGTACCCGAGACAGGTTTAACCCTGGTGGAGTCAACTCCTTTTCCAGGTAGCAGGGTGCATGCTGGGTATGTTCATGGTGGTTCTACCACCGACCATAGCTGGCTAATTCTTCTGTGGAAAGTGGATAGGATTTTTAACAAGTGTGCCAGATGAGTTCTGCATGTATTCACACATGGGATGTTGGCTTTTTGTCTCAGTTTTCCCCCCGTTCCTCTGCTAAAGCCCCGAGGTTCACCAGTGGTGAGGTTTTGATATACAACTGTTTTTGCCGACCATGGAGGCATTCGCATTCCGCCTTCTGGGAAACATGCTGGACATGGTCGCGTTTCCGTAACCCAACGAAGACTGACATGAATTACAAGATCTGAAACGTGCACATATTTGATCCTCTGTATACTATATATATATGAAGGGAATTAAGCCCAAAAAACCCAACCCCTGTACAAAAAAATAACTATAATGATATATGGAACTTATATAACGCTATATCTTGTAAAAACAAATGAAAAAACTGAAGGTGACTCGAGAAATTACAAAAAAACAATCCCCAACCTTAATTCACAAGACGCCGCCAAGATTCGAACTCACGACTTCATGGACCGATGAGATTGAAGTCGAACCATCGTAACCACTCGGCTCTAGCGTCCGTCTGGTGTCACAGTGACTCCCAGGTGTGAAGAGTGAGTCAGAGTGCATGACCTGGGTGACCTCCAGGGGGCCGGGTTAAGCTGGGGAACGCTTAGCATCACCCTACCCCCCTCCCCCCCCTTCCCCAGTGAGGCCTGTATACTATGTTCAAAACAATTCAAAGTCATGTATGGCTTTATCTCTTCGTCTGTCTGTCTGTTTGTCTGTCTGTTTTCGTTCTTTCCTCACTCTCTACATTCATATCTCCGTCCCCCCCACTCTTCCTCAAACTTTCTCTGTCTCTCTCTCTCTCTCTCTCTCTCTCTCTCTCTCTCTCTCTCTCTCTCTCTCCCTCTCTGTCTCTCTTTGTCTCTGTCTGTCTGTCTGTCTATCTGTCTGTCTTTCTGTCTTCTTTCTTTCCTCACTCTCTATATTCATATCTCCGTTCACCCTCTTCCTCAAACTTTCTCTGTATCTCTCTCCCTTTCTCTCTCTCTCCCCCTCTCTCTCCCTCTCTGTCTCTCTTTGTCTCTGTCTGTCTTTGTCTGTCTGTCTGTCTATCTATCTGTCTTTCTGTCTTCTTTCTTTCCTCACTCTCTACATTCATATCTCTGTCCCCCCCCCCTCTTCCTCAAACTTTCTGTCTCTCTCTCCCTCTCTGTCTGCTTTGTCATTGTCTTTGTCTGTCTGTCTGTCTATCTATCTGTCTCCCTCCCCCCTCTCTCTCCTTTATTCATATTCAGCAAACGTAATAACACTCTTTGATTATGGCGTGACAATTCAAATTCGCAGCAGGTTTTGTTTTGTTGTTGGTGTTGTTGTTTCTTTTAGGTTTTGTTGTTCTTTTGTTCACTTCTTTTCCTCCTTGTCGATTTGAATCCTGTTTCACTGGCAGGCTAAATATGTCCAAAGAGAAAAGATAAAGAGAGAGAGAGAGAGAGAGAGAGAGAGAGAGAGAGAGAGAGAGAGAGAGAGAGAGAGAGAGAGAGAGGATGAGAGAGAGGAGAGGGGAGAGAGAGAGGAGAGAGAGAGAGAGAGAGAGAGAAGAGAGAGAGAGAACACGTTTCCCGTTTCGTCCAGTGATTTGTATTTCTGCTCGCGTCGTCATCGCCTGATGCTTCTGGCTTGTGTTGTGATAGATTTGCGTTCTGAAAACAGTATGTTGTTGTGTAGGGGAAAAATGCAGAGATGAAAACAAAACACTGGATAAGATGGAGAAAATGAGTTGGGAAGTAAGAGAGAGAGAGGGAGAGAGGGAGGGAGAGAGAGACACACACACAGACGGACAGACAGACAGAGAGACGGACATACAGAGAGAGAGAGAGAGAGAGAGAGGAGAGAGAGAGAGAGAGAGAGAGAGAGAGAGAGGGGACACAGATAGACAGACAGACAGATAGACAGATAGACGGAACATATATACAGAGAAAGAGAGAAACAGACAGACAGACAGATAGAGAGACGGACGGACAGACAGATAGACTGACATACATACAGAGAGAGAGAGAGAGAGAGAGAGAGAGAGAGAGAGAGAGAGAGAGAGCAGACAGACAGACAGACATCGGACTGATAGATAGGCGGACATATATACATACATACATACATACAAGAGAGAGAGAGAGAGAGAGAGAGAGAGAAGAGAGAGAGGAGAGAGAGAGAGAGAGAGAGAGAGAGAGAGAGAGAGAGAGAGAGAGAGAGAGAGAGAGAGAGGAGAGAGAGAGAGAGAGAGAGAGAGAGAAAAGAACGCACCAAGAGTCAGTGACAAAGACATAGCTAGAGAAACAAGGCAAACAGATAGATAAACACAGAAAAACGACAAAACAAAAAGAAAGACAACATAAAGAAACAAAGACGGAAGGAGTGGCAAAGACAAGGACAAACAAACAAACAAACACACAGACAGAAAGAAAGAGAAAAACAACTTTTCTCATTCCAGGAACTCTACCCTCACACCCAAAACCCTGTCGGACGCGCTGGGACTGACTTTGTCAGGCGCTTAACGGCAGCGCAACGCACTTTCACTCATATCACAGTCAACAATAATTGCTGTCTGAGCGTTCGACGACGAAAAAGAAGACGACTACTTTTATCTGTGTCTATTTCTCTCGTTTGCTCCTCTGTCTGTCTGCCTCTGTCTGTCTGTCTGTCTGTCTCTGTCTGTCTGTCTGTCTGTCTGCTTCTGTCTGTCTGTCTGTCTTCCTCTGTCTGTCTGTCTGCCTCTGTCTGTCTGTCTGTCTGCTTCTGTCTGTCTGTCTGTCTTCCTCTGTCTGTCTCTCTGCCTCTGTCTGTCTGTCTGTCTGTCTGCCTTTGTTGTCTGTCCTGTCTGTCTGTCTGTCTGTCTGTCTGTCTTCTGTCTGTCTTCCTGTCTGTCTGTCTGCTTCCTCTGTCTGTTCTGTCTGTCTGCTTCTGTCTGTCTGTCTGCTTCTGTCTGTCTGTCTGTCTTCTGTCGTCTGTCTGTCTCCTGCTTCTGTCTGTCTCCTGTCTATGTCTGTCTGTTCTGTCTGTCTGTCTGTCTGTCTGTCTCTGTCTGTCTGCTTGTTTGTCTGTCTGTCTCTGTCTGTCTGCCTTTTGTCTGTCTGTCTGTCTGTCTGCTTTCTGTTCTGTCTGTCTTCCTCTGTCTGTCTGCCTCTTTGCTTCTGTCTGTCTGTCCTGCTTCTGTCTGTCTGTCTGCCTCTGTCTGTCTTCTCTGTGCCTCTGTCTGTCTGTCCCATATGCTTCTGTCTGTCTGCCTGCTCTTGTCTTTCTTGCTTCTGTCTGTCTGTCTACTCATTGTTGACTTCGTCGCTGATTTTTCTTTTTCTGTTCTCTCATTTTTCGTTTTCTTGCTGCATTGCAAATGAAGCGTTAAAAAAAGAAATCTGTACTTTGTTGCATTCCGCCGTGCAAATTTTTTGTTATCTGTCCCGGTTCGTCTCTTTGATTGCCAGTTTTCTTCTGCACAAATGCTGTATGGAAAAGACACACAGCAGCTAAAAGTAAAAGCAGAAAATGAGTTGCCAATGGTTGAAATGATATGTCATCTAGCTGGTGAAGACAGTGCTGAAATTAAGTGAGCAGTCTGCTGCTGACAGAATGTGTGAATGAATAATGAATCAGCTACTGCTAAAGTAGATAAGCATTAGGCAAGTAGTGTAGAATTGGTTTGAATAATAAACATGTCAAATAAGTAAACGTAAGAAATGAACAGAAATAATGAACTGCATAATGAGTAGAACTGTCAGAATCAAGTATGAATAATGTCTTTTTTATTCGCTGATTGTATTAGTGATTTAGCCAACCTTAGTAGAGCAATCTCGCTTTCTCCAAAATAAAATCATAAAAAAACAGTACAGAGAATAGAGGAAAATGAAACAAAAAGAACAGATAAGAAGAAAGCAAAAGAAAAGACAAAGAACAATAAATTTACTTTTTTTTCTTTCCTATTTTTATTTATTAAGCACACATTTATAAGAAACTACCGCATCCTACCAAAATAAAGATCATAAGAGAGAGAGACAGACAGAGAAACAGAGACAGAGATACAGAAAGAGAGACAGAAAGAGAGAGACAGAGAGACAGAGAGCGAGAGAGAGAGACAGGCGGACAGACAGAGATAGAAGGACAGAAAGAGACAGACAGACGGGGACAGACAAAGACAGACGTACAGAGACAGACACATAGACAGATAGAGAGATAGACAGAGACACAGATTTATATTCCAATATTTATTCATAAAGCAATGGTCACTTGAAAGGACTGAGGGGAGGGGGGCTATACAGAACAATAAATATTCAGGAGACATTTCCACATTAACATTGTCTTTGTTATACACTCATTTCCCCTTTTGATATCTGCGTACAAGTTTATACCCAAGATCAATAAAGTACCTTTTAATTGTGGTTGAAACTAACAATATGAGTTTAAACAAAACATGGATGCATGATTATTTTACTCGAATAAATTGATCTCTGATACTTATCCTTTAGTTCTAGACAAGAAAGTACCAAATGAACCTCATGTTCTTTTGAACTTGACACGACGAACATATTAGAGCTGTTCTATGTGATTCATTATAGCGTTTTGAATGAAGAAATATCTCCGAAATTAGGAATCATAATGCGCTTTATGTGTCTATCAATATTCATAGAGATGTAAGTTGGTATATGTCATTCATTGCTGTAAACAGTCTATAATTATAAGAATCAGTTATGTCAATGTTTGGAACATGATTACTCCAAGTTGACCTTTGCACAACCCATCCCTCTCCATCACTCGTAAGGACGCTTTCAGTAGAGAGAGCATCTCCACTTTCTGGAAATTCTGTACTAGAAATTTCCCTCTTCCATCATTCTCTTTGTTTCTGTCTTTTTTTAAACCTCAATTTATCGTTCAACGCCGCCAAGATTGGAACTCCAGGTTTCTCAGGCCCACGGGGAGGGAGTCAACCACTCTTTCTAGTCAGCTAGAGTGTCCTTTTGTAACATGAATATGGCTATTGGAAAGGAATGGGGTTTGCAAAGCTCAACTTGAAATAACTGGCGTATGCTTTCACGGACTGCACTAATGAAGCCTTGGATGTACACTGGATATATCTTTGTTATCCACACAACAGCCCAACCTTAACTGGTATACTTTTGTACAAAATATGAATAATTGTTAACGCGTACGTAAGATCCTATGCGGGATTTTACAACGTGGGATCTCATGTCAAATCGTCGAATAGCTGGCTTAGTAGCGTTCAAACCCCTTTCACTGCTAGCTATCTCGTCCCCAAAGTGCGTTGTTGTGATATTTTCGGAGCGTACACAACATCTTTTCTACCCCTTTGAGTTAGCGACATTGCACTGAATTCAATTGTAATGAACACATAAAAATAATCAAAACTTACGCAAGTGAAAGAAAATAAACAAGACTAAAGAAACCAAAGAAACAACCTAATTAGAACAGTTCACCACCCCCAACCCCCCTTCCCAAACAAAAACAAAAAAATCCAAGCAAAAAGCCTCCAACAAATCGACCGGAAAACCAGCAAACCAAAGTATCCAAACAGAAACAAAACCTTCTCTTTCAAAAACCCATCTCCTCCCCCCCCAAAAAAAAAGACAAAAGAGTCTCGGCTTCTTAATTAAATTTTTTTTTTAGTTATCAAATATTAATTACGACGTTGGTTTAAAAACTAGTTCCGTGTATGATTTTTTTTTCTTGTCTTGGCACAAACAAATGTATTAGGGTATCAATCAAGATGCTAGTTTACCCCCCACCCCCAACCTCCCGCCACTCCCACCCCTCCATCCACTTCAGCTTTTTCTATTATGACTTCTTCTCTTATCCCAACACAAACAAAGGAGCAAACGAACAAATACAAACAAAACAAAACAAACAGAAAACAAGCAAACAAATAAATCAGAATTTGATTGCACGCAATCCCTGATTATCAAACAAAAGCTGACAGGGAAGCATAACAACAACAACAACAATACAAAAACAACAAGAAGAACCACAACAACAATAAAATGTTATATCATAATCCGCTCTTACCAGCACAAATAGCGTTCTCTTCTGAACGGCAGAATGAGTTTTCTGCGTGTTTGCACACAGGGCCTGGGTTTATAGTCTCATCCAAAGGACTTTCAGGGGAGTGGAGTCAGTACTGATCTTTTTTGGTCCCTTGCATTGCAGGTTATATTCTCCAATAAAGCATGTACATCTCCATCACTACAACATGTTCAATTCCTGTGCAGTATGTAGCATGTTGACATTGTGATTTTTGAACAACATCTCGAAGTATCAATTATGTTGCAGGGGTTGTTTTAAAGTGCAAACAAAAGAAAAGGATGTAGAGATATAGTTATCTTAAGTTTCTTCATTAGTACTAGAACAAAAACAACAGAATAACAACAACCAAAACAAAAGTCCAGTTAAAGAAGAAAGGTAGTGATGCAAAGGAAACAAAAAGCTTTAAACAAAGAAGTATTCATCAAAGTATACAGTGAATGTGTACAGCTACTTGGTGTTTTACGGGGGAAGGGCGAGCTGCCAATTTACAATAAATAACAGCACAGCATACATAAGCCAAGAGAGAGGGGAGTGGAAGCCAGCATAGCCGTGATAATTATATAAAAAAAGTCACAACCGAATTTTGTTTCTCTACTTGCTTCTTTAAATAGAATTGCTTGCCACAGTACTGATGTTAACTCCAAGGGAAAATCGCCTTGGACAGTGGTCTGGGTGATGGGTGGAACAAGGGTTCGTACAATGGCGGAGTGGTACGTTCTAATCACTCAGCTATACCCCAGCACCCCCAATTCAATTGCACTATATCTATTGTGATGTAATAACCATCATACTCTTACAGGAACAAGAGGCAACTTTCTGTATACGGGGAATGGATAGCTCGGTGGGGAGGAGGGGTGGGGGACAGGATAGCCTGGTGGTTAGAGTGATATGTTCGTTATCTGCTGACCCCGGTTCGAATCTCGTTCAAGAGGATTTTTCCTCTGGAGTTAAGATCAGTGCAGATTCCACTCTTCCCAAAAGTCCTTCGGATGAAACTATAAACCGAGGTCCCGTGTGCGAACGCATGCAGAACATCTTGCGCACACGTTAAAACCCATTCCGCTTTTCGGAAGAGTAGGCCATTGTGTGCCGGTGGGAACGGAGGACAACATTTACAAAATTGCATACACACGGGGACTGGATAAAAAAGAGCACACGAAAGCTTATTTCATTATCATTGAAATAAAAGAATAAAGTAAATAAATAAAATAAATAGATAAGTGGTAAGAGCATTCGCTTTCCACAAGATAAAGTACAGCAGCATCGAGCGTGGTTACCACTTGGATAGGTGACTGCGCGCTTTGGCTTCAGTAAAGTCCCCCTGTTCTCTCAGCTGTACCTGCGCTCTTTAGGGTCAGGGAAGGTAAAGCAGCGAGTGGAGAGAAGACGGGCACATCCCTCAATATGCTGGCCCCTAGAGAAGCTGAGGTCCTCTGATGCCTAGCTCCCCAACTACAGCGTAGGTTAGAGAAACACCTTTACCTTTATATATAGATCCGAAAACACTAGCACTCAGATGCTCCCTCCATCTAGATTCGAACCATGAACCTCCTCATTCTTTCAGAACAGGTATGGTAGTCCTTTTCTTTTTCTTTTGTTCTTTTATTTCGAGGATAATGGAATAAGAACTCATGTCCTATTTTACACCTAGTCCCCGTGTGTGAGAGAAGTGAAGTCTCTGACGCCTGGATCCCCTACGACCTTATAGGTTATGGGACACCTTTACCTTTACCCCGTGTGTATGCATTTTTGTAAATTTTAGAATTCGTTCCCATTGGCACACAATGGCCTAGTCTTCCCAAAAAACGGAACAGGTGCACAAAAATGTTCTGCGTGCGTTTGCACCCGGGGCCTTGGTTCATTGTCTCATCCTAACATATACCACCAGGAAACTTGCAAATCGATGGCTCAAAACAAACAAACAAACACACAAAGCAAACAGAAAACAAAGAAACAAAGAAGCAAAACTCCAACCAAACAACCAATCCCACATTGCATGTGAGGTGATCATTATGGTGTTGTTGTATTTCTAACTAGAGATCTGATCTTTGCTGCGTGACTACAGTTTTTGACACTTTCTTTGACATTATCTGGGAATGTAACAGGCAACAGTGTTGATTATTTGGTCGTTTCGAGCAGCGATGTTTTTACTTGGTGTTTTGTTTACGGTGTTTTTCTGTTTGTCTGTTAAATAACACACGATAAGCTAAGAACAGTGCGTTAGAATGATGTTGTTGCGATAGATTAGAAGGAAAAAGCTAATTGCCAAAAATGTCTTGAAGATAGTGTGTGTATGTGTGTGTGTGTGTTTGTGTGTGTGTTTGTGTGTGTGTATGTGTGTATGTATGTGTGTGTGTGTTTATGTGTTTATGTGTGTGTGTGTATATGTGTGTGTGTGTGTGTTCTTTCGTGATATCTCACTTTAGGACTGGACATGTTCCATTTATTCAATGCATTTTTACTGCATTTGCTTTTTATCTGCCTCTCCTTTCTTCCTTTCTTTCTTTTTTCTTTCTTTCTTTCTTTCTTTCTTTCTTTCTTTCTTTCTTTCTTTCTTTTCTTTCTTTCATTCTTTCTTTCTTTCTTTCTTTCTTTCCCTCTAAGTAACGTCATGTCTAAAAACAGGAGGGCATTATGTAACTATTTTGAAACATCCGTTTGTGCCAGCAGCGAGTCCTGCCACAGATTTTCTTCAGGCAATCAATCTCCTGACATTCTGCCTACAGGTGTACGTCTCACATGGTAAACCTTTCACGTTTAGACATTATGTCACTGGCAGTTGCGCAAGTCATCTGAACTTCACGTAGACATTCTCCCTCGATGATCCCCCACTGGTGTGTGTGTGTGTGTGTGTGTGTGTGTGTGGGTGTGTGTGTGTGTGTGTGTGTGTGTGTGGTGTGTGTGTGTGTGTGCGTGCGTGCGTGTGTGTGTGTGAGTGTGTGAAGTTTGTTGTTTTTGTGGCTGCTGTTTCTTTTTGTTTTTGACTGTGTTTATGTCTTTGTTTTTGCTGCTGTTTCTTTTTTTTTCCTGTTTAAGGGATATCGAGGTGTGATGTTTTCGTCATCGTGTATCATCTTTCACGTCTCTGCACACACAAAGCACAGCGTTTTTGCTAGATCGTACACAAATGAAAAGGTTACAGAGAGGTATGGAAATTTGTCTCACATTTGTTTTGCAGTGATGGCATCTGAAACAATATGCGTGACCTGTGATATCAATTATGAGGCGTTCGTGGTTATGAAATGTTTACAAAACGCTTTGTTGTTTTGTTTCTGGGAAAATGTTGAACTGCAGATTTGGAAATTGTGATAAACTTGTTGTATATCCTTATTTTGCTATCTGCTCACCAGGAACAGACAAGGAGTCTTTTCCTCCTAGAGGATAAAGCAAGTAGAGTAGAAAGGAAATAGCAGTTTTCAGGAAAAGTATCCGTTTTATCCATCAACTTATAAACATATGTATCAGTAAAAACTAGCAAGGTAACAGTTAAGACTCCTCCTTTTTAGGAACACACACACAAATGTTTTGGGAACCGAAAAGGAAAATAATCAAACCCATATTACTTTTCGTGTAGCTAAATGAAATAATAACAGCTAGAAAACCTCAAGGGTCTCATCAAAATGGTAATTGTTGTTATGTAGCGAGAGAAGTTTGTTTTGTCAGAGTTGACGGTGGCATCAGCTTTTTATTACAAAATTTCCATAAGACGTGTGCACGCTATCCTTAAAAAAAGTAGACAAACAAAATTTCGACAAAAATAGCTTGAGACCGAATTTGCGCGACAACCGATGTTTAAAAAAACCTCGCAGAATGTGATAATTCAAACCCGTTGCTGGGATGCAGTGCAATCACAGAGGGAGGGAAATAGAATTTAGCCAGAATTAATAATTGCAAAGTTTTGATTGCTCAAGTTGAAAAAAGAGTGCCAGAGCTGTAAACTTTGCACTCTTGCACGTACTAACGCGCAAGCACGCACATACGCCCATCCCCCCTCTCTCTATCCCCAATCCCGACCCTACACACACACACACACACACACACACATACACACACACACACACACACTCATAGTCACGCAAAAATAGAGTCAAAGTCACAAAAATTCAAGTCAAACACACACTCACACACACACACTCACACACACACACACACACACACACACACACACACACACACACACACACACACACACACACACACACACACACACACACACACACACACACACACACACACACACACAGAGAAAGGCGAACCCCCCCCCCCCCCGACAGATAGGCGTATACAGATGTGTTTCTCTGAGAAAAGCAAAAGCTGACAAAATAATTGTTGTCTCAGTGACTCCATCGTTGATCGTTGTGTATTTATTTTTCATGTAAAAGCATTTTGCAAACTTTCTGACCGAATCACTGTCAGGGAAAACACGTGTCTCTTTTAAGAAAAAGGGTACGTTTCACTGTTTTTCCCTTCTTCTTCGTCTTCGTCTTCTTCTTCTTCTTCTTCTCTTCTTCTTCTTCTTCTTCTTCTTCTTCTTTCTTCTTCGTCGTCGTCGTCGTCGTCGTCATCGTCGTAATCGTCGTAATCGTCGTCATCATCGTCGTCGTCATCATCGTCATCGTCATCGTCGTCAGCGTTGTCGAGCTCTCAGACAGCAGCTATTGTTGTCTGTCATATGAGCGAGTCTAGTTACGATATATTTAACTCGACAGGAGGTTACAGGTATCAAAAATGTCATTAAAACAATAACCAACAGGAGCTCTTCCAAGGACATGTCACGTGCTCTGACATAACCCCGGATGTGCATGCCTGGTATCTTGCGGTTTCAGAAGTTCACAAACCTCTGGCTTTAGCAACAAAATAACTGGTATCCATGCTTTATTTTGCACATTACGCATTTGTAAACAAGTAATGAGAATAAGTAACTGGCAAATATGTATTTGATAAATATAACCGTTAAAAGGTAAAGGTGTCCCATAACCTATAAGGTCATAGGGGAGCGAGGTGTCAGAGACCTCAGCTTGTCTAGGCGCCAGCATATTGAGAGTGGCGCCCATATCCTCTCCCTCGCTGCTTTACCTTCCCTGACCCTAAAGAGGGCAGGTACCCATTTACAGCTGGGTGAAGTGGTGGAACTGTACTGAAGCCAAAGCGCGCAAACGGTCACCCATCCAAGTGGTCACCTCGCTCGACGCTGCTTAACACTGGCTGGGGGAAAGCGAGCGCTCTGACCATTGCTTTACCCTTAACCCACTAGGCGTCGCCAGGACACACACACACACGTACGTCAGACAACAATGCGGGGATGCTAGGACACTGTTGACTCTGGTCCATCGCCCTGCAAGCTGGGCTAAAGTAAACAAGCTGCAGCCTGATTGCTTGGTGGTGGTGGTAGTCTCACTCGTTTCCAGCAACACACTTCCAGAACAGACCCCGTTTTTAACCTGTCAGTATTGCCGCCGCTAGTATTGACCACGGTTTAGTTGTCGATAACGTGCAAAGAGATGTGTTCAGATCTTTTTCATTTTTTATCTTTATTTTATAGTCTTTAAATTAGGAATAATGGAATAAGCCCTCAGTGTGCCTTTCTGCATCTGGTTCCGTGCGCTTGGGTTTTTTTTGTTAAATTTCTCATCTATTCCCACAGACACAAAAAGGCTTAATCTTTCGAAAGGTGGAACAGGTTTTTAACGTGTGTGTAAGATGTTGTACGTGCGTTCGGACTCATGTGTGTGTGTGTGTGTGTGTGTGTGTGTGTGTGTGTGTGTGGTGCATGTTGTGGAGGGGGGGGAAGGTTGTGCGTGGCAGGTGGCAGCTTTTTTTCATAATATCTTTTTATTTATAACCAGGTTTAGCATGTTTTTCGCTTATTTCTTGTATAACGTCTTTGTAGTTTTTGCTGTTCTTATTTCTCTTGTCGATATTATAACTGCAGTTGTAACTGATGGTTGTAGTAATGATAGCGATGAATGATAGAGTGGTGGTGGTGGTAGTAACAGAGTGCACATATTATACTGTTCAGTTTGGTAACTTATCAGTCTATAACCTTCCTAAAAGAACAGATTTATGTTTAGCAAACGTGATGCGTGGTTTGAAACATGATATGTTTTGTCTGTGACACAGCTCATACAATTGTCCTGGCATCGATTTTAAAGCTTGCTGCAATTACTGCTGTGTAAATAGCAAACTGCGAACGTTGAACAAGAAGGAAAAGAAGGAAAACACATAAATTTACACCACTTTAATGGCTCTGTGATTATAAACCAAACATTGCAAAAGATAAGAGCCTTATCTGCATCTCCCTTCCTCCAAGAACAAACAAACATGAAAACAAAGAGAAAAACAAACAAAAAAATCTAAATAAACCACCTCACCACCACCACAATGACCCCCCCCCCCCCTCACAAACAAAACACCAACTAACAAGCAGACAAAACAAACAAAAAGCAAACAAAACAAAGAAAACAAAAACAACCATGACCAATACCACCACCACAACAAACATTTGAGAAGAAGAAAAAGGGATTATGAATAAAAACCTCAAGATAATTATTGCAAAATGTAACAACCCTCTTCCTACCTCCTTCCTCTCTTACCCCCTTCACCCCCCTCCCCCTCAACCATCCCACAGTCTTCAATCCATTCTGAGCAGCTGTCAAATCCAGTATAACCTTATTCACAAGTCAGCTAGAATCTGACAGTCAGACTAAAAAAAAGAAAATTAAACCCTTCAGACACAATTTTATACAGTTTTCGTAGTCAAAAGTTCTGAATCTTCTCCAGACTTAATTTTCTGCCTACGTGCACACATACCAACCTACACGTGAGCAACATAATGTGCAAGCTTTCACACACACGCGAATCTGCGTGTGCCAGCGATTGTGCGTGTGCAGCACAGTGCAAGAGACAGAGGGTTTTGGGATAATAGCGCAGACGAGGAAAGTAATGGTCTCTCCCCGTGTTCTTTCTTCCCTGATTGGGGTGCAGAGGTCGTGCATCAGTAGTTTTCTGCCTCCCTCCCTCCCTCCCTGCCTCCCTGCCTGCCTGCCTGACCGGTCCTCTGGCAGTTCCCATTTCCTTCTCACTGTGCCCACCATGAAAGAAACGGATGGTTGGGGTGGGGGTGCCGGGAGTTGAGAGGGAAGGGAGAAGGGGTAGGATAGGGAGAAGTAAGACTATGGGGGGTAGAGGGTATTGGAAAAGTTTTGGAACGACAGGAGAGAAAGGGTGATGGTCATAGTAGTTTTTGGTTCCATTATGAGACAATGAAGTTTGTAATTGTTCCATTTCTAGAATGGTCATTTTTCGTTTTATTGTATCAGAAATGTGTATAATTTTTATGAATTTTAAAAGTATCCTTTAAAACATTGCACAAATCCTCACTGTATCTGCTCCTCAGTAGCCTTGTTTCCTTCTTGCACACATGTTAAAACCCATTCCACTTTTTAGAAGTGTAGGCCATTGTGTGAAGTGTGAATGCATGACAAAACAGCCAAAACTGCATGCACACAAGGACTAAATGTAAAATATTGCACCTAAATGATTATTCCATTATCATCTAAATGAAACAGTAAATAAATAAATGATTGAATAATAAAAATGTACGTCTTTCTCTGTACCTGTCCATGCCTGTCTTTCGCTTCTTTATTGACAAAAGAATGGATTCTCTTGTTTCTTTAAAAAAAAAAGCCTGATAGTTTTAAGCATAAAACACCAACTCTCTTATTTCTCAGCAAAAAGTACTGACCAATGACAAGGAATGATGAAAAACTGAAGAAGGTATTTTAAAACCAGGAATCCTTAGAATGGTTACACGCACGCACACATGCATGCATGCACACACATATACATGCATACTCACACATTATTGAATACCTGAGTCCATATGAAAGCACACACACATACATTATAGTTTCTCTCTTATTCTTTTTATGCCTTTCTGCTTGTCACTGTTTCTGTTTGTCTGTCTGTCCATCTATCTTCCTGTCAATGTATGTATGTATGTATGTATCTATGTATCTGTCTATCTATCTATCTGCCTGTGCTTTTCAAAGTCCTTATATTGATTAACAAACAGCTCTGACAGTAGTTCATTTCTCTCACGTGAAGACTTACACAACCTGTTACACAGCTTGGCTATATCAGAAAATTGAAACAAGTTACTTTTAGGACAGAGGTCCTAGAATGAATGGCACCAAGTTGTGTTTTATCAGGTCAGTGGCTGAGAGGACATCTGCTACAGGGTCAATCAGTTCCAGACATCTCCTGGGATTCAAGATAAATCGGCATCAGCAGCAACAACAGTCAGTAGACTGTCTGTGTAGAGCCCACCTTCCTCTCTCTGTCTTCACTCTGAGAATGCTTCTTCTCATCTCTCCTTCTTTGCTCATGTCTGAGTCTCTTCTTATTGGCATACCTCCACATCACACTGTTTTATGCATGCACCCAAAGACATACACATGCATGTGTACGCACATACACATACTCATACACAGAGACACACACAGACACACAGACACACAGACATACACACACACACACACATACACAAAAGGTCTCTGGCATAGTCCTATAGGACATTTGTTATAGTTAGTTTCATTAACGTTAATAACTTTTTATGTTTTTGTTTCGGTTTTGGGTTTTTAAAATTATTTTTTATTGTATCTTTTGCCTTGCGCGGTTTCTTTTTATGATTAGACTACTTCCCCTCCCCCCCTCGCATTTTTCAGTAAGGCCTCCACCACCACCTCAATTCTCATACACCCCTTGTATTTTTTTTTCTCGTCTAATATCACTGAGAGTGAACAGACGTAAAATCGAAGACAACAACAACAACACATACACACACACCACACACACACACACACACACACACAAACACACACACACTGGTTGACAAACTCTGTAGGCCTTCTTTTTTTAGAACCTAGCACTATGACTTAAGTTTCTCTTATTTTGTTCTCACAGGAGGAGGGGTGGTGGTGGTGGTGGCATCAAGCAGATACTCTAGAGGAGATTCAAACCTAACCCCCCAGTTATGAACAAATGATTGGTACTGCACGCTAACCACGAGGCTGTTTGGCCTCCCAGAAACAAAATGGCTGACAGCAGATTAGATTGATGTCAACAACTTTTCTGAAGTGTTGCACACAGCTCTGTCAATATTGCCACTGTCAATATTGACCAATGGTGCTGACAATGCCCAAAGAGAGGTGTTCATGCTGGCCAGTTAGGAAATTAGCCCTGTGTTATCTTGCTAAAAGCACTGCTGTTTTCTGGGCAGCAAACATGCTAATCAATGGAAATATCAGCTCCTCTTGTTTTTTGAAGAAATGCATGCAGTTTTCCCACCATTGATTGAAAAGCAGCATGTGGTTTAGCTGAAGGGGGAAAAGACATGTGATCTGATGCCTGCTTAATAGCTGTATAGTCACAGAAATAGACATGATTACAAACTAAACATGGCGAAATGTGAAATCGTTATCTGGATCTATCTCTCTGCAATCAACCAAACAAGAAAGGGAAAAAGCATCTGAAGTGCTGAATCTTGAAGGTGCAGATTTGATGATTCTCTTTATACAAGCACACTTTTCCCTACACAAAAACTTAAAAGTTTGTATTGTATTACATTGAATTATATTGTATTGTATTTTTTACTACTTTCAGACACATCCTTGGAGAGATTGGATTGCCACAAGAGCAGCATCACCTATTAAAAAAATGACACTCTCATCTGCACTTGTATCTGTTTCCCTGTGTAAAAGGCTGATTTTTTACATTATTTTGCCAAGGACAGCCCTGTTGATGCTGTAGGTTCTTTTACATGCACTGGACGTGGGTTGCACTCAAAGCCTTGGTCTATCAATTCATTTTAAAAAGCGAACACTATTCATGGTTTAGTGACTTGGAGAAAAGCTTGAGCTTAAATAGGAATTGAACCCACACTTATCACTTTCTAAGCAGCAGTGCTGCTCTACATCACTGGCCCATACCTTTAAGGCTGCGTGTGCCGGCAATAATAGTGCGTGTGCAGTACAGTGCAAGAGACAGAGGATTTTGGGATAATAGTGCAGACCAGGAAAGTAATGGTCTCTCCCCGTGTTCTTTCTTCCCTGATTGGGGTGCAGAGGTCGTGCATCAGTAGTTTTCTGCCTCCCTCCCTGCCTGCCTGCCTGCCTGCCTGACCGGTCCTCTGGCAGTTCTCATTTCCTTCTCACTGTGCCGACCATGAAAGAACACGGAAATGTGGGAGTGATGGAGAGATAGGAGGTAGATGGGAGGGGGGGGCAGGAGGAAGTAGGGAGAGAAAAGTTTGGACCCAGTAAGGGAAGGTAAATGGTATTGCTGGTGGTGGTAGTAGTTTTTTTCCATTGTGAAACCATAAAGTTTGTAATTGCTCAAGATTGAGTGTACGATTTTCCTTATGTGGTAGCAAAGATGTGGTGTTTTTCATCACGAACAAGATAAACTACTCTCTCTCTGTCTCTCTCTGTCTCTCTCTCCCTGTCTCTCCCTCCCTGTCTCTCTCTGTCTGTCTCTCTTTGTACCTCTATCTCTCTCAAGCAAAGAAGTTTGGTAACTTACTTTAAAAAAAAGATAGGGTGATGTATCTCTACACTGATAGATTTCTTGCTACTTAACAACAGACTTGCAGATAAAAACTACATACAAAGTTTTTTTTAAATAGCTTAAGGTTATACACACAAACACACACACAAACACACAAACACACACACAAAAACACATGCGTGCACGCACACAAACACACACCACATACACACAACACACACACACACTCTCTCTCTCTCTCACTCACTCTCTTTCTCACTCTCTGTGTCTCTCTGTGTCTCACTCCATTCCTCCCCCCCCTCTCTCTCTCTCTCAAAGTTCTTTGACAGAACAACACAAAGTCCTCAAACTAATTTCCTTCAGACAAAAAGACCTACACAGCTTGTTAAGCAACTTGGCTGTATCGGAAAATTAAAACTAGTTACTGGCTCTGAAATAAGCAGCCGGGGAAGAAGAAAAAGGAAAGGTTGTTTTGTACCAAGAAGTCAGCTACAGAGGGGACAGCCCTGGAAAGAAAATCAGTTCCAGACATCTCCTGGGATTCCAGAATAGATTGGCAGTCACAGCGCTCAGTAGACAAGTTCTGTGCACAACCTTACACAAGAACTCTTTCTTCACCTTTCTTTATGTTCTTTTTCCTTTTCCCTTTCACTTCTTATCTTTTTCAAAGCTTCTTTAATCTAATCGGTTTTTCTTTAGTCTTTTGCTGCTGCAATGCAAATTTAAAATCAAAAACAAAGAGGTTTTCAGCCAAGCACACAAGCATGTACAACACGTACACACCTACACGTAAATAATCATAATATACATAGAAATACAAAGACAAATCTATAAACACACACGCACATGCTCATGCACACACACATGCAGATACAAGTCATGAACTCATACACGCATACATGTACACACAAACAACACGTACATACATGTGCATGCACGTATCCATATGCTCGCACACATGCACACACAAATACACACACACACACACACACTCACACACACCCTGCCTCCTATATAAACAAATAGCTCCCCTACTCTCTCTCTCTCTCTCTCTCTCTCTCTCTCTCTCTCTCTCTCTCACAACGGTTCTTCATGCTTTCTTATACATAAACGAAAAAGTCCACAAGGTAGTTGACTTCTCACGTGAAGACTTACACAGCTTGTTAACAGTTTCACCCTATCAGAAAATTAAAACTAGCTACTGCTCTGAAAGAGGCCACAGAATAAAAAAAGAAATAAAAGTTGTTTTCTACCAGACCTATGGTAAAGAGGACATCAGCTGAAGCAAGGAAAATTCCAGACGTTTCGTGGAATTCCAGAGAAATTGGTAGCCACTGTACAGCATTCAGTAGACTGTCTGAGTCTAGCACCCAAATCCCCTGTTTTTATCCCTGCAGTAAGCTTTTTTTTTCTTTCTTTCTTTCTCTTTCTGTTTTTTTACCCTTGTTATTATGGGTACAAAAAACTGGGTTGCACGTAGACACACGGGCATGCATGCAAACATGTATGTATGTATACGTGTAGTTGCACATAAGAACACGGGCATATATGCGAATAGAGGTATGCATGTGAACAGACACAAATATAGAAGCATCTTCCGCTATAGGTTTGTGCATGCACGCACATGCGCGCGCACGCACACACACCACACACACACACACACACACACACAACACACACACACACACAACAACACAAACACACACACACACACACACACACACACACACACACACACACACACACACAACACACACTTCAGAGGCATACACACAACTGAAATGTTTTTGGTCATGATTGCCATTATTGACAAAGAGATGTAACTAAGTCTACATGAAATACTCTAAACATCTCCTAAAAAGCAGAACTTAAACTACAGTGGCAGAGTATGTATACGTTAAGTCTACTTACTTCTATGCTTTCCATTTAAGTAGGAAAAGGGGGCGGGGTATAAAGCCTAAAGCCTGGGAGGTATATTATGGCATTTAGTCTTTCTCTCTAAGGCCCTGAGGTGATGGGAAAAGGCTGTCATAGTTTTCCACCACACCACCTCCGCCGCCACGGCTGCTAACATCTTCTGAGTTTCTGCACCACTGAAGTTGGTGTAATGTGCCATGCCATGGAAGTCAGCGCTTGAAATGAGATGGCATGAGAGAGAGAGAGAGAGAGCGAGAGAGAGAGCGAGAGAGAGAGAGAGAGAGAGAGAGAGAGAGAGAGAGAGAGAGAGAAGAGAGAGAGAGAGAGAGAGAGAGAGAGAGAGAGAGAGAGAGAGAGAGAGAGAGAGAGAGAGAATGAATGAATGAAGGAAGGAAGGAAGGAAGGAAGGAAGCAATGAAAATCCCGTTGAAGAATCGTCTCAGTTGTGGCTTGATTCTGTGCTCAAACCGGGGTTGTGAGACATCCAGGCTATCCTGTTCTCCTCCCCCACCCCCATTTGTGTGTGTGTGTGTGTGTGCGTCTGTGTTTCTGGGTGTGTTTGGGTGTGTCTCTCTGTGTGTATGTGTTTGTGTCTGTGTTTCTGGGTGTGTTTGGATGTGTCTCTCTGTGTGTATGTGTTTGTGTCTGTGTTTCTGAGTGTGTTTGGGTGTGTCTCTCTGTGTGTATATGTGTGTCTGTATTCTGTGTCTGTGCACGTGTATACATGGTTTTATGTCAATGAGGACAAAAATAATAGACACACAAGAGGGATTTTGAGAAAAGAGGGACTTAACAAGGGCAAAGACTGAGGTATGGAGGAGGAATGTGCACAGACAGTCTATTGAATTCTGTGGCTGCCAATTTATCTGGAATCCCAGGAGATGTCTGGAACTGATTCTCCTGCAGGTGCTGTCCTCTCCGCCACTGGTCTGGTGGAAAACAACTTTTCTGGGTTTTGTCTGTGGCCTCTTCAGAGCAGTAGCTAGTTTTAATTTTCTGATACAGTGAAGCTAGGTAACAAGCTGGGTAATTCTTTACATGTCAAAAAAGTACTTTTATGGCTTTTTGCTCGTGAGTGTGTGTGTGTATGTGTGTGTGCTCATTTCGGTGATATTTAAATCAACTAACTAGGTAATGATGACGATGACGACCATGGTGATTACTGCTGTTGGTGTTGCTCTTTAAATAACAACTACTATCTTCCTCTCCTGTTTTCATCTCATAGCTGTCCCTTCCTTCTTCAGATGAAATCCCATGACCCTCCCAAAGTGTGTAACCTTTATGTGTGTGTATGTTTGTGTGTGTACATTTGGAATTGTTATTACTATTAATTGTCATGGGTTGCATGGCTGTGTAAGAATGAGTTGCGTGCAAGTGCTTCGATTTGTCAGTGCAAGATATAGCGCTATATAAATTCTACTTATTATTAGTACTACTGCCATTATGTTGTTATAGCATAATCCAATATGATCAAACATCTAGGGTTTATTTTGCATATTGTGACACCTTACAAAACGGAAACTTGACAGCACAGTGACAAAAGCCAGTCTGTTTTATCGCCTGTCTGTTGTTGGACGGAATACATCCTGAAGTCCACAAGGTGTACGCACATACAGCACATGGACTCTTTCTCCGTCTCAGGGGGATAGCAAGGACTGTAATAATTTTCTGCCTGACTGCATCTCTCAGAGTGGCTGGCACGTTCTGATTTTCTGTCTCAGTGAAGATGGTGCAGTGCAGCATGCAAGTAGGTGCTTCAGATTTAAAACAAGAAAAGAAAAAAGTCTAAGAGTTTAAACGGCTCAGCCTGTACTCATGTCTCCACGACTTAAATCCATGTTTTGTGAGGAAGTTTTAAGAGTTGAAATATGTCATAATACACGGTTCTAGTATTTCCTCACACTTTTCATCGGAATTTCATCAAATACTGCTTTAGCCCAGTCTAAGAGTTGCAGTTATTAACGTAAGAAAAATGCTACAGCCTACAATAAAATGTTAGTTTGCTTTGGAATATCATGTTAAAACTTTTGTGACCCCAAAACCAGCTTTTAGCATAGCAACCTATCAGCAGAAAAACGCATCCTGTAAAGATGGAGTGTGGGTGCCTACATGTTAAGGAGTTTAGAAACTTTCAGATAAGCAAACCTTGTCATTCAGTGTGTTTCTGATGTGTGACTGTGGTGGCTAAGTGTGATTAGTAAAACACAGGGCATAGTCTGGGAGATTTTCAGGATGTTAAACTGGGGAACACCTAACAACTACAACAACAGCAGCAACGAAATACAACAGCAATAAATGCAACAGATCCTACTGATTGAAAAATATTTTCACAGAGGATTTTTTCTAATTTTCAACGCGGTATGATGGCATACGGAATATTTCTTCATGTCGTTGTCAAAGATTAGGATATGCCTCTGTAAATGTATGGGGAATACTCAGGTTTTGTTTCACGTTATTCTGTATTATTTTTACAGTCTCTGAAACCATAACGTGTATTACAGAATGGGTAGCAACATGTTTGATCTTTTGCATGAATGTGAGGAGTGTGGCAAAGCTGGTCAGCTCACAGTCTACTCTGGGATCATACATAGCCTCAGTCTTAATGCTGCAAGCATTGTTAGGACTTAATCAACACTCTCTGAACATACATTATTAAAGGCTTCTTGTTGTGGATCCAATTGCAAATACATAGCACAGCTTTGATAAGACCGATTACAAAAACCACTCCAATCGAATTTTGTCAAGAAGCAGCATCTCAAAAAGGCTGCTTTGACCAAAGAACAAAGTAAAATAAAATCAACAAAAACGACAACAAAAACAAAACAACCAAACAAGAAATAGACCTCAATATGAACATAAGCAAAACCACCCAAAGAAACAAAAAGTCCCAAAATAGATTGTAAGGTTAAAAAGATAGACTCATTGAAAAGTTTTAGATATTATAAGCTCCTTTCCTATATATGGAAACACTATTACATAGTATTAGCCCTTTCCAAATTTGTTACATAAGATCTTCAGAGTGTTGCATCATGTCTGACTGAATATTGAAGTAGAGAAACTATTCTCTGGTGCCTCAGTCTTTCTTCCACAACACTGAACACCTGATGCCGGGAGGGGGGGGGGGGGGGGGTATTGCGGGGGATTAGGGGGGGGGGGAGAGGGGGTAGGCAGTAGGGGCTTAGAAAGGAAAGAGAAAGGGTAGGAATAGTGGCTTCAGCAGAAAGACGAAGGGGTAAGTGGGAATGAAGGGATGGTCTACTACTTACAGCTTTGTCTCCCAGTTCGATCAGAAATCCCAGGAGATGTCTGGAACTAGTATCTATGTAGGTGCTATCCTCTTAGCAATCTACAGCAATGGCGAGGAACATAATTACATGCTTAGGCTGCTTTGCTGAGGCTGATAACATATTTTTTTATTTTGTCAATCTGCGAATTTGTAGGATAAAAATTCATGCAAATACTTAAGAGAACTGTTGTATGTTGAAAATGAATTTAGGTTTCCATAACACAATATGTTACAGTATACCATGGGACATTCCAATACTTTGAACTGCTCCATTCGACACTCAAGACAACTAAGATCATTGTTTGGTACTTTAAGCCTAGTTGCAAATCCACAAGACTGATTTTGCAAAAAACCTACAGTTGATATCACTAAAAATCAAACTTTCAAAAAAACCCGCCATAACCCCCCAAATGCTCCTTTATAGCAAGGCATCTCAAAGAGTCTCCTTCAAGTTCTTGAAAGATTATGGCCCAGATTGTAGCCATGACTTAGATAGACTTGACTTACCCCTAAACTCCCCTGGTGAGTCATTCAGGCAGGCAGTTCAATGAATTTTTATCCATCAGGTCTCTGAAATAATGATAAAGACGCGCGGCTTCATCAAAAAGTTTCTATATGAAATCCTCTGAGTATTACATCATGTCTGACTGGAGATTGGAGTGGAGAACTATTCTCTAGTGCCCTCAGTCTTTCTTCCACAACAGTAAACACCAGCAGTTTGGTGGGAGGATGGTGTTAGGAAGCTAGACAGTGAAGTATGAAGATGTGCGGGGGGAGGGGGGATGGAGGTAAGGTGGGAAGGGGGAAGAGTGGGAGCCTAGGGACAGCAGCAGAATGTGGGAGTGTGGGTGTGCAGGGGATAGTCTGCTCGCTACTCTGTCAGTTTGGTCTGAAAGCCCTGGGAATGTCTGGAACTAGTTCATTTTTTTGATGCTGCTCCGAAATCCCTGGAGATGTCTGGGACTAGTTCCTGTTTTTTTCTTTCTTTTGGGATGCTGCGCTTGGTCCAGGCTGAAAGCTTTCTCAGTTATTGATGTGAGCTAACTGCCGAGGCGTACGTTGAAATACTGTTATGTGTTGAAATATTACGGTGAGTTTGTCTTCATCCATGACAAGTTCTTGGCATAATAACTTGTACTCTCTTTTAAAGAAGAAAATAGTCCACTGAAGTCAGAGTACGGCTGCCTAGCCTATGCTGTGAGATAGTTAAAATGAATAATTCATTCAAACTTCTCCTCCAGTGTGTACTTACTGTCTCACAGTGATTCTCAGGTCAGATGAATCAGACAGAGTACACAATCTGGGTGACCCCTAGGTGACTTCTCCACCCCACCCCTCACCCCATTTCAGTATTAAGCGGGAAATTGCCCGACCAAAGCAATGTTACCTTCTCCTTTGCTGGCAACATCTTTTCTGTTCATTCCTCGGTGAAAGCTCCGAGGTTCACTTGTGGTGAGACTTTGCCTATGACCTCGTTTTTCCCACCATGAAGGTAGCCGCATTGCGACTTCGGGAATGTATGATGGGTTTGTTTGTGTTTCCGTGATCCATTGAACGCTAACATGAATTACGAGATCTGTAACGTGCGTATTTGATCTTGTGCATGTGCATATCCACGAAGGAAATTAAGATACTGGCAGTTCTGCATTTGAAGTTGATATAAAGATCGTAAAAATATCACTACCCTTAATTTACCAGATGCCAGCAAGATTCGAACACATGACTCCATGGACTCATGGGATTGACGTTGAACTGTATCACATGGCTATAGGGTCTGTCCAACATCTTTTAATTCTGCGATTCAGAAAATCTTTAGCAAAAAACCGCACCTCAATGCTTCAGACAACATTTATTTACGATAACAATATTTTTTGCTTTTAAGTTAACGTAACGTGATGTCAAGCAAACATGACACAGTGCTATACATTGCTATGTGTTGAACTATTCCATTTGTAGATGACTTACAGATATCACATTAATAGTTAACAGCTATGGAATGCATTGTTACATTGATATTATTACAGTATTCAATCACTAAGCATTGTTTTGTTGTTTTGATACAATAAATTATCATAGGATGGAAAAGAGAGAGAGAGAGAGAGAGAGAGAGAGAGAGAGAGAGAGAGAGAGAGAGAGAGAGGAGAGAGAGAGAGAGAGAGAGAGAGAGAGAGAGAGAGAGAGGAGAGAGAGAGAGAGAGAGAGAGAGAGAGAGAGAGAGAGAGAGGAGAGAGAGAGAGAGAGAGAGAGAGAGAGAGAAGAGGAGAGAGAGAGAGAGAGAAGAGAGAGAGAGAGAAAGAGAGAGAAAGAGAGTATACGCGTGTGCGTGGGGTGGGGTGCATGGTGTGTGTGCGTGGGGTGCATGGTGTGGGTACATGCGTGCGTGTGTGTGTGTGCACGCGCGCGTGCGTGTGTGTGTATGTGTGTATACGTACATGCGTGCGTGCGTGCGTAGACACGCATGCAAAAATTAGCAACATATATATTTACTATAACAGCAGAAAAGAGAATAAAAGCCAACCAGAAACAATGGAGGAGACTGTCACATTTTTTCTGCATAGATACAAAGACAAATGTAGGGAGGAACGTTCTGCACAGACAGTGGATTAAAAGTTGTGCTTACCCATTCATCAGGAATCCCAGGAGATGTCTGGAACTGATTCTCCTGCAGGTGCTGTCCTCTCCGCCACTGGTCCGGTAGAAAACAACTTTCCCATTTTTTTCATTCTGTGGCCTCTTTCAGAGCAGTAACTAGTTGTGATTTTCTGATACAGTGAAGCTGTGTAACAAGCTGTGTAAGTCTTCATGTGAGAAGTCAATGAATTTGTGAACTGTTTGTTCTTTGGTTAGTATAAGGAATTAGGAAGAGTGTGTGCGTATTTGTGTGTATTTTATGTTTTATTTATTTTATTCTTTTATTTCGAGGATAATGGAATAAGCACTCATGTGCTTTTTCATCCAGTCTCCGTGTGTATGCAATTTTGTAAATGTTGTCATCCGTTCCCACCAGCACACAGTGGTCTACTCTTCCGAAAAACGGAACGGCCTTTAACGCGTGCTCAAGATGTTCTGCGTGCATTTGCAAACGGAGCCTCGGTTTATAGTCTCATCTGAAGGACTTTTGGGGAGAGTGGAGTCCGCACTGTTGTTACTCCAGAGGAAAAATCCTCTTGAACGAGAATCGTACACGTAGTGTGTGTGTGTGTGTGTGTGTGTGTGTGTGTGTGTGCATGCGCGCGCGCGCGTGTGCGTGCGAATGTGTGTGTGTGTGCACGTGCACGTATGTGTGTGTTCTCTTGAATATTACATCTCTTTATAAATTGGTTGTATTGGACAGTAGAAAAGAAAAAAAGGTTGGGTGTATGGAAACGCTTTAATGATGATGACGATGATCATCATCATCATTAGCGTTGTAAATTACTTTTTAAAAGAATAATAATAATATAATAATAATATAATATAACAATAATAATAACAACAATAACAATATCAACAACACCAATAATATGATAATAAAGGTAATAATAATAATGATGATGATGATGATGATGATGATGATGATGATGATGATGATGATGTTCATGATGATGATCGCACATGACGATGCCATGGACCTGTTCATATAAATAGCATCCCCACATTCTGGATATTCTCTGCTAGGAATTCCTTGCTTTATTTTTTATCCATCTCTTTGTTTCTTCTTTGTTCCTTTTCATCCTGTCACCTCCTTCTGTCTGAGAGTTCAACAACGAAGAAGATGATGAACCTCATCGTCATTCATATTCATTATTATTTTCAATTATCAACCCACTGTATAAGATCTGGCCAGTTTCTATGGAATATCGATACAATGTAGCACTTGATAAACTACTGAAAGTTGACTGACAGACCGTGCATGATAAAAACACTCAGCTTTCTGTCCTTCATTATTGGGGGGCTATATAATACAGCCTGAAGGGTCTATGAGGTATATGACATTAGGCGTGTCTGCCTAAGGCACAGTCTTGATGATGAAGACTGTCATATTCTCCACCCCGCCATATATCGCAGACCTGTTAAAAACTCCTTATTTTCTGACCCAGTGAAGCTGGGTCAATGTGCCTTGAGCACCTAGGGTCACCAATGGTAAGTTTTTGTGCATGTGACCATTTTCCACCTACTATTTAGGCTGTTGTATTTTGACTTCGGAAATATGTCTAAGCACAACACTCGGGTGCATGTATTTTCAAAAAAAATTGTCATCCGTTCCGACCAGTACGAAATGGCCTAATCTTCCGAAAGGTAGGACGGGTTTTTAACGTGTGCAGAAGATGTTCTGTAATCATTCGCACACGGGGCGTCGGTTTAGTCTCACCCGAAGGACTATGACATTCAGTTCGATTATTTCGTCGTATTGAGAAGAAAGGGCAACGCTGGGAATCGAACCCAGAACCTCACCGTTTATTTGTTAGGCAGGTGGACGTCTTAACCATCCTGCCACCTTCCTTCTTGAGTAATATTTAATATCATGGAGTAGATTGCCCACACGCAAACAACAATATCATAAATTTTTCATGCAATTTTTCAAACCATTTTTGGCGTTATAATCCTCCGAGTATTACGTCATGTCTGACTGGAGATTGGAGTGGACAGCTAGTCTCTGGTGCCATCAGTCTGTCTTCTGCCGCAGTAAACACCAGCAACCAGATGAGAGGGAGAGAGAGGAGAGAGAGAGAGAGAGAGAGAGAGAGAGAGAGAGAGAGAGAGAGAGAGAGAGAGAGAGAGAGAGAGAGAGAGAGAGAGAGAGAGAGGAAGACAGAGAGTGAGTGAGTGAGAGAGAGAGTCTGCTTGATGCCCTGTCTGCCAGTACGGTCTGAAATCCCTGGAGATGTCTGGAATCAGTTAATGTTGAGGTGTCATCCTCTCAGCATCATCACAGCTACAGTGCAGGCATGGTCAAACTCTCAAAGAAAGACATATCACTTTTCTTTCTCCATGACTTGAAACACATTTGATTTGGCGGTTCCGTGACTGTTACATAAAAATGCCAATACTTCAGAAACAGTAATTCATTTTATATTACCGCTGAAGCCTTTTTTCAAAATGTATGTATAGAAACAAGCAGTCGAGGTTTGATTTTGGATTTTTGTTTTTACCCCAAAAGGTCGCTTTATATGCCTGCTAAGCCTCCATCTCTTTCAGACTCGTGTATGGCAGAGCATATTTTTGTATTCATGTGAAAAGAAATCATAGCAGCAGATATTGAAAAGAAGATACAGGCAAAGGAGATGAGGTGCTTTCGCAAACTTCTTGGTATCTCATACAGAAATCACATAACTTATGAGGAAGTAAAAGCCAGAACTGAAAAGGCCATTGGGCCATAAGAAGAGTTGCTGACTTCAATGGACAAAGCACAAACTGAGGAGGTAAGGCACGTCACACCAACATCTGGACTGGCTAAGACTGTCCAACAGGGAACAGTACAAGGAGGGAGACGAAGAGGGAGACAGAGAAAACGATGGAAAGGCAACATCAGAGAGTGGACTGGCCTTGAGTGAAACGACTTGCTACAGAGACTAAAGACCCGCGAGGAGAGGAGGAAGCTGGTTGCAAAATCTTCAGGTGTCCCCCAACAGTCTACTAGACAATGGAATAGGTAATGGTGAAGGTGAAGGCGGTGTGCCTGATCCCTGAACGTGTTCACATGACTTGCCACTGCCAACTTTAGTTTGTCAGCTACAACAATTTGGTACAAGCCAGCAATCTTGAAAAACATGAGGTTTTACAAGGCAAGACAGGACATATCCAGATAAAGCCCATCATGACCAGATCTGCTGCTTTCTGGTACAAACCCGATTTTGACCTGGTGTAAACAAAGGACAACCTGGAAGTTTTCTGGCATTGGCATCAGAAGCGATTACAACCTTGCCATCATGGATTTCCCAGTGAGGCCATCAATAACAAGACAACCCAAAGAACACAAAGAAGTCTGATCATAAGAGACTGGGGAACTCTAGAGTTAGGAACCTTTCCAAGCCACAAATGGTGGTGGATTTGCTCGGTTGCTGGCACTAAAAGGAGATGTGATGGTCTGATCAACAATCCAATGCAGTTATGACAGATGCGGCTATAGATAATTGGACATCTTTGCCATAAGAAGAAATCACACGTAACAGAAGAGATTCTTTAAATGTGCAATACCGTAAGAAATTTAAAAAATAGCCCACTCAGAAAACTGGTCAGAACAGGAAAATTGACAGAAATATCAGGACATAATGTAAAAAAAGGTAGGAGAGAAGTCGGTTAATAAGCAATACAAAATTGAAGGAGTTTTAGACAAGAGAATATCAGAAGGTCACTTCAGAGTTTTGAAAATCCCATCAGACAGAAACAGAGTGAAGAGGAAAAGTACCTCCCAGAGACCAGTGACATCACAGCCAGATGATGATCTGAATATTGCCAATGACTGTACAAGCACCAGACACAAGGGGAGTCGAATATCCTGAAATGTCAAGAGAAAACAATTGAGCTGATCTTTTCTATTCAAAGAGAGGAAGCAGAAGTAGCAAAATGATCAAACCATTCAGCAGAATTCATCGAGAATGGAGATGATTGAGCGGCTGACTTACTTACCCTCATCTGTAACAAGATCTGATAAAATAATTCAGTCACTCATTCACTGGCATATGCAACAAGATCTGTAAGAAAAGTTCAGTCACTCATTCACCTGCATCTGAAACAAGATATGATAAACTAATTCAGTCACTATATGTTACACTCTACACAATCTATCATGTAAAAGTCAAAGCAGACAAGAAAAGAGATGGATAGACAGCAGCATTGGAAAGCCCCCCCCCCCCCATCCCCAACCCAACTTTGCTGAGAGCCAGGCATAGGCACATAACCACCATGAATAAAGAGAGGCAGTCTTCATTAGTTTAGTGCCTCTTTGACTTCTTCCAGGGAAAGAAAGGAGACAAAAAGAGAAGGTACTGCTGAAGAAGGGGGAGTCTTAAAGAGGAAGGAACGGGGCAAGGAGGAGGAATGTGCACAGACAGTCTATTGAATTCTGTGGCTGCCAATTTATCTGGAATCCCAGGAGATGTCTGGAACTGATTCTCCGTCAGGTGCTGTCCTCTCCGCCACTGGTCTGGTGGAAAACAACTTTTCTGGGTTTTGTCTGTGGCCTCTTCAGAGCAGTAGCTAGTTTTAATTTTCTGATACAGTGAAGCTGTGTAACAAGCTGGGTAAGTCTTCATGTAAGAAGTCAATGAATTTGTGGACTTTTTGTTGTTCGCTTAGTATAGGAAGTTTGGAAGTAAAGAGAGAAGAGGAGAGAGAGAGAGAGAGAGAGAGAGAGAGAGAGAGAGAGGAGAGAGAGAGAGAGAGAGAGAGAGAGAGAGAGAGAGAGAGAGGAGAGAGAGAGAGAGAGTGTGTATGTGTTTGTGTGTGTGCATGCGCATACTTGGTTTGTCAGCAGGTTTGATCTGAAAGCCCAGAAAATGTCTGGAATAATTTTATTTTTAATTAGATGCTGTCTTCACAGCAGTCACCTTCACGATAGGAAGTGTGAAATATTTCGATCGCACCATTTCCTAGTGATTATCATTGGCAACCATCACTGCTGCTGCTGCTGCTACTGATGATGATGATGATGATGATGAAGATGATGATAATGATAATGATGATGATGATGAGGAGGAGGAGGAGGATGGTAACAATAATACTGGCAATATTCTTTATTGTATTGTAATGGTGTGGGAGTACAATGTGCAGTCAGCAAAGTTCATCCTTGTCACCCCAGTCTGCAGATGCGATTATGGTGAAGGAAGGTTTTACAGGCCCAGTTTCACTCTCACCTGAAACAGACACACACTCTAGGCTATTTGATCTTGCAGCGTGTGAACACATAGAGCTTTTTAATATCTCTAGGGTACGTCTAGTAAAAAAGAGCATTTGCTAGTTGGAGACTCTTTTTACTTTGATGCATGATTGGTATGCGTGGCATTTGCTCAATACTGTTAGCCACGATATGCAACATGGAAACAAGAAAGCTTTGTTGGCATTGCCAGAGCATAGCAAGGTCAACACATGCGTACAGACCTTTCCCAATTAAAAATAAATAATTGCTTTGTGTCAGGACATTGCTGGATTTTTGTGAAACTTTCAGAATGAAGTGGCTCTAGCAGCTGTGTCAATGTATTGTTGTTAGCGATATTGTTTTCTTCAATCTATTTTTGGATCTACTTACAATATCGAATACTATGACACTATACTAACATAATAAGATGTGGTTAAAAATAGGACTCAAACTTTGAAACAAAATCATGAAGTTTATGCATCCCAGATTTTTAAAGTATGCTCTGCGCAAAATCCCATCCTGTCTGACCGAATACCAGTATGGAAAAACTCGTCTTCTACTGCCATCAGTCTTTCTTCCGCAACAGTGAACACAAAATTCCACATGGGGGGGGGGGGGGGGGTGGGGTAAGAAGGGTGGGGGTAGAAAGTAAGGCTGGAGAGGGGATGAGGGGAGGGGGGTTGCAGATGGGGGATTAAGTTACTGGAAGGGAAGGGGAGGGGTGTGTGTATACAGAGATTGTCTGCTTGAAGCTCTGTCTGCAAGTTTGCTTTGGAAGCTCAGGACATTCTGGAACTAGTTTGTGGTTAGGTGCTGCAGCCTCAGTGGGTCACATAAATACTGTACTTGTTAGTCACGCTATTTTCATTGTGACTGCCAATGCTTCCTCATTTTCTGATTCAGCGAATCTGTAATATACCCCGTACGCCGATAGCTCAGTGAACAATGAATGGGGTGGTAGTATTTCATAACACCTGCCATAATGCAGATTCTGGGCTGCTTTGATGTGGTAGAGCATTGTGCATTGATGCTTACAGCTTTGTTTGTGCTTCCGCTGTTGATGGTAACACCATGGGATGAAAACAGCCGTAAAAGCGTCCTTCGGAAAGTTATCAGTGGAAAACATGAGTATTGAGTGTTGTTATGACTGACAGAAAGAATGAGAATTGTTGTTGAACAAGCTGCAGTTGTATTTCTTTGAAAAATGTGTATTGTCTGTCTGTCTGTCTGTCTCTTATGTTATAATGCATTATAATGTAAATGCAAGAACAGGTTGTAAGACTAGGCCTGGCCTAAATTCTTTATCCTTTCGTGTTAAAGATCATTCATTCATTCATTCATTCATTCATTCATTCATTCATTCATTCATTCATTCGTTTGTTCGTTCAGTCAGTCAGTCAGTCAGTCAGTCAGTCAGTCAGTCAGTCAGTCAGTCAGTCAGTCAGTCAATCAGTCTCTGTCTTTCTGTCTATCTGTCTGTCTGTTTGTCTGTCTGGCTGTGTCTCAATGTGTAGATGACTAGTATTAAATAGTTTCTTTTCTTTTTCTGTTTAAATCAATTATTGTATGCATTAATGAACAAAACAAAAAGCTGCATACATTTGAATGGCATGATAGGACTTTTGCATCACACCATTTGTCTATATCATGAATATAATTTGCCAAAAAGTACATCCCATCTGAATAGCTATGGAAGTCAACAACTCGTCTCCCCTGCCTTCAGCCTTTCGTCCACACCGACAGTCAGGTAGCGGGGTGGTGGTGGTGGTGGTGGTGGTGGAGGGGTAGACAATGAGACTGGGGGATGTGGGGGTTGATGATGGAGGGGAAAGATAGGAAAAAGGAGGGGTCGGGTGGGTGAGTGTGCAGGGGTGGTCCACTAACTGCTCTGTCTGCCAGTGTAGTGTGGAAGCCCTGGAGATGTCTGGGGTCAGTATTCAGGAGACGTTCCCCCAGCGACCCAAGTCCTCTGGCTGTTTGTTCAGTTGCCAGGTTTATTTTTTTAAATGAAGGCAAAATACTTTACAGATTGCTACTCTGCGTCACATACCCTCCCCAACTCCCTCACCCCCCTACTCCCAAACTCAACCCCAAACCAAATTCAAACAAACTAGCAAAAATACACTTTGAACAACCACTGCAAACAGCCCACAACACAAGCAAACAATCAAATAGAGCAACATATGCATGAACAGCAAACATTTAGCAGATGCTTTAACAGTGATTTTTTTTAAGCTAAGCCTCAGATGTTCTCTGAGTATATTCAAAGTTATTCATTCCACCGGCTAAAGTTGCTTCTTCGCATACAACAGAAAAGTTTGGACAATAATAATAATATCATACGTGCGTAAGCTTTTCAGATCTCAGTTTATCCTCTCATTTACAGGACTAACAGGTGAAGGGAATCAGATTAAGTGTTTGCTCCTAGGAGAGAGAGAGAGAGAGAGAGAGAGAGAGAGAGAGAGAGAGAGAGAGAGAGAGAGAGAGAGAGAGAGAGAGAGAGAGAGAGAGAGAGAGAGAGAGAGAGAGAGAGAGAGAGAGAGAGAGAGAGAGAGAGAGAGAGAAGAGAGGAGAGAGAGAAGATGAAAAGAGAGAGAGAGAGTGGAGAGAGAGAGAGAGAGAGAGAGAAAGGAGAGAAGGAGGTGGGACTTTTAACGAAGCTGCAACAACTCAGATTAAAACCTTTTTCAAGGCGGAGGGGGCAGAAGAGCCAAGTGGTTAGAGTTTTGCGCTCGTGATGTGACGGCCTGGGATCGAGCCGCCACTGAGACAAGTGTTCACGGGTATCATTTCCCAGAAGTTAAGGTCAGTACTGGCTCCACTCCCGAAACAGTCCTTTGGATAAGACGATAAACCGAGGCCCTTTGTGCAAACGCCAGCAGAACATCTAGTGCACATGTTATGACCTTTTATGCCTATCGGAGGAGAAGGTCCGTCGTACCAGTAAGATCGGATTTAAAAACACCATGCATGCAGGTGTCGTGTTTAGACATCAGCCAAGAAGTTGGAATACGGGTACCTTCATAGTGGGGGTGGGGGTGGGGGTGGTGGGTGATGGCCGCATACGCCAAAACTCTCACTAGTGGTGAACCTGGCAGCTCTGGTCAATGAACGAAAGGAAACCACAGCCCCCAGACTCCTGCTATCTTCAGAATATAACCCGATGCTCTAACTCTTAAGCTATAATGTTCAAGATAGTAAAGACTAGAGAAGTAGTCCGCTTGCCACAATTTCTTTTTTAGGGAGGACAAATTAAGCTGGGGTGGGAGTGGGGGGAGGGGAGGAAGTATACTGAATGAAGAGTGTGGTTAAGTTGTGAAAGGGTGGGGAATGGAGAGGGAGAAGGTCAGACCGAAAGAGAATGGAGGCCAGGACAGGGTCTGCTGCTTTTGTGCACTGGGAGTAAACATAGTGGTCTGTCGGGCTTGTGTGTGTGTGTGTGTGTGTGTGTGTGTGTGTGCATGCGCGCATGCGTGTGCGTCCGTGCGTGTTCGCGCACATGTGTGTTTTTTTTCTTGTTTTGAGTTCATTTAGGTCTTTTTAAAGTCTTAATTCACTGGGTACTGGTCCTCACTGATTGATAGCCAGCCCTGGTGTGGGAAGGAAGACACTAATGTTGGTTGCTCTCCCTTTTCCCACGTCATCAGACCCTTCATAGTTCATTCCTTCTTCTTCTTCACTCACCATCCACTCTCAGAGGTCACGTCAGTACTGACTCTCTCTTGAAACCATCCATACATGTTTTCTTGTTCCTCACTTAGAGCTCTGAGGTCAACCAATGGTCAGATTTTGCGTATGCCACCATTTTCCCCATCTTTAAAGTTGCCGCAAATCGACTTTGTGGATAATTACTAAAACTGACTCCAATTTGCATGCACTTTACAAAAATAAAATATTTCGTTGCTACCAGCATACAATGGCTTGCACCTCGGGGTAGCCTGGTTGTTAAAGCGTTGCGCTCGCAATCTGATGGCCTGAGTTCGAGTCACTAGCGAGCCATTTGTTCGAGATTTGTCCCCTCATGGTAGTATCAATGCTGACTCAATGCTGACTCCACTTCCCCGAAAGTCATTTGCATGAGACTATAAACCAAGGATACGTGAGCGAACACACGCAGAACACCTTACAGCTTTGTTAGAACCCATTCTGCCTTCGGAGAAGTAGGCAATTTGTGCCGATAACAACCGACGACAAAATTTTAAAAATACCAAACAAACATGAACACTGTTGTAGTGTTTAGACATCATCCCCGAATTTGGAATACGGCTACCTTAATGGTGGGCAGAAACGGTTGCATACGCAACAATCTCGCCATTTGTGAACCTCAGAGCTCTAGCCGAAGAACGAAAGAGAAAAACAACAACAAAACAACAACACATGAGTCTGATGCTGTGGAAGGATCACACGAACGCCGTAGAATTTCAGTACAACACAATGGACAATATTATGTGTGCACCACCTCTTTTAGATGATCTTTTTGGACAATGACACAATTGTGCAAAGAACGCATAAAGTGGAGAAAGGGAAGAGAAGAGGAACAACAAGGGGTGGATGGGTCTAAGAAAGGAAGTAATGAGGCAGAGAATGTCATCGGGTGGCAGGGTGGGGTGGAGGTGGGAGGGGTGGGGATGGGGGGTTGGAGGAGGGGGGGGGGGGGGGGGGGTTCAGGACAAGGGAGAGAACAGGCTTCAGCACTCTACTGCACCAGAAGTCCACTTAGTGCTCTGTCTGACCTTTTTTTCTTTTTTTTCTTTTCTTTCTTCTTTTTTTCTTTCTTTCTTTTCTTTCGTTCTTTCTTTTCTTTTTTCTTTCTTTCTTTTTTCTTTCTTTCTTTCTTCTCTTTTTTCTTTTCTTTCTTCTTTTCTTTCTTTCTTTCCTTTCTTTTCTTCTTTCTTTTCTTTATTTCTTTCTTCTTTCTTTACTTTTCTTTTCCTTTTCTTTCCTTCTTTCTTTTCTTTCTTTCTTTCTTTTTTTCTTTCTTTTCTTTCTTTCTTTTTTTTTTCTTTCTTTCTTTCTCTTTCTTTCTTTCCTTTTCTTTCTCTTTTTCTTTCCTTTCTTTCTTTCTTTTCTTTCCTTTCTTTTCTTTCTTCTTTTTTTTTCTTTCCTTTCTTTCATTTCTTTCTTTTCTTTTCTTTCTTCTTTCTTTCCTTTTTCTTTCCTTTCTTTCTTTCTTTCTTTCTTTCTCTTTCTTCTTTCTTTCTTCTTTCATTCTTTCTTCTTCTTTTCTTCTTTTTCTTTCCTTTTTTCTTTACTTTCCTCAGTCTTTTCTTTCCTTCTTTTCCTTTCTTCTTTCTTTACCTTTCTACTTTCTATTCATATCTGTTTCCTTTCTTTACCTTTCTTTTCTCTTAACTTCTTTTTTTCCCTTTCTTTCCGTATCTTTTTCTGTCTTTTCTTCCTTTTCATAGTCTGATTGGAGAAGAAGCCCACGAAAGGGTCAGTTGCAGGTACTGTGATACCTACATTTGACCGGTGGTCAGTTATAGCCAGCAGGCAGATAAACTGATTTTTGCTGCCACTCGCACCGTGTATGATGAGACCTTCAAAGAGAGTCCTTTCACGCTGTCTATAGATAGACAGTCCACCCTAGACACTGCACGAATGTGGAGGAGATACCGTAATATAAAGTATGTGTGTCAGAAGAAGAAGAGAGAGAAGAGAAGAGAAGAAGAGAGAGAGAGAGAAGAGTAGAATGAATGATGATAGAAGATGATATGAGAAGAATAGGAAAGAAAGGAACAGAAAGAAGACAGAAAAGAAGGAAAGAAAAGAAAGAAAGAAAAAAGAAAGGAAGGAAGAAACAAAAGAAGGAAGGAAGGAAGAAGAAGAAGGAGAAGGAAGGGAAGGAAGAAGAAGAAGAAGAAGAAGAAGAAGAAAGAGAAAAATACAAGAAAAAAAGAAAAAAGAACAACAACAAGAAAAAAGAAACAAAATCAAGAAGAACAATAACAAGAAAGTAAGACAGAAAGAAAAAGAACAAGAAGAAAAAGGAAGATAACGAAGAAGAGTTGGAAGGGAAGATATATGATGGTAGTGGAGGTAATAAAAAGAAGAAGAAGAACAAAGCCAAAAGACAAGAAAACAACACTGTACATGCATTATGAAACACTTTTCACTACCCAGCCTAAAGACGGCATAGGCAAAACGTTGTCCAAATACCACTGGTATCAACAGCATAAGCCTCTACGCAAAGCTCGCGCTTTTATTCTACCCTGCGGAGCCAAACTTTCTTCACATTTGGATGTTAGCTTCTCCAAGTACTTTTTGTGCACATCCCAAAACACCTAGCAATGCGCGCGCGCGCGCGCGTAGGTGTGTGTGTGTGTGCGCGCGCGCGAGCGCGTGCGTGTGTGTGTGTACGTGCACGTTGCTGTGTAGCAATTTAACTCTGAACGTGGTTAATATGTACATTGGTAAGAGAGAGAGAGAGAGAGAGAGAGAGAGAGAGAGAGAGAGAGAGAGAGAGAGAGAGAGAGGAGAGAGAGAGAGATAGATAGATAGAGAGAGAGAGATAGATAGATAGAGAGAGAGAGAGAGAATGAACGAGAGAGAGAGACAGACAGACAGAGAGTCAGACAGACAGACAAGACAGAGAGAGAGAGAGAGAGAGAGAGAGAGAGAGAGAGAAGAGAGAGAGAGACAGACAGACAGACAGACACACACACAGACAGACAGACAGACAGACACAGATACACATACATACAGAGACTCAGGCAGAGACAAACACACACAGACAGACAGATGTATAGAAAAAGACATATAAGAACCAGACACAAAGACATAACTCGACAGACAGACAGACAGACAGACAGACACACTCACACATACACATACACTTACACAGACACAGACACAGACACACACAGACACACACACACACATACACAGACACACACACACACAATATTCTTATTCAATGTACCATCTGAAAATAAAAGTTTGACTTTGACTTTGACTTTGACACACACGCACGCACGCACACAGAAAAAACCATAGATATCAGCTACACGTATCTCCACCCTGTCGTGTGATTCCCATTCGTCATTTTTATGTACATACACTTTGCGGGCTGCCAATGCAATACACAATTATTGATCCTCTCTCTCTCTCCATCTCTCTCTCTCTCTCTCTCTCTCTCTCTCTCTCTCTCTCTCTCTCTCTCTCTCTCTCTCTGTCTCTCTCTTGTTGCTGTGCTAAACATCACAGTTTAATGTTAATGTCTAGGGGACTGGAAGTTCCAATCTCCTCTGCTACCTGGAGCCCAGATACGATCTTTATGTTGGACGTTTCTTGTTTTAATTGTGTTGTCTGTTTTCATTGCTTTGGTGTTTGGAAAGCACTAGTTTATTACTACGCTTCTTCTTCTTCGTCGAACGCTCAGACAGCAACTATTGTTGTCTGTTATATGAGCGAAAATGCGTCACGCTGCCGTTAAGCGCCTGAAAAGTCAGGCCCAGCGCATCCGACTGCGGCACAAGAGAGAATAGTTACTTTTTAAGTTCTTTCTGGAAAAAAGGCAGGAGAATGGGCCAAGAAGGCAGAAAATAGACAAGAAGGAGGTGACAGGAAGAAAAAGAACGAGGCAGAAACAAAGAGAGTGGTAGAATAGAGGAAATTTCTAGCACAGAATTTCCAGAAGGTGGGGATGCTATTTATACTGATAGGCCCCCGGCATCCCCTCGGGGAAGTTACTACGCTGATTTACTTATGCTCAGTCGCTGCCAAACTGAATGTGTCCAACATAGTATTTCCAGCATGCCATAAGCTATTTGCTTGTTCTTGTTCCCATTGTCTGTATGTGTCATATTCATGTTTTCTGAATAAAAATCTATTTAAACAATTCGGTTTTTTTTTTGTTAATGGGCAAGAATGTTATGTTGCGTTGTGTTATGGTATGGTATGGTATGATATGTATGTATGTATGTATAGATGTATGTATGTATGCATGCATGCATGTATGTATGTATGTATGTATATATGTATGAATGTATGGTATATCGAGGGTAAAAAATCCCCTAAAATATGTAAATCGGATATCTCTTCTTGGAGTATAATATGACGTCAAAAAGAACCACAGCAGAGAGAAGAGAGAGAGAGAGAGAGAGAGAGAGAGAGAGAGAGAGAGAGAGAGAGAGAGAGAGAGAGAGAGAGAGAGAGAGAGAGAGAGATCAGATCAAATCAAATTCTCTTATTTCGAGGAAAACGAATAATCACCCATGTTCTGTTTTACACCTAGTCCACACCCTTAGGGATACATCATGATACTAAAAAGAGAGACAGACAGACAAAACAGACAGACAGGCAGACAGATACAGAGACATAGAGACAGAGAGAAAGACGGAGACAGACAGACAGAGACTGAGATAGAGACAGAAAGACAGAGATACAGACAGACAGAAACAGACAAAAAAAAAAAAGAGTAAGAAAATATATCTAAGCACATCTCGACCCTGTCGTGCGATTCACATTTGTCATTTTTTATATTATGCCCAAGAAGATTGCTGGCTGCAAAATGCAATACATATTGATTTTCCCTATAGATGCTGTTGTTCTTGTGCGAAGTTCTGCTCTTTAAATGCTGGGGAGGGGGGGAGGGGGGGCTGCCAGTTGAAATCTCCTCCCATACGTAAACCTGCAAGTGTGGTTTTTTTTGGTTTGCAATTTGCTTCTTCCTTTTATTGTATTGTTATTCAATTTTTATTGAATCTGTGACTCATTCCATAAGATGTATATGCATTTCTTTGAGAGGGAATACATTTGTTATGTATGTATGTATGTATGTATGTATGTATGTATGTATGTATGTATGTATGTATGTATGTATGTATGTATGGATGGATGGATGGATGGATGGATGGATGGATGGATGTTTGCATCCATGCACATTTTGACAGCATGATAAACAGAAACATACATGGAGAAAATGCCATAGTCATGCACCAAATGAGAATCCTAAGCAGAAACAAAAGCACATTACCATCGTCGTCGTCATCCTTCTCTCCCTCATCCTCCTTCTCTTTCTCCTCCTCCTCCTCCTTATCATCGTCATCGTCATCATCATCATCGTCATCATCGTCATCGTCGTCTTCATCATCATCATCATCATCATCATCATCATCATCATCATCATCATCATCATCATCATCATCATCATCATCATCATCATCATCATCATCATCATCATCATCATCATCATCATCATTAATTTCATATTAGTTTCCCTTTTCTTCCTCCTCCTCTTCCTCATCATCGTCGTCGACGTCGTCTTTATCCTCCTCCTCCTCTTTCTCCTCCTCCTTCCCCCATCATCATCATCGTCATAGTCGTCATTGGTGTCCCCTTCCTCCTCGTTTAGAATATCAACAGCAACAACAACAAAACAGCCGTACAGAAACAATGACAGCAATGAAAACAACAAAAAGCAACAGCATCAGTGGCAGAGAAGAAACAAAGCATCAGTGTCAATAATAAAAAAGAAGCCTACAACCGATTATAAAAGAAACTGCATCCCCAGACCCCAGAACTTGCAAGAAAAGAACCCACCCACCTCTATTCCCATAAGAGTAAAGAAGAGAGGAAAACAACAACAACAACAACAACAAAACCCCAGCAAAAGTTGAGATAAAGACAAAAACAACAATAAAGCTGAAGAAAAGCCAGATCAGAAGAGAAAAACGGAGAAGGGCAAAGAAACAGTACATGGGTGAGAAGAAGAAGGAGAATAGGAAGAAGAAAGAAGAAGAATTGCGAAGAAGAAGAAGAAGAAGAATTGCGAAGAAGAAGAAGAAGAAGAAGAAGAAGAAGAGAAGAAGAAGAAGAAGAGAAGAAGAAGAATTGCGAAGAAGAAGAATTGCGAAGAAGAAGAATTGCGAAGAAGAATTGCGAAGAAGAAGAAGAATTGAGAAGAAAGAAGAAGAAGAAGAAGAAGAAGAAGAAGAAGAAGAAGAAGAAGAAGAGAAGGAGGAGGAGAGAGAGAGAAAGGAAGAAGAAGAAGAGAAGAAGAAAAGAAGAAGAAGAAGAAAAGAAGAAGAAGAGAAGAGAAGGAGAGAGAGAAGAAGAAGAAGAAGAAGAAGAAGAAGAAGAAAGAAGAAGGAGGGGGAGGGAAAGAGAAGAAGGAGTAAAAGAAGGAGAGGAGAAGAAGAAGAAGAGAAGGAGAAGAAGAAGAAAAAGAAGAAGAAGAAGAAGAAAGGAAGAAAGGAAAGAAAGGAAGGAAATAATAAGAAAAGAAAGTAATAAAGAAACAAGAAAGAAAGAGAGAAGAAAGAAGCAGGAAAGGGAAACTAAATGAGAAGATTACAGGCATATGTTTCACGTTAAAAGGTTTCTTACGTTAACAAAGAGAGAAGAGACGAGAGAGAAAAGATAGAGAAAGAGAAGAGAGAGAAGAAGAGAGAGAGAGAAGAGAGAGAACATCATCATCAGCATCATGCCATCAGCCAGCAGTCAGCAGCAGCAGCCAGCAGCAGACAGAGACAGAGAGACAGATAAAGATAGACAGAAACAGATGACAGAACAGAGACATACAGAAACAGAGACAGAGAGAGAATACAGACGAGACAGAGATAGAGACAAGATACAGAGAGACAGAGAGAGAGAGAACAGAACATTGCAAAAATACACAACATTACAGAAATCAGGATAACGAAAACAAACAAACGAAACAAGAAAAAAACAGAGAACAGAAAAGCACAAACATTGTGTATGTATTCATTAAACAAAATACAAACTTTGTGTATGTATTCACCGAACAAAACACAAACTTTGTGTATGTATTCACTGAACAAAATACAAACTTTGTGTATGTATTCATTGAAAAATATACACACTTTGTGTATGTATTCACCGAACAAAATACAAACTTTGTGTAGTGTATGTATTTACTGAACAAAATACAAACTTTGTGTATGTATTCACTGACAAAAATACAGACTTTGTGTTCAATACCAAACCAAACAAACAGAAACAAAATGAAAACTAAACTGCAGAAAAAAACAACTGACACACACACACACGCGCGCGCGCGCGCGTGCGTGTGTGTGTGTGTGTGTGTGTGTGTGTGTGTGTGTGTGTGTGAAATGTTACCTTTTATCGTGCGCATTCAAATTTAGAAATGCCTAAGTATTATAGGTTTTTTACATATGTTTTTCACCGCTCCAAAACAAATTTTGTTCGATAGAGCTCTGTGTGTGTATGTGTGTGTGCGCGTGTGTATGTGAGTGTGTGTGTATGTGTATGTGTGTGAGTGTGTGTGTGTTTATGTATGTTTAACAAATGTTAACCTTTTATCACGTGCGTTCAAATTTATATATGTCTAAATCTTAGTAGTGATGTAAATATGCTTTTAATCTCTGCACAAATAATCGTTTGATAGAGGACAAGTAAAAAAAAAATTGATTAACTGATTGACAAATTGATTGATTGGTTGATTGATTGATTGGTTTCAGAAAGACGCAACTAAAGAGGAGGAGAGCATGGGGGGCAGGAGGAGTACAGGCAGGAAGATGCTGTGGAGGGTTTGTCTACTCGCGGTCATCGCCGTGGCTCAGTCGCGGCCTTCCTCTGGACGAAGCGTGGAGGTCAGTCAGTCCGTCCGTCAGTCAGTCCGCTTGTTTGTTTGTTTCTTTGTTTGTACTGTCTGTATGCTTTGTGTGTGACCGGTGGTTGTTTTCTAATGGCTGGTTTGTCGTGTGTGGAGAGAGAGAGAGAGAAGAGAGAGAGAGAGAGAGAGAGAGAGGAGAGAGAGAGAGAGAGAGATAGATATAGAGAGAGTGTGTGTGTGTGTGTGTGTGTGTGTGTGTGTGTGTGTGTGTGTGTTTCTTTCTTTTGTTCTATCCGTTTTTTTTTCACTGGTGCCGCGCCTGTTCTGCTGTTCTTCATTCATTCATTCTCTCTCTCTCTCTCCCCCCTCTCTCTCTTTGCTTATTCATTTATGCTTGATGTTGTTCTTTCTCTGAGTGCGTTCTTTTTATGTAACTGTTTACTTCTTCTCTCAATGTTCTATCTCCTTTCTTCATTCCTTTACTTCTCCAATCGTTTTCTTCTTCTTTGTGATAACCTTCCTCCCTCCCTCCCTCCATTCTATCCCTCTCTCTCTCCTTTCCTTCCTCCATCAGTCCATCTATTTATCCATTCCTTCACCCATCCATTATGTGTGACATGCAACCAATGCGATGCATCATCTGCTTAACTGTCATAATGTGATGGAAGTGACATTAGGCAGAAACGGTTCCCTGCAGAACCTATTTTGGACCCTGTTTCATGACGTCCAGCTTTGCAGTCATTATCTTCTTCTGGGACAAGAAGTAAACATCACAGTCTGTCTGGTGCATCGGTGGTCTAGAGGTAACGTGCCTGCCTAGAAAGCGAAAAGTCCGGGTCGGAAGTGTGCGGTGGTTCGAATCCCGTTTGGACCCGAAATTTCCACCCCCCCTATCCATTAGACCATGAGTGGTGGTCTCGATGCTAATCTTTCGGGTGAGACGATAAACCGATGTCCCGTGTGTTACACAAAATTATTTAGCGCACGTTAAAGAACCCACTGCAACAAGAGAGTTGTCCCTGGCAAAATTCTGTAGAAAGTAGACACTTTGATAAGGAAACAAATACATTTGCAGACAAAAAAACCCCAAATGGGTGGCGCTGTCCTTGTGGCGACGCACTCTCCCCAAGGAGAGCAGCACGAATTTCACCCAGAGAAATCTGCCGTGACTGAAAGTGGTATAATAATTTAAAAAAACCCTCTTAACTTATTTTATGTCATTCTCTTTCATTAAAAACAATTTTTTTTACTTTATTTCTCTTTCCTAGGCTACAGCTCCGAGTTTCATCAATGGTGAAATTGTGCGTACACGACCTTTTACCTACTACTAAGATAGCCACTTTCCGACTTGCGGGATGATGTCTAAACATGACACGAAGTCTGCAGGCGCTTAAAAATTGTCATCCGTTCCTACCAGGACGAAATGGCCTACCCTTCCAGAGGGCGGAACAGATTTTTTAACGAATGCACAAGGTGTTCTGCGTGTAATGCTTACGGGGCCTCAGTTTATAGTCTCCTCGGGAAGACTTTGGGGGTAGTGGAGTCGGCACTGCAGGGCAAAAAGCCTATCGACAGGCTCGAACCCGAACCCATGCACGTGCCGTCAGGTCCTGAGAGCAACGCTCTAACCTTTAAGCCATCCCGCTCCTCCCCCATCCCCCCCTCCTCCCTGTCTAATATGATTAGTGGTTTGATTTTCTGCTTATTATGTACTTACCAGTAGAGGAAGTAGAATTAATAGTTACTCTGTCTGATATGATTAGTATAGGCTTTGAATACGTTAAAGGTTGGCTTTTAGTGCTTAGATGTCGAACATTGATGGCTGTACTGTTTATTAGTAACTGTTTTCTTTTCAACGAGAGTAAATGCTAGCCTAATATTTATTACAGTCTATGTGGTTAGCTAGGCTAGACATAAATAACATAGTCACTTTCTTTTTTGGTTAGTGCTTGTTTCTTTGTTTTTAGAGTAATTATCAGTTTTTATTTTGTAGATTTTGTTTTTCGTCTGTATGATGTTCTGTTTATGACAGCTGTCGTCGTAATCATGATCATGAACATGAACATGAACATTATCATGATCATGATCGTCATCATCGTCGCCGTTTTCTTCTCAGATTGGATTATTAGCTCTTTCTATTCACCATCGATTTTTTTAATTATGTTTTTCTGCCGATGCTGTGTGTAGTCATGCCAATGGTCGCGGAGACTATGAAATATTACTATCAATCATGCATTCCTTTATTCGTAGCATCATTGCCAGTTGCAGCAGCAGCAGCAACAACAGCGCTAAGAGCAATACCATCAGCTTTACTCTCATCACAAGATGGAGATGTAAAACGGATTCACAGCTGTTTCAGCTGAAAACCATTATTTATGTATTGTTCTATTTATATAATGGTTAATTTATTGTATCTTTCTTTCTTTCTTTCTTCATCTCTTTATATATTTTTTTCTTTCCTTTTTTGAATTAAGAGAAACACAACTTGTTTACTGGTTTGCTGTGTAAATAGCCGGGGAAGGGGGGGGGGGAAGGGGGAGGATACGTTCCTATCTTCTGTGCATATAATCTAAAGAGAAAACAATTTGACAGGAAATTGCCATTTCCTTTTCATATTAAACAACGACTTTATTTCTTCAGCTGCAGTGCTTATTTCTGAGAACTTTCCTTTTTGTTGATATTCACGGATTTTAAATCGCCTTCGATATTTTTTGCCTTTGTCTTGCTTTTCTTCTGCTTTCGAAGCCGGAAATGATCGGATTGTGAACAAAAGGGAGAGAAGGACGGGAAAGGGAGGGAATTAAGTCCAGCAGCAGAGCCGGATGACGTGTGACAAGGCAGAGAGACAGAGTGTGAATGTTCTCAATCGGCTGATAAGAGGAAAAACTTTGACAGGCAAGCAGAAAAACGTGACATGTGATGGACTTTGTATGTTTAGCAGAGAAGGGTGTGTGTGTGTGTGTGTGTGTGTGTGTGTGGAAGGGGGGGGGGGGATGGGATGGGGCGAAAAGGAAAAACACAAAACTTTATTCATTTAATGTGAAAGATGTGAAAGTCCTTCGGATGAAACTATAAACTGAGGTACCGTATGTGAACTCACGAAGAACATCTTGCGCACAAGTTAAAACCCGTTCCGCTTTTCGGAAGGGTAGGCCATTGTGAGCCGGTCGGAACGGATGACAAAGCTTACAAAAACTGGATATACACGGGGACGGGATGAAAAAAAGCGCATGAGTGCTTATTCCATTATCCTCGAAATAAAAGAATGAATAAATAAATAACTAAAATAAAGACAGCTTGAGAGAGAGTTCTGGCTTTGATAGTCGCATACTTACTACGCAGGATAGCCTAGTGGTTATAGCCAGCATGCCCTTTAGCAGCAGCATCAATAGCAGCAGCAGCAATAGTCTCATCATCTGTAATAACAACAGTAATAAAGAGAGCTAGTAATGATTGCTATCCGTTTAAAAGTGAAGTATTATTGTTTTTCTGTTTGTTTGTTTCATTCTTACTTTCCTTCTCTTTATTCCTTCCTTCCTTCCTCCCTTCCTTCCTTCCTCCCTTTCTTCCTCCCGTCCTTACTTCCTTCCTCCCTTCCCTCCTTCCCTCCTTCTTTCTTCCTTCATTTCTTCCTTCCTTCCTTTCTTCCTTCCTGTCTTCCTTCCTTCCTTTCTTTCTTCCTTCCTTCCTCCCTTCCCTCCTTTCTTCCTTCCTTCCCTCCTCTGTCCTTCCTTTCTTTCTTTCTTTCTTTCTTTTCTCACTATCTCCTTCCCCTGCAAACAAATGCGATATGTTCACTCCATCTCCATTTCATTCCGGACAACAGCTCTGCTGCTGCAGGCAATGGAAGAGAAACCAAACAGCATCTTTCCCCATCCCTCGCTCCCTCCCTCCCGCAAACACTTCTTCTCTGTCACTATGAATCAATACATGTTTACGGAAACTTTCCAAATCTCCTGCATGGCCTGACAGTTGAGATAATTCTCCCCATCTGTTGAATCTATCTGTAAACGCTTTAAGCTGTTTTGGGTTGTTGTTTTTTTTTTGGTACTGGATTCTTCAATTCAGAAAAAACCCCACAATTTGTTTCCTAGTCTGCTGTATGTATAATTTGGGGGAGGATGGGGGTAAGTTCATATCTTCTGCTCATATAACCAAAATAAAGAAAACATCTTTGTGGTAATGTATAGTTTAATTTACAGAGGTTTTTATGTTTGTTTGATCGTTTGGTTTAAATTTTTTTTTGGGGGGGGGGGGGGGGGGTAATTGCTCCCTAGTCTGCTATTTGTATAATTTGTGGGAGGATAAGGTCATATCTTCTGCTCATATATCAAAAAGAGAAAACATTTTTTTTTGGTAATTCACAGTTTGTTAAGGTTTTATGGGGTGATTTACTTGTTTTTAGTCTCCTGTATGTGCCCTTTGGAGAAAATAAGCTCCTATCTTGTGCTCATATTACCCAAACAGAAAACATTTTTTCGGGTAATTTATAGTCTCCTTTCCATAATATACACTAAGAGATTTGCTACTTCTTCTCAGGCACACAGTTTCAACATTTTTCTACTTTTGTTTTAAGGAATCTAAATTGCTTTAGAACTTGTTGTCCAGTTCTTTTTGTGTCTTTGGTGGCATAAATTGAAGGCTTGTAAAGTGTGGGAGAGAGAGAATAATTAGGAAGGGAGATAATGACTTCTAGCTACAGACCAGAATGAATGAAGTGTGACAAGGCAGCTAGACAAGGAGTTACTGTTCTTAATTAGCTGATAAAAAAGGAACAACGTTGACAAGCGAGTTGAAAAAATGTGACAGTCCTTCTATGATGTGTCTGTAATGGGAAGAAGTAAAGCAGAAAATATTGACAAGCGATAGAGAGAGAGAGAGAGAGAGAGAGAGAGAGAGAGAGAAGAGAGAGAGAGAGAGAGAGAGAGAGAGAGGAGAGAGAGAGAGAGAGAGAGAGAGAGAGAGAGGAAAGAGAGAGAGAGAGAGAGAGAGAGAGAGAGAGAGAGAGAGAGAGAGAGAGAGAGAGAGAGAGAGAGAGAGAGAGAGAGAGAGAGCGTTGAGTGCTGAATGCTGACAAAAGTTTCGGCTATTGTGTTGGGGGGGGGGGGGGGGGGAGGGGTTAGCCTATTTTAATCAGAGCCATTATTCCCAGCATCAAAAGCAGCGGCAACAGAGAAGCAGCAGTAAGAGCAGCAGCAGCAATAGCAGCAACAGCAGCAGCAGCAGCAGCAAGCAGCAGCAGAAGCAAAAGCAGTAATAACTTTATTGTCACCGAAAACATTAACAAGCATTACTGGTACTCATGCATGTTTCTTAGTAAAACTTTCCAAATCCCTTTCTTCTTTCTTTCTTTCCCTTATCCTAACTTTTTTGTCTTGTTTCTGTCTTCTTCCCGTCTTTCTCTCTTCCTTGTCCTCTATGTTTACTGCTCATCAATTTCCGTCACGATTATTGACCTGCATCCATGGTAAAAGACAAGAAAATAAATCTCACCTTTCTCAATTTCATGTGCAAACACTTCTCCTTCGCCTTGATAAATCAAGGCGTGTTTACTAAAACTTTGAAACTTCTTCATGGCATGCAGTTGAGATGACACTTTCCATTTGTCGAGTTCCTCTGTAAACACCTTAAGCTGTTTGTGGACTCCATTCTTCAAGCCAGTCAAACTGAACTTACTTCCTAGTCTGCTGTGTGCACATATAATCTAGGGTGGAGAAATTCCTATCTTCTGTGCATAGAACCAAAACAGAACACATTTTTCAAGGGAAGATGCTGTCTCTTTTAGAGCTGCGGTGATTCCTTTCTGGTTTTTTACTTTCTGTTCTTTTTCATGGATTGTTTTTGCTCCTTGGCAAGAGTTCTGGTGACGGGACAGCTCAGTGGTCGGAGCACTCACGTTTCCCCCGGTCATTGTTAAGCGGCATCGATCGTGGTTACCACTTGGATGGGTGACCTTTTGCGCGCCTTGCCTTCAGTACA
>CM054135.1:92930584-92958084 GCA_028751875.1 Rapana venosa
GGAGTTGGAGGAAAGTTTCACTGCAGTTTTACTTCTTCTTCAGTAAAGAGCTTTGCTCTAGTTCAGCGAAAGTGGTACGTTCAGCAGTCAGGTCATAAGTACGCACAGGGAGGAGGGAGAGAGAGAGAGAGAGAGAGAGAGAGAGAGAGAGAGAGAGAGAGAGAGAGAGGGGGGAGAGAGAGACAGAGAGAGGACAGAGAGGAGACAGAGAGAGAGAGACGAGAAGAGAGAGAGAGAGAGAGAGGGACAGAGAGAGACACACACACAGAGACAGACAGACAGAAACAGAAACAGAGTTAGAGACAGAAACGGAGACAAAGACAGAGAACTGAGTGAATATCAAGAAATTATTGGCGCCTGTTTAAAACTTAAATAATCATGTTCTTTCTTTTTAAAAAAACCCAACAACTCCTTTTCTTTCTTTCTTTATATTCTTCTTTCTTTATATTTTTCTTTCTTTCTTTCTTTCTTTCTTTCTTTCTTTCTTTCTTTCTTTCTTTCTTCTCTCTTTCTCTCTTTCTTTTTCCCGTGTCTCCTTTTTTAGTTCTTTATTTCTGTTTGTCTGTCTGGCGGGGACTGGATGTAAAAAAGCACATAAGTGCTTATTCCATTATCCTCCATATAAAATAATAAGATAATTTAAAAAAAATCTTGTTTGTTTGTTCCTTTCTGTCTTTTTGTACTCCTGTCTCCATTGTGTTTATTTATTGGTTGTTTCTTTTCTCTTTTCGTTTTTTCTTTTTGCTATTTAAAAAATCTATTGTTCTTTCCTGTTTTCTTTTTCTTACATATTAATTCATTCATTCATTCATTATTCATTCATTCATTCATTCATTCATTCATTCATTCATTTATTTATTAATTAATTAATTAATTCATTCATTCATTTCCTTCCTTCCTTCCTTCCTTCCTTTCTTTCTTTCTTTCTTTCTTTCCATCTATCTTTCTTTTCCTTTACCACCCCCTTTTTTAAGAACAATAGATCTGCAGGCAAGGGCAGGAAGAAAACAAAACCAAACAGCATCATTTCCCCATTTCCCTCTGCAATCCCTGCATCCTCCCACCTACGACGGACCAATAGTAAAAATGTTGAAGGCAATGTTCAAACTCCTCCACACTCCTACACGTGAGACAACTCCTCTCATTTTGTTGAATCTGTCTGTAACGATCTTAAGCTGTTTGTAGACTGGACCCTTCCGTCCACAGAAACAGCAGTTTGTTTCCTGGTGTGCTGTGTATATAGCTTAGGGTGAACGAACCAACTCCTATCTTCTTCTGTGTACATAGCTGGAGGGGAGATAATCTTTGTGGGTGTACTCTCCTCTCTCTCTCTCTCTCTCTCTCTCTCTCTCTCTCTCTCTCTCTCTCTCTGCCATCTTAAGCAGGGGTGATTATTTCTTCAGATGTGGTCTGTATTTACCAGGATTTTGGAAAGTAGTGTTGGGATAGCCTAGTGGTTAGTGTGTTGAGCTCCTAATCTCACAGCGAGGGTTCGATTCGCCACTTGTTTACAGCAGATTTACAGCAATACCGACTCCACTCCCCTCTTGAAAGCCCCTTAAATGAGACTAATTTAACCACAGTCCTTGTTCACAAACGCGTGCAGACCATCTAGCACATAGGGTAACACCCGTTCCGCCTTTTCAAAGAGTAAGCCATTGTGTGGCAGTTGGAATGGATGGCAAAGTTAACAAAACCCCCCCAAACAAACATGCACACTGGCGTCATGTTTAGACATCATCCCCGAAGTCAAACTGCAGCTGCCTTCCTTCCTTCACCTTCACCTATCCCGTAGTCCCGTGGACAGTGGGGGCACCACTGATGATTTTGCAACCAGCTTCCTTCACTCCGCGCGGTCCTCTGCTTTCCGTAGCAATTCGTTCCACTCAAGGCCAGTCCACTCTCTGATGTTGTCTTCCCATCGTTTTCTCTGTCTGCCTCTTCGTCTGCCTCCTTGTACTGTTCCCTGTAGGACACCTTAACAGTGGGAAACCGGTAACATAAGACCAATCTCACCATTGGTAAACCTCGAAGCTGTAGACGAGGAACACACAAAAAAATAAAGATTGTGTGTGTGTGTGTGTGTGTGTGTGTGTGTGTGTGTGTGTGTGTGTGTGTGTGTGTGTGTGTGTGTGTGTGTGGTACTTTTGGGATTTAAATCGGCTTAGAGTTTTTCTTTTCTGGTTCTCTTTTGTCTTTGATGGCAAAAAAACCCTGTCAGATTCAGAACTACAGGGAGAGAACTATAGGTAAAGGGAGGGAACTACTTCAGGCAACAGAGAAGAACGATGAACGGCAAGGCCGAGAGAGAGAGAGAGAGAGAGAGAGAGAGAGAGAGAGAGAGAGAGAGAGAGAGAGAGAGTTGTGTGTGCGCGCACGTGTGTGTGTGTTTGTGTGTGTGTGTGTATGTGTGTGTGTGTGTGTGTGTGTGTGAATGTTCTTAATTATCCGAGCAGAGAAACAGTTTTGACAAGCGAGAAGAAAAAATGCGTAACCTGTGATGAACGTTGTGATGGTGTGTCTGGATGTTGTTGGAGTGTGGAGAGGGAAGAAAGGGAGAACACACTCATGTTGACAAGCAGCGAATGTAGAAGTGTTATCAAGTGTGTGTGTGTGTGTGTTTGTTTGTTTGTGCGTGCATGTGTATGTGTGTGATGGGAGAGAGAGAGAGAGAGAGAGAGAGAGGAGAGAGAGAGAGAGAGAGAGAGAGAGAGAGAGAGAGAGAGAGAGAGAGAAGAGAAGAAGAGAGAGAGAGAGAGAGAGAGAGAGAGAGATACAGACAAAAAAAGACAGACAAACAGTGACAGACATAGAAGAACAGAGACATACAGACACAAGAAAAGACACAGACTAATAGCTACGGAAACAGAAGAGACAGCGTGTGTGGACTCAGAGACAGTAAATGAAAAGCAGATACAGATAACACACAAGGATAGTGAGACAGCCATATGGCGACAGAGACAAGAGAGGTCAATGAACTCCCCTCTTTATTCATTCTATACTATGACGAATCACATCATTTGATGCTCTCATAGAAAGAGCATCCATCAAAAACAGAATGATTTGATCAATCATCTTGAACTGGGCTCCGAAATATTCAGCTAAGATCGGCAAAGTCACAAAGGAAATTATGAGTGACAGCTTTACTGAGAACCTTGGTAGATGAACATAATGTCATCAATAGAATTATGGGAACCTTGATAAAACAGGGTTCAAAGTCATCAAGAGAACTTCAGACAGATTGAAAGGAACATCTTTTGCAGTAGCTTCTTGTCAGCTTAAGCCCAAGTGCTTCCTTCAAAGGTATGCATGTGGGGAGTTGAATGGAAATTGCACTCCATCATCTTCTCTGGTAAAGTGCTCTGCTCTTTTAGAATAAAGAGGCGCTTTTAGAGGCAAGTGAGAGAGAGAGAAGGGACAGAAGAGAGAGAGAGAGAGAGAGAGAGAGAGAGAGAGAGAGAGAGAGAGAGAGAGAGGAGAGAGAGAGAGAGAGAGAGAGTGAGTTGTGAACATTGTGAAAGTAGTTTACTGATATCTAAAAGTCATAATCTTGTTGGAGGGGGGGACAATCTAGTAGTTCATCATCATCATCATCATCTCATCATCATCATCATCTCATCATATCATCATCATCATCATCATCATCATCACACCACCACCACCCCACCACCACCACCACCCCACACCACCACATCATCATCATCATCATCATCATCATCATCATCATCATAGTTTCCCTTTTCTTCTTCATCCTCTTCCTCATCATCGTCGTCGACGTCGTCTTTATCATCCCCCTTCTCCTTCTCATCCTCCTCTTCCTCCTCCTCCTCCTCCTCCTCCTCCTCATCATCATCATCATCATCAGAAGCAACAGAAACTGATGTATTTTTCTTATCATCAAGAACAATAACAGCAATCAAGCAACCGATCTAAAAATGGCTCGGACCTATCTTATCTTAGAAAGTTTGTCATCTATTTGCATTGCAATCATTCCTGCCACCCTTCCTTTCAACAAATGATTCATGTTCACTCTGCATGGATTTCTTTCAGATCAGCACATCTTGCAGCTATGATCAAAGCACAAACAAACAAGCAAACAAACAGCGTTCTTCCCAATTCCTCTAGAAAACACTTCCTCTCCAACACAGTCAGTCACAGCGTGGTTAGCCACACTTTGAACCTCCACCCCGGCCTGAAAGCTGGCACAATCCCCTCCCCTCCCCCTTGTTGGCTAAATCTGTCTGTAGACCTTCAGCTGCTTGTAGACTGGATTCTTGGATTCAGACAAACAGTGTCTGTTTCATTTCATTTAATTTCATATCACTTTAAGTCACGGCAGATTTCTCTGTGTGAAATTCGGGCTGCTCTCCCCAGGGAGAGCGCGTCGCCATAACCTATTCTGCTGTATGTAAACCTTGGGTTGGATAATTGCTATTTTCTGTGTGTAAAACTAGAAAGGAAAGAGTTTATCCAAATAATCCATCTCTTTTTGATCTGTGGCAAAAGCTTATTTCTTAAGCTTCGTTGAGTGTTTCCAGGATTTGAGACGGAAATGTGGTGTCTTTGGAGATCTCAATCGCCTGAAGGTTGTTTTTTCTGTTTATTTCTGTTCTCGCCTTTGATGGCGGAAATTGCGGAATTATGAACTGTGAGGAGTGAATGATCAGAAAGGGAGGGAATAACTTCCAGCCACAGAACAGAATGAGGTGTGGCAAGAAACACACACACACAGACAGACAGGCAGACAGGCAGGCAGGCAGACAGACAGACAGACAGACAGGCAGACAGACAGGCAGGCATACAGAAAGTGTATGTGAATATTCTTCATGGCTAAGGAGAGAAAAAACATGGTCAGTCCAGCAGAAAAATGTGACATGTGATGGACTTTGTGTGGTGTGTTTATAATAGGAAGAAAGGAAAACACAAAATGTTGACAAGCGATGAAAGAAAATCCTTGTGGTTAGAGACATCAGCATCAACACGAACAGCGTCATCATCATTATGATAGGAAGCAGCAGCAATTGCTCCATTCTTTCTTACCATGAATATCAATAACAGCAACAAACAACACATCTTGAAATAGCACATGCCCACTTTGAGGAAGTTTGTCATCTTTTTTGTATCATAACCATGTTTTTGTTTCCATTCTCCCATCTTTTCTTTCAGCAAATGAATCATGTTCACTCTGCATGGATTTCTTTCAGATTAGCACATCTTGCGGCTATGATAAAATCACAAACAAACAAACAAACAGGGTTCTTCCCAATTCCTCTAGAAAACACTTCCTCTCCAACACAGTCAGTCACAGCGTGGTTAGCCACACTTTGAACCTCCACCCCGGCCTGAAAGCTGGCACAATCCCCCCCCCCCCCCCCCCCCCCCTTGTTGGCTAAATCTGTCTGTAGGCCTTCAGCTGCTTGTAGACTGGATTCTGAGATTCAGAAAAAAACCCAGTGTCTGTTTCATTTCATTTAATTTCATATCACTTTAAGTCACGGCAGATTTCTCTGTGTGAAATTCGGGCTGCTCTCCCCAGGGAGAGCGCGTCACCATAACCTATTCTGCTGTATGTAAACCTTGGGTTGGATAATTGCTATTTTCTGTGTGTAAAACTAGAAAGGAAAGAGTTTATCCAAATAATCCATCTCTTTTTGATCTGTGGCAAAAGTTTATTTCTTAGGCTTCGTTGAGTGTTTCCAGGATTTCAGACGAAAATTTCTGTTGTGTCTTTGGGGATCTCAGATGCCTAAAGGTTGTTTTTCCTGTTTATTTCTGTTCTCGCCTTTGATGGCGGAAATTGCGGAATTATGAACTGTGAGGAGTGAATGATCAGAAAGGGAGGGAATGACTTCCAGCCACAGAACAGAATGAGGTGTGGCAAGAAACACAGACAGACGGACAGACAGGTAGAGAGAGTATATGTGAATGTTCTTCATGGCTGTGGAGAGGAAAAACGTGGACAGGCCAGCAGAAAAATGTGACATGTGATGGACTTTGTGTGATGTGTTTATAATAGGAAGGAAAGAAAACACAAAATGTTGACAAGCGATGAAAGAAAATTCTTGTGGTTAGAGACATCAGCATCAACATGAACAGCGTCATCATCATGATGATAGGAAGCAGCAGCAATTGCTCCATTCTTTCTTATCATGAATATCAATAACAGCAACAAACAACACATCTTGAAATAACACATGCCTACTTTGAGGAAGTTTGTCATTTTTGGGGTATCATAACCATGTTTTGTTTCCATTCTCCCATCTTTCCTTTCAACAAATGAATCATGTTCTCTCTGCATGGATTTCTTTCAGATCAGCACATCTTGCGGCTATGATCAAAGCACAAACAAACAAACAAGCAAACAGCGTTCTTCCCAATTCCTCAGAAAACACTTCCTCTCCAACACAGTCAGTCACAGAGTGGTTAGCCACACATTGACCAGCCTGAAAGCTGGCACAATCCCCTCCCCTCCCCCCCCCCCTCCCCTTGTTGTGCTAAATCTGTCTGTAGGCCTTCAGCTGCTTGTAGACTGGATTCTTGGATTCAGACAAACAGTGCCTGTTTCATTTTATTTCATACCACTTTAAGTCACGGCAGATTTCTCTGCATGAAATTCGGGCTGCTCTCCCCAGGGAGAGTGCGTCGTCACAACCTGTTCTGCTGTATGTAAACCTTGGGTTGGATAATTGCTATTTTCTGTGTGTAAAACTCGAAAGGAAAAAGTTATGGCAAATAATCTATCTCTGTTCTATCTAAGGCAACAGTTTTGCTGGGTATTTTCAAGATTTCAGAAGGAAATGTGGTGTCTTTGGGGATCTCAATCGCCTAAATGTTGTTTTTTTCTGTTAATTTATTTTCTCGCCTTTGATGGCGGAAATTGTGGGATTATGAACTGTGAATAGAAAATGATCAGAAAGGGAGGGAATTACTTCCAACCACAAAACAGAATGACGTGTGGCAAGGCAGACAGACAGACAGACAGACAGGCAGGCAGACAGACAGAGAGTATATGTGAATGTTCTTCATGGCTGTGGAGAGGAAAAACGTGGACAGGCCAGCAGAAAAATGTGACGTGTGATGGACTTTGTGTGATGTATTTATAACAGGAAGAAAGGAAAACACAAAATGTTGACAATTGATGAAAGGAAAGCACCAAGGAAAAGAGTGTGCGTGTGTGTGTGTGTGTGTGTGTGTGTGTGTGTGTGTGTGTGTGTGTGTGAGAGAGAGAGAGAGAGAGAGAGAGAGAGGAGAGAGAGAGAGAGAGAGGAGAGAGAGAAGAGAGAGAGAGAGAGAGAGAGAGAGAGAGAGAATGGGTTTACAAGCACACAGGAAAAGAACAGAATTGTAATTTAAGAGGATTAAAGAATAACCAACACTTACTTTCTTATCACATCTACCCCCCCCCCCTCCCAAAAAAAAGAAAGAAAAAAACTCAACCGTAAAAGCTAACATAGCAAACAAATAGAGGGCATAAAAATGTATAATGAAACTCATGTGGAGAGAGAGAGAGAGAGTTAGTGAGACAGAGAGACAGAAAGGGAGAAAGAGAGAGACAGAAGCAGCGACAGATAGAGACTGACAGAAACAGAGACAAAGAGACAGAAAGAGAGAAAGAAAGAGACAGAGACAGTGACAGACAGACAGAGACAGACAGAAACAGAGACAGAGAGAAAGAAAGAGACAGAGACAGTGACAGACAGACAGAGACAGAGACAGAGAGACCGAAAGAGGGATTTTATTAAGATTTATTCATTTTTGTACAATATGATAATACACATCGCCAAAAAATCTTACTAACAGAGCACCTGGTACTTTTTTGCAAAACAGAGCCCCAACATACCTCACTCCATAGTGGCTGGCAAGAAAAAACCCAGGAGCAGCAGGATTTTCACATCTTTGTAACCCAACCTGAACTACTCAACAAAACTTCAGACAGATTGAACAGAGCATCTTCAAAGAAGTTTCTTTCTACCTCAGCTAACTCGGGTGTCACCTTCCTAAAAGTATGCCTGTGGGGAGTTGTATACAAGTTACGATGTATTTTTCCCTGTGGTAAAGTGCTTTGCACTTGCAGAGTGTAGTGCCATTTTCAGCGGTATGTATATGTCATAAAGAAGAAGCTGCAGAAGAAGAAGAATTGCGAAGAGGAAAAAAAATTGCGAAGATTTGTGAAGAAGAAAAATTGCAAAGATGATGATGAAGAGGAATTGCAAAGAAGAAGAGTTGCAAAGAGGAAGAACTGCAAAGAAGAAGAAGAATTGCGAAGAAGAAGAAAAATTGCGAAAAAAGAGGAATTTTAAAGAAGAAGAAGTGTGAAGAATAATAATCGGAAAAATGAGGATGAAGAATAATTCCGAAGAAGAAGAATTGGAAAGAAGAAGAATTGCGAAGAAAAAAATTGCGAAGAAGAAGAAGAACTGCGAAGAAGAGGAATTGCGAAGAAGAAGAATTGCGAAGAAGAAGAAATGAATAAATAAATAAATAAGGAATGAGAGAGAGGAGAGAGAGAGAGAAGAAAAAAGAGAGAGAGAGAGAGAGAGAGGAGAGAGAGAGAGAGAGAGAGAATAATCCTAATTGGCACCAAAACAGAGAAAGAGACAGAACCAGACAGTCATCAGTCATACAGAAAATAAAAACAAAACAGACAGACAGAAACACACGTGTTCCAACCAGAGACAAGTACAGGAGGCATACAGTACAAAACTATAAAAGAAATCATGAGAGTAGGACACTGGCCAGCATTCAAAAAAAAAAGAAAGATCAAAAGCAGCAGGTACTCTTTGAAAACCCTCAAGGGACCTCAGAAACCATACCACCCAGAGGGGGCCTCACAGTCTACACCAACATCCGACCAGGACGACTACTGATGGACCATCAGCCCCAGTGGGATGGAGACCAACGGTATACCATGGATTGATTATTTCCATTCCGTTCCATCTAGCTTACAGCCCTCCCTCCCTACCGACCTCAGAGGCCCTGCATGGGATGGCTGGTGACCACGTATAGATTGAGTCCTGCCAATGACTGAGTCCAGCAATAGGGAACGAGGGGGAGGGGTGGGGATGTTGGCAAAGTTACTGACTGGTTTTGCAGAAAAGTTAGAGAGAGAGAGAAAGAGAGGAGAGAAGAGAGCGAGAGTGAGAGAGAGAGAGAGAGAGAGAGAGAGAGAGAGAGAGAGAGAGAGAGAGAGATGAGTAAAATTAGTTGAATCTTTGTTTGGTAATTATCATAACTGAAACTGCATTCCTGTAGGGCCTTGTGATGGTTATTCTTAGAAGACTAGAGCTTAAAAACTCTGAATTAAAAAACAGTTAGCATGAAGTGTTTTCTGGCTAAATATCTCGGGAGTCACCCAGCATGTATACCATTGTGTCAATCCTCAGGTTTGGGTGTCACTGTACACAGCGTGAGAATAATGCCTGCTATACTTGTTAGATCGTCATGGTGAGATTTTCTAAGACTATTAATTTTTTCATGAAAAGAGACCAAGATTTTTTTAAGCTAGGACCTTTCCGTGGATGAAAAGGCAAATTCTGCATAACACAACAGAGCATAGCACAACACAACAGTACATAACGCAGCACAACACATCACGTAATGTCACAGCATAACACAACACAACACAACATTACAAAACATCACATTACATTGCATTGTATCATAAAGCATAAGAACATATTGATGTCAGTTTTTGGCACTTGAATTAGGTCAACAATTGACGAAGCGTTTGAACTTGTCCGAGAGTAAGGGATTCCAAGTTGAAGAGGCTGACTAAAAAATTCTTTGCCGTAAAGTTGTCAACGGGTAAGATACCTCACACGATTCTGCATTTTGGAAATGTCATAATTTTGTTTGTGTTTTCTCAAAACTAATGATATTCTATGCTTTTAAAAATATCCATTGATTGATTAGCTGCTGGAAAAGAACTACTATACCTGTGAAGAAAGCGAGAAGTTTCGGTTTTTAATCCCCGTTTGATACCCAAAATGCTACCCCCGTCCACTAGATCATTATTGTTGACGTTTAGGTAATAGTTTTTCCGGATAAGACAATAAGTTGATGTCCCGTATGCAACGCAGGTATAGCGCACGTAAAACAAACCAGGGCAAGATGAGGGCCTTTCCTAAGAAAATTCTATATTAAAAAAAGTCTCACTTTCTTCAGAGATAAGTTATATGCAGACAGGAACACCGTTTTTAAAAGTGGATGGCGCTGGTCTTGTGGCGACACACTCTCTTCAGGAAGGATAGCCCGGAATTTCATGCAAAGAAATATGCCATGACTAGGAGAGATATACAATATTACTAAAAAAGAGAGAGAGGGGGGGGGGGGGGGTCTGGCATTTCCACGTGAGAGTAGAAGCTGTGCTATGTTTTTCTTCTGGTTACCATGGCGACTTGTGCGTTTTATTTGGTAGCTATTTTCACTGATGGCTGCTACCCCTGCACATCTGTGAAGCAGATAGCGTGTGGTGTGTACAGGGTATTCTTTTACACAATACAGACACACATTCATCTGCACATCTGTGGAGCAGATAGCGGGTGGTGTGTACAGGGTATTCTTTTACACAATGCAGACACACATACTGCACATCTGTGGAGCAGATAGCGGGTGGTGTGTACAGGGTATTCTTTTACACAATGCAGATACACATCACTGCACATCTGTGGAGCAGATAGCGGGTGGTGTGTACAGGGTATTCTTTTACACAATGCACACATCACTGCACATCTGTGGAGCAGATAGCGGGTGGTGTGTACAGGGTATTCTTTTACACAATGCACAATCACGCACATTGGCAGATGCGGTGGTTTACAGGTATCTTTTACCAATGCGACGCACATGCACATTTGTGGAGCAGATAGCGTGTGGTGTGTACAGGGTATTCTTTTACACAATGCAGACACACATCCCCTGATGATGCCTCTCACGAAAGCCAGTTCTAATAAAACGGCATGTGGCACCTGTATTTAAAGCACGCTTTTATTTATTTATTCATTAACTAGTTGATCGATTCATTAACTGATCTATCTATCTATCTATCTATCTATCTATCTATCTATCTATCTATCTATCTATCTATCTATCTATCTATCTATCTATCTATCTATCTATCTATCTATCTATCTATCTATCTATCTATCTATCTATCTATCTATCTTTTCTGTCTGTCTGTCTGTCTGTCTGTCTGTCTATTCTTTATCTTGAGGACAATGGAAGAAGCACTCGTGCGTGCATGCGATTTTGTAAATGTCATCCATTCTCACTGGCATACGATTGCCTACTCTTCTGAAAAGCGGAACAGCTTTTAAATGTGTGCGCAAGAAATACTGCATGCGTTCGATTGCACACGGGACCTCGGTTTATAGTCTCAGCCGTTGATGATTTGTGTGTTACTGTTTTGAATTCGGAATGTTTAAAAAAAAAAAAAATTATTTCATGTTACTACGAATAGCTTTTACCAAAATTTTTGTTAGCTCTTTTACAAGTTTTTTCTTCTGCTTTTCTTTTCTTCTCTCTCCTTATCTGCCCACTCTACTCTCTCTTCCATCGCTCCTGTCCTCTCTCCCCTCCCCTCCCCCCCTCTCCCTCTTGCTCCCCCCCCCACTCTCTCTCTCTCTCTCCCTCTTCTCTCTCTGTGGCACCAACACACACAGTATGAAGCGGGCAGTCGCTGATTGCTTTCTCAGCCGCTGTGTCAGGCAGGCAGTCAGGCCCAGTGTGGCAGGCAGGGCTGAGTAGGGAGGTGGGAGGGGGGGGGGGGGGGGTTAAGTTTCCTTTCAGCCCCAAATTGCCAGGATTATTAAAGGCCCCGTGTATGGAGCCTATCGATCAGAATATTTTCACGCCGTTTAAGCCGGTGTCTCTCTTTAGCTGGTCACCCCCCCCCTCCCCATATTTTCTTCTCTCTCTCTCTCTCTCTCTCTCTCTCTCTCTCTCTCTCTCTCTCTCTCTCTCTCTCTCTCTCTCTCTCTCTCTCTCTCTCCTCCTCTGATATGTTCTTGTACTGACAGGAAAAGGTTCATTTCTTTCTCGGTGAGGTCGTAATGGGCAGTTACGATGTCTATAATTTCAGTTTTTAAACTTTTTTTTGGTGGTAAGAATAATGATGAAGTTTTGAAGTTTAAGATTACTAGGGGTGTGGGAAGTGTTAAATGGAGTACAATTTTCTGTGTCAGGAAATATTACCCCCAAATTCAGCCAAAGGTTGACATGATCATTAAAAAGAACAAGAAAACATTACACAAAAAATGAGATCACCAAAAGAAAACAGTGAAAGAGCAGAGAACTGAACACATTCACAGGAAATCGTAATTGGTGTGTTATTTTCATAGAACATCGCTTTAACTTTTTTCCTTGTAAAGTTTCTCAGAAACATTGGTTCCTTTTTTCCACATGGAAAACAATGTTACAGAATGATACCAACTTTTCCTTCAATCAGAATAACAGTCTTATATGACTACTTTTTTAAAAGTCTTCATTGGGTTAAGGTCCGCACATGCGAAAACATGCTTAGCGGATAATATGCTGTAAATCGAGTTATCCTCCGAAGTCGAAGTATGGATGCCTGTATTGCAAAGCGCATCAATCTTTATTTTTCAAGGGTTACAGGTAAACGTTTACAAACGTTTTTCATCCGGCCCTTGAAAGCAGTCATATTTCTCATCCAGTGTGTACTTACAGTCTCATAGTGATTCTCAGGTTGAATAATTGAGACAGGATGAATATTTTGGGTGTTCTTTAGTGTGTCAAGCTGAGGAACGTATAACAACAACAACAGCAACGTCCAACTCCATGGACGTGACGGATGAAGTCTGTCTGCTCGTGTTTCCTCTTGCCTGTCTCTTCTATGGGTTGCTGGATCCCAGTTAAGATGTTTACCTTGACCATGGGGGGAGCAAGTGCTCTGACCACTGAGCTCTTCCATCCCCAGATGTGGTGTACTCAGTTAAAAAGAAGAAACAGTTTTATAGTCTGATTCTGGCTATCGTACGTGTCCTGCTTCATTTGCTAGACCATCTGTGGCGGTTTGGATGCTACTACTGTTTCATGTAGGATGAAAAAACTATGTTCCTATGTCCTAACGCAATTAAGTTCATGTAAATAAAAGTTTTTAAAAAAAATGATAAGGCAACAGATTTTTTCTGTCATGAAAACCAAACCCAACGGGATGCACTGTGATGACACAGTGCTCACTTGTTCCGCCTGTCGCAGCACCGGGCACAAGGTCAGCCCAACACCCAGTGGTGAGGACATGGTCCTCCTTCTCCAGTGGCTCCATGGCTCCAGTCTTTACCGCCCTGCTGACTTCATGATTCTCATGCCACAGGATCTGGTAAAGGCACAGATAGAGTAGCTTAAGTGTCACGTAGAATAATCCAAAATGACCAATGTAGATTTACCGTGCAAAACCAAAGAAAAATGCACACATGATTTACTTAGTCTGTAAGGTGAACAACTGATTTCTGTCCGGGGCATTCCCGTCAGGGTGACAATCTTCACCAACACCGGTTCCACAGTGACAGTCTCTGAAATCCTTGTCTGCCGGAGAATTGCCCTGAAGCGGTGCTGGAGATGAAGACAGCAGCCACACTGCAATCACTCGTTAGTTTATTTTGTTTGTTATGTAGTTTCAACACCTCCTTCTGCTAACGATAGGCCATTCAATTTCATTTCTTGTTTGAAAAATTGCACACTGTCAGAAATGAATTTCGGTGACAAGAAAAACGCTCAAGAAAATGTGTCATTTTAATGAAAGAATTCATGCTATTACTTGAAATTGAAACCATCACATTTTCCGCAGTTTTGTGAGCTCGTTTTAATTATTTAAAAAAATAAAGTTAAGGTAGTGATTTGGTTCTAAACTGGCTTTTTCAGAGCAGTGTTCTTGACCATGAAATAAGTGTTAGGCGCAGCTTCCCATTGTGTTGTTTTTCTACATAACAATACAACATCCCCCCATTTCCAGCTGATTGATTACTGCTGTCTAATAATCAATACTAGTTTTTTGTTGTCAGTCTCTTTTCTTTGAATGCATTGCAGGCAGAATATCGGGCTGACTGAAGATTTCTGGATGATTTCAGAAATCTGCAGTGATTTAAAGCGGTAGAAAAAAAGTAAAATAAATAAACGATGAATTTTCATGGACAGAGGGAAAGATGCTATGGTTCGTCTTATTCCTTACGGTATGTCTGTCTTTTTGTGTCTGTCTGCCTGTTTCTGTCTCTGCGTTCTCTTTACTCGAAAGAAGTACGTGAAGAAAGCGTTCTGAAGAAAGTATCGTTATAATAGATCCACGAACACTTAGCTACAGTAATATCTAAAAATGCAATCCAACCAGTTTGCTTTACAGCGACCCCCATCTTGAAAGTTCATCTGATGCTTTCTTGTTGTTATTTTTCGAAAGCAAGATTCTTAACTTTAAAAGAGCATGCTATTTGCAAGTAAAACCTTGGATTTCACTTGGTTGAAAACTGTATGTAAAACGTGATAAGTATCTAGTAGTGATTACAGGAACATTATTGAGAAGTGTGTGGAATGGTTACTAGTCAAAGGTGTTGTAGCCCTGTTATTGACATGTAGATAGGCAAAGCGATATGTAATTTGTAATCCATAGATGAAATAAATATCCCATTGTGCTGATTTGATAATTGAACCAATGAATGCTGAATCTTTATGTTGTTGGCAAGTTTAAAGATCTAACTTTGCGTGCGCGAGCGCACAACACACACACACACACACACACACACACACACACACACACACACACACACACACACACACACACACACACACACACACACACACACACACACACACACACTTTTCGTACATACGATACTCACCAGTCTCTCTCTCTCTCTCTCGATGACTACATGGTGTTCACTGAATTAAGAAGACAAACAGCACGCCCATACGTAAGAGAGAGAGGAGAGAGAGAGAGAGAGAGAGAGAGAGAGAGAGAGGAGAGAGAGAGAGAGAGGGGGAGAGGAGAGAGGGAGGAGAGAGAGAGAGAGAGGAGAGATAGATAGTAGAGATAGAGAGAGAGAGAGAGAGAGAGAGAGAGAGAGAAGGAGAGAGGAGAGAGAGAGAGAGAGAGAGGAGAGAAGAGAGAGAGAGAGAGAGAGAGAGAGAGAGAGAGAGAGATGAGAGAGAGAGAGGAGAATGACAATGACAAAATCTTTTATTTCGAGGATAATGAATAAGCTCTCATGTGCTTTTTTACATCCAGTCCCCGCCCGTAGGGAGAGAGAGATTCTTTTATTTTGAGGATAAAAGCATTCATGCGGGTTTTTTTTTTACTTCTAGTCCCCGTGTGTATGCAGTTTTGTAAATTCTGTCATTCATTCCCACCGGCACACATTGGCATACTCTTCCAAAAAGCGGAATGGTTTTAACTTGTGCACAAGATGTTCTGCGTGCATTCACACACGTATCGTCGGGTTATAGTCTCATCCAAAGGACTAGAGAGAGAGGGAGAGGGAGAGGGAGAGAGAGAGAGAGAGAGAGAGAGAGAGAGAGAGAGAGAGAGAGAGAGAGAGAGAGAGAGAGAGAGAGAGAGAGAGAGAGAGAGGAGAGATAGAGAGAGAGAGAGAGACAGACAGACAGACAGACAGACCGAGAGACAGAGACAGAGAGACAGAGACGCACACAGAGGCAGGCAGACAGAGACTCAGAAGAGGTAGATACACAGCCAGTCAGACAGCCAATCAGACAGACAGACAGCCAGCCAGCCAGCCAGCCAGCCAGACAGAAGATTAAATGGACATGTCACCGTTAATCTTTTTGCTTGATTAGTAAACTTGTATGATTCATCCCTGTCCTCGGAGTGTGCGGGGCCTCTTTCATGTCCACTCCTAATGGACAAGGAGCAAATGGCCTCCTCCATCCATCATTTTAGGGCTGAGAGTCACCATGCTCTCTCTGTCTCTCTCTCTGTCTCTCTGTCTCTCTATCTCTGTTTTTCGGATGAGACTATAAACCGAGGCCCCGTATGCGAACGCATGCAGAACATCTTGCTCACACGTTAAATCCTGTTCCGCTGTTCGAAAGACTAGGCCATTGTGTTCCGGTGGGAACAGATGACAAAATTTACAAAACCGCATACACACATACACACGGGGACTGGATGAAAAAAAGCACATGAGTGCTTATTCCATTATCCTCGATAAAAAAAGAAAGTCAAAATGTCTGTCTGTCTGTCTGTCTGTCTGTCTGTCTGTCTGTCTGTCTGTCTGTCTGTCTCTCTCTCTCTCTCTCTCTCTCTCTCTCTCTCTCTTCCCCTCTCTCTTTTGCTCTCTGTGTGTCTGTCTCTGTCTATCTGAGTCTATCTGTGTCTGTCTCTCTGTCTCTGTCTGTCTTTCTATCTGTCTGTCTCTCTCTGTCTCTCTGTATCTCTCTGTCTGTATATCTCTGTTTATCTGTCTGTCTGTCTGTCTGTCTGTCTGTCTCTCTCTCTCTCTCCTGATTTACTGCCTGTCTGTCATTCTTTTTTTGGATTATAGCTATCTTTTTCTGTCTTTATTTTTTTAAAACCCCAAATCTTTCTCAATCCTCTTATCTCTCCATGTCTCTCTGGCTCATCTCATTCGTTTTTTTTCTCTCTCACCGTCTTTCTTTGTCCTCCAATGTTTACGTTTCTGTCCCCGTTTTTCTGTTTCTTTTCTAGCTCTTCATGATTAGTGCAGGTCGGTCTCTCTGTGTTTGGCTTTTTTGTGTGTTCCACTATTTAAATAATAATAATAATAATAATAATAATGTATGGAATTTATATAGCGCTGAATCTTGTAAAGCAACACATCAAAGCGCTCAGATTTGTTTCCCGAGGATAATGGAATAATCACTCACGTGCTTTTTTACATGAAGTCCCCGTGTGTATGCGGTTTTGTCAATTTTTTCATTCAGTTATTTCAGTTTCTTTAACTGTTTAAGAGAAATCTGTCCCCGAAGTCGGAATGTGGCTACCCAAATGACGGGCAACCCCTCCCCCCCCCCCCCCCCCCCAGGTCGCATACGCAAAACTCTTACGATTAGTGATTCTCAGAGCTCTTGTAGGGAAGGGAAAAACAAGGGTATCCAGTTCTTATCTTTCACTTCATGTCAGTTTTACGTCTGCCCACACTAAGTGATATTAGTCTCTCTTGCTCTTGTCACCTGTCACAGGGATCTGGGGTGTCTCGTCCGTCCGTCTGTCTGTCTGTCTGTCTGTCTGTCCGTCTGTGTTTGTTGTCAGTAGATATATCCGTCTGTTTCGTCTTTGATATTTTCCTTTCTAAGTACTCTTTTCTCTCAACGTTCCCTCTTGCAATATATATATATATATATATATATATCTATATATATATATATATCTATATATATATATATATCTATATATATATATCTCTATCTATATATATATATATCTTCTGTAGGATGCACGACCACATTGGTTTGATTTTACTTCAAATGCACTGCAGTGTGCTTTCTTAAGCCTCTTTGAGCGGATAATAATCAAATCCTGCTCTATTCAATTTTCCCCCTTGTTTTGTTTCATATCAACCCCCGAAGTCGGAATCCAATTACCTTTAATGGTGGGCAGAAACGGAGGCATAATTATGTAGAAATGTTACCATGGTGAATCTAGGAGCTGTAGCTGAGAAACGAAAAACAATAATACCAAAATGTCGTGATAAGTACACATGATGAAGGTTATGCAAGAACACAAGATCACACGTCTTTACCAAACCGACAACAGGAAAACAAGGAAAAGTAGACTTATGTCTCCGACATTCCGAAGAGATTGGTATGAATTAACGCGCTAGTGAATAGTAGGTTATTCCTTTTCCATAGAAACCATGGGGACGGGAAAGCCCAGTGGTCGGAGCACTGGCTTTCCCACAGCCAAATTAAGCAGCATCGAGCGTGGTTACCAGTTGGATGGGTGATCGTTTGCGCACCTTGGTTTTAGTACAGTTCCCCCAGTTCACCCAGCTGTAAATGGGTACCTGCCCTCTTTAGGGTCAGGGAAGGTAAAGCAGCGAGGGAGAGGAGATGGGCGCCGCCCTCAATATGCTGGCCCCTGGAGAAGTTAGGTCTCTGACGCCTCGATCTCTTACCACCTTATAGGTTATGGGACACCCTTTAACTTTACCTTTACCTTCCACAAGCCGTAGTCTCATTCTTAACTGACACTGGTCCAACTGTTGGAAGAACGTCTCCAATCCTTGTTTGTAAAAGAGTTTCCTGGAAGTGACACTAGAGCTAAATACAACAGCCGCAACACAACCCCCTGTTAATTCTTTTGTTATCTTATCCATTTTCAACATCTCAGTCTGTAAATGTTGGGGTATTCAATTTCGGACTGTCAAGTCAAGTCAAGTCAAGTCAAAAACACTTTAATCATCCCATGAAAGGCAATTACAATACTGTCAGGCACATTGATACCTATAATTATCTCACAAGACACAAGAAAAACACATATCAGATTGTTATAAGCATTCCAAGATAGCTTAAAAAAAGTCATACACAAACCCAGGTGGGCACACACACACGCACCGCGTACATACACACACACACACACACACACACACACACACACACACACACACACACACACACACACACACACACACACACACACACACACACACACACACACACACACACACACACACACACACACCAATGCAGGAATACAATATTGTAAATACCATTGATTGGAAAAGAAATAACAATTGTTTTGTGTGCGTGCATGCACGTGCGCATTCTGCCTGTCAGTAGAGTGTGTCGCCACATGAGCAGCGCCAGCTGTTGTAGTTTTACTCTACCTGACATGTAATTTATGGAAAAGAAGTGAGTGTGTAAGAACAGTAAGTATAAGTTTTGAATGATCCAGGGTGTCCGTAGCTAGAGATAAAGGGTTAAAATCATCAGATTTCAGGGAATTTACTTGTTTTGTCCTCTCTTTTCTTAACACTCAGACCGTTTAACTCTGAGTTGTTTTTGCCAAACACTTTCTTGGACCCTAAGACGAATGTCGTCTGCAGTTTTCCATTTTACGTTTTCACCCTTAAAGCTCTGAATTCTTTCTGGACTATAAGACGAATGTTCTGTGCAGTTTCCCATTTTATGCTTTAGCCATCGAAACTCGAAAAATCCTTTCAGGTTGATTGATTATTGATGACTGTCAATAAAATATCGATTTTTTGCTGTGAGTCTTCTTGGTGCTGAAATGGTTGGGGAGAGAACGTGTGGCAGACTGAAGGACTCTGGGTTATTAATTTCTGCTGACAAGTTAACAGGCTATGATTCATCTTGTTTTTCAAACCTCAGTTTGTCTTTTAACTCTGTCTCTGTTTCTCTGTCTCTTTCTGTTTCTCTGTCTCTGTCTCTCTCTCTGTGTGTCTAGGATAGCCCAGTGGTTAGAACATTGCGATCGCAATCTGACGACCCGGATTCTATTCCTTTCCAAGGGGATATTTTCCCCTGGAGCTAACATCAGTACAGACTCCACTCTCCCCCAAAGTCCTCCGGATGAGACTATAAACCGAGGCCCCGTGTGCGAACGCACGCAGAACATCTTGCGCACACGTTAAATCCTGTTACGTTGTTCGAAAGAGTAGGCCATTGTGTGCCGGTGGGAACAGATGACAAAATTTTAAAAATCGCATACACACGCAAAAAAAAAGTCATCTGAGCGCTTTGATTTGTTGCTTTACAAGATGCAGCGCTATATAAATTCCATACATCATTATTATTATTATATTAAAATTGTTTCTGTTTGCTTGAACTCATTCGTTGCGGTTACTAATAATAGTCCCTTCTCAGGGTAAGGGCTGGATGAAAAAAAGTATGTCAATACTTATCTATTACCCTTGGGAATAAACATTATCAAAAATCTATCGTTCATACTTCTTATACTTCTCTTATAGTGTCTCCCAGAAGCTCATTGTATCTTTACTTTATCCTCCCCTTCCTTCCTTCCCCCCCTCTCTCTTTCTCTCATTTTCTTTCTCTCTGTATTTCTTTAAGAGTGGCTACCTGCCTGTATTCCCCACAACCCTTATCTGTCTGCTAGAATGACATATTCGTTATTTCCTCCTTTCTGTGTTTTACTGCTATAGATTCGGTTGCATTTGGAGTATCTCGTTTCAAATAGAAGTAAGTTTATAGCAGTTAAAGACAGGTAGAAAATTAATAACGAATAAACCATTCTATGAGAGAGATAGAGACAGAGACAGAAAGAGAGAGAGAGAGATACACAGAGGGGGAAACAGAGACAGAGGGACAGATACAGACAGAGACAGAGAGAGATACAGAGATACAGAGAGAGACAGAGAGATACAGAGAAAGAGACAGAGACAGAAAAAGCGAGAAAGAGACAAAGATAAACAAAAGGAAAATAGAAACACAAGGAAGAGAGACAGAGGGACAGAGACAGACAGACAGACAGAGACAGGGAGACACAAACAGACACATACACAGACAGAGATACAGACAGACAGAGAAATAGACAACAGGACAGGGCAGACAAAAGACAGACACATGCAAAAGACAGAGATACAGATACAGACAGAGAATAGACAGACAGACAGACAGAGACAGGGAGACACAAACAGACACATACACAGACAGAGATACAGACAGACAGAGAATAGACAGACAGGGAGACACAGACAGCACATGCACAGACAGAGATATAGACAGACAGAGAATAGACAGACAGACAGACAGAGACAGGAAGACACAAACAGACACATACACAGACAGAGACACAGAGATACAGACAGACAGACAGACAGGGTGGCCTGAGCATGTCTCTCAGTTAATCTTTTTGCTTGATTAGCACACTTCAATAATTCATCTATGGCCTCTGGCTGCTCAGTCACCTCCCTTTCATGTCCACTTTTAACGAGCTGAAGCAAATGGCCTCTTCAATAAATCAGTCCACGGGTCACACAGTCAGGCCGTGTGCTAGCTCTGTCTGTCTGTCTGTCTGTCTGTCTGTCTGACTCTCTTTCTTTCTGCTGTCTGTCTGTGTCTTTGTGTCTGTCTGTCTGTCTCTGTGTATCAGTCTCTCTCTGTCTCTCTGTGTTTGTGTGCCTATATATCTGTCTGTCTGTCTCTCTGTCTCTTTCTCTGTGTGTCTGTTTCTGTGTTTCTGTCTCTGTCTGTCTCTGTCTCTCCCCCTCTCTCCCTCTCTCTCTCTCTGTATCTCTCTTTTTCTCTTAGTCTCTGACTCTCTCTGTTTCTCTGTATCTCTGTTTCCCTGTCTATGTCTCTGCCTGTCTGTTTCTGTCAGTCTTTCTGTCTGTCTGTCTCTGTCTGTATGTATGTCTCTGTCTCTCTCTCTCAAAAAACCGAGACTAGTATAGGGAAAGAGACATGGAAAGAAAGATTGGCAGAGGGGTAGAAAGACAAAGAATAGAGATATGAAAGAGAGAGAATTGCATCTATCTATCTGTCTATCTATCTATCTATCTATCTATCTATCTATCTATCTATCTATCTATCTATCTATCTATCTATCTATCTATCTATCTATCTATCTATCTATCTATCTATCTATCTATCTATCTATCTATCTTTCTTTCTTTCTTTCTTTCTGTCTCAGTCTCTCTTCTCATGTCTTTTTCTCCAAGCCTGAACCCCCCCGCCTCTGTCTCTCAGATTTTGCCCCTACCTATTCTTCTGTCTGTACATCCCTGTCTCTTTCTGTTCGTCTCTGTCTCCCTATATCTGTCGCGGTGTCTTTTCCTATCAATAATCTGTAAGAGTTTCAAGGTGAGTCAGTTCTCCTCTTTCCAGTTCACTTCAACTTGACGTCCGCTCACTGTAAGTGATAGTAGCCCTCTTTGCCCTGTCGTCTGTCCAGACGTCTGTCAAGTGCCGCCTCTAGATCTCCCGTCTGTTTGTCTGTATGTCTGTGTATGCTGTCTGTCTGTCTGTCTGTCGGTCTGTCTGTCTGCATGTTTGTCTTTTTTATCGTTTCTATCCTCATTTCCTAATTATCGCTTTCCTTATTTTTCTTCTTTTCATTTTCCTTTTTCTTCTTGGTATGTGGGAAAAAATGATGCTAGTTATGTTTTTTTTCTCTTTTGCATTTTTGTTATCTAGTTCAGGAAATGCCTGTTTTTTGTGTTTCGTGTTTCGTTTTTATGTTTTGCTGTTTTTACAATTTTCCTTTCAAATATCAGTAAAAAATAAATAACGTATGTTACAATTATTCAAGAAAACCCCCCACTATTTTTTTAAAATCTAGATCTACAAGAAGTTAACAGTAACTGAGTAAATGTAGATGTTTGTTCATCATATAAAACAAGGAATCAGTATGATGATGTTTCTTCTTCTTTGCTGTTGAACACTCAGCAACTATTCATATTCCCCGGGGAAATAAAATCACTTATCTTATTTTCTTCTTTCCATTTTCTCTTTTTTTCTTGGTTTGTAAAAATGATACTAATTAAATTTTTCCCTTTATTGCTTTTCTGTTATCTATTTCAGGAAATGCCTGTTATTTCTGTTTTGGGTTTTTTGCTATTTTTACAGTGTTATTTTTTTCAAATATTAAAAAAAAATTACACACGCTACACAACAATTCAAGGAAAATCGTCTTGACCCAAATCCACAAAACTGAACAGTAAGTGTAGATTTTGGCTTATCACCCAGGCAAAGGATTAGTATAATCATGTTGGAAAAAAGTCATTATTATTCCCAGAGGCCATAGAATCAGAGTTCCATTTTTTCCTGGTGCTGATCCACAATGCCAGAGTATCTAAAGTCCTTGTCTGCAAGAAGCTGGTCTTGAGGTGACTGTGGACATGAAAACAGCAGCAGCCTCACACACACAAACACACACCACTCACACACACACTCACACACACACCACAACACACCACACACACACACACACACCACAACAACACACACACTGCACACACTCACTTCCAACATATACCCACACAAACAATTCAACGGCCTGTCAATTCATCTGGTTTGTGTTGATTCAGTTGTTCAAGTTCTCCTTGTGTTAATGACGGGCTATTCAGCTGTTGCCTTGTTCACTTGTCTCTCGTCAGAAATGCAATTTGGCAAAGACAGAATACAGCAACGGAGAGTGCAGTGCCGTTTAAATGAATCTGGGATATCATTGGCTGGAGGCATGAGGCATAGGCATGCAGCTGTCAATCTTTCAATAGTTTTGACAGGGGGGATGTTTTGGTAGGCTCTTTGTTTGTTTGTTTCTTTGCTTTTAGAACTGTTATCAATTATGTTGACTGGTCTGGTTATGTTGTTTTTCTTTAAATAATTTGCGTTGAGTTTGAAAAAAAAATGCCTTGTGGAGAATCAGGTTTTAATTTTGTGTGTGGAAAACACTGAATCGATTTTGTGCTGATTGATTAAAAGTGTTGCAACTAACTTTGGTGTGTTTTGGATGTTGGAAAGTTTTTATCTGGTTTGGGAGGGGAGAGAGAGAGGAGAGCGAGAGAAAGAGAGAGAGAGAGAGAGAGAGAGAGAGAGAGAGATGAGAGAGAGAGGAGTGAGTGAGAGAAAAGAGAGATAGATAGATAGATAGAGAGAGAGAGAGAGAGAGAGAGAGAGAGGAGAGAGAGAGAGAGAGAGCGAGAGAGAGAGAGAGAGAGAGAGAGAGAGAGAGAGAGAGAGAGAGAGAGAGAGAGGCTGGACGGACATTTGCTTGATGAGCAAGCCTGTGATGATGTGTTTGTGGCCCCAGGTTGCCTATTGATCCTCGTTTATGTTCACTCTTCATGCTCACTTGCTGATGAGATAGTGAATAAATCATTCCACTGTTCACATTCCTTATGTTTCTCTGTCTCTCTCTGTCTCTGTGTCTGCCTGTTTGTCTGTCTCCCTCTCTCCCTCTCTCTCTTTTTGTTTTTTTTCCCTTATCTGAGACTCTTTCAAGTGTTCTTTAATCAGCTTTTTGCGTTCCCCTGTAATCTGTTTAAGTGTTTGTGATTGTCATTTCTTCCCATCTCTGTACATCTGACAGTCTGTTTCCTCTCTGTGTGTGCCTTTTCCCTTCTCTGAAAGTGTCTGGCCTGACATATCCCTTTCCCCTCTTCTTTCTCTGGCCTTAGTTTTCCTAGTGGGTATGATGTAAGTACTCATGCACTTTATGGCGTTTTCAATTTTTTGTTTATAAAGAACTACCTTTATATGGGGATTGACTCATGTTTATAATTTCGAAAATATTTTTCTTTTGTAAATATTTACGAAAATCATAGGTGTTATAGATAACACAAGAACCCCCCCCCCCCACTCTTTATTTATTAAGATCGAGAGAGTTAGTAGAAAACAATCTAGAAGATTGTTTATTACACATAGAAGAAATCACTAACACCATATTGAAAAAAACCCAGTTTGCGATATATGGGACATTAGAATCAGGATATATTCTTCGAACTGGCACCAGTCTTAGAGTGACAGAATGCCTCTGAAAGTCTTCATCAGCAAGGAAGTTGCCTTGAAGAGAAGGTTGACATGAAGACAGCAGCCACACCACAATCATTCCCTAGCTGATTTGGTTTGTTTATTTAGTCAGTTCTAGCATCTCCTTACTGCTATTGGTGGGACATTCCAGTTCCCATTTTTTGGGTATTAATCCCCTGTCTAAAATACAATTTGGCACAGAGAGAGGAGAGAGAGAGAGAGAGAGAGAGAAGAGAGAGAGAGAGGAGAGAGAGAGAGAGAGAGAGAGAGAGAAAGAAAGAGAGAGAAATGGAGAGAGAAAGACAGAAAGACAGATATATATATATATATAATATACATATATATATATATATATATATATATATATATAGAGAGAGAGAGAGAGAGAGAGAGAGAGAGAGAGAGAAGAGAGACAGAAGAGAGAGAGGAGAGGAGAGAGAGAGAGAGAGAGAGAGAGAGAGAGAGAGAGAGAGAGAGAGGAGAGATGTACCACTACATCAACTTATTTCAAACATATTTCTTTAGAAAATTGTTCTGTGATTGCAATTACCCTCTCTTTTCTGAATTTATCAGATGGCTTAATTTTCTATCGTGTTTTTTTTGGTTTGATTCCTTTTCTAGTAGTTCTTTTTTTAAATTGATGTTATGCGGTGCTTCCCATGTTGTGTTTTTGCAGGCAAAACTATGAATTTCGTTCATTTCATGCTGATTGGTTATTGACGTCTAACAATGAATTTCGATTTTTGTTGTCAATGTTATTATTTCTTGTGGCGTCTTGGGAATTCGAAAGCTTGTCTGGCAGCAAATTTCTGAGAGTTTGTTTTTTGTTTAATGACCAGGTTTAAAAAGTTCGTTTCCACTGAGTCTTGAAACGTCCCTGTCTGTCTGTCTGTCTATCTGTATCTCCGTGTATATAGTGGTTTGCCTCATCCTTCTGTTTATAGTTTATTGTAATTAATAGCTAAAAAACACAGCTGTTGTGGACAGTGCAAGTAATAAACGACTCTCTTCATTTACCAGATCGACAGAGGTAGTTAGAAACACCCCCCCCCCCCAGAAATTGTATATTACACATAAAATACATCACTACAACCATATTGAAAAAAAACCCATTCAGTTAATAGTATCTGCAGCAATGGAATCCGGATTTCGTTGCTAATACTGGCACCATTCTCAGAGTGACAGACTGTGTCTAAAAGTCCTCCTCCTCATCAGCATCAAAGAGAGTTGTCCTGAAGTGAAGCTGCAGATGAAGACAGCAGCCACGCCACAATCCCTCCTTAGTTGATTCTGTTTGTTTGTTTGTTGGTTTGTTTGTTTACTTCTAACGTCTCCTTCCTCTTGCTATCGGTGGGGGCATTCCATTTCCCATTTTTTTGGTATTGATTCCCTGGCCAAAATACAATTTTGCAGAGAGAGAGAGAGGGGAGAGAGAGAGAGAGAGAGAGAGAGAGAGAGAGAGAGAGAGAGAGAGAGAAAGAGAGAGACAGGCAGAGAGAGACAGACAGACAGGACAGAGACAGAGAGAGAGAGAGAGAGAGAGAGAGGAGAGAGAGAGAGAGAGAGAGAGAGAGAGAGAGAGAGAGAGAGAGAGAGAGAGAGAGAGAGAGAGAGAGAGAGAGAGAGAGAGAGAGAGAGAGAGAGAGAGAGAGAGAGAGAGAGAGCACGACATTGCTGACGTGACACACGGATGCAAAAATCATCAATTTGGTTTTTTTTAGAAAATTGTTTTGTGATTGCAATTACCCTTTCTTTTCTGAATTTATCAGATGGCTTAATTTTTCTATCGTGTTTTATTTGATTTATTTTCCCTTTCTTTGTGAAATTGATGTTGTGTGGTGCTTGCAATTTACTGTTTTTGCAGGCAAAACTATGAATTTCGTTCATTTCATGCTGATTGGTTATTGACGTCTAACAATGAATTTCGATTTTCGTCGTCAATTTTATTATTTCTTGTGGCGTCTTGGAAATTCGAAAGCTTGTCTGGCAGCAAATTTCTGAACAATTGTTTGTTTTCGTTTTTCAATGACAAGGTTAAAACTTTTATTTTCTCCGATTCTTAAAGGTCGTCTGTCTGTCTGTCTGTCTACGGGTATCTATCTATCTATCTATCTATCTATCTATCTATCTATCTATCTATCTATCTATCTATCTATCTATCTATCTATCTATCTATCTATCTATCTATCTATCTATCTATCTATCTATCTATCTATCTATCTATCTATCTATCTATCTATCTATCTATCTATCTATGTGTGTGTGTATGCCCAGTCAGTATGGCAACGTGTCTGTCTGTTTTATACTATCTATGTCTCTCTCTTTCAGCGCACTGAAACACATTTTCGTTGTTCCATTCTTTCTCTGAATGAGATGATAAAAGTAAACCCGCATCTTCATGCTGCATTTGTCTCCCTTGCTTGGTTTGTTGGTTTGTATTTGCCATCATGCCTTGTTATCCGGTTCTGGTTCTTTTTCATTGTTTTATTTCTTGTCCTCGTCTAAATTCTATTCATGTTTTCAAGCAATAAAGCTTACCTTTAAATGTGATGCGCTAAAAGCATCTGTCAAATTTTGTGAATGTGCATAAAGAAGCAGAGAAATATTTTGTTTCTATTGATGAGGACAGTAGAAGGGCAGGACAGCTTAGTGGTTAGAGCATTGCGCTCGCCATTTGACGGACAGGGGTTGAGTCCAGGTTGGAGCCACCAGCAAGACGCCTGTTCAAGGAGACTTTTGCCGTGAGATGTAGCATCAGTATGGTGGAGTCCTCTCCACCAAAAGTCTGTATGAAAATATAAACTGAGGTTTGGTGTTCACACACAGAGAATCTGTTGCTCACTCGCCAAGACTCGTTCTACCTTTCGAAAGAGTAGACCACTCGTGCCGGTAAGAACGGCATTCAAAACTATGAAAAGGCATACACACCAGTGTGGTGTTCAAAACTATGAAAAGGCATACACACTGGTGTGGTGTTCCAAACTATGAAACAGACATACACACTGGTGTGGTGTTCCAAACTATGAAAAGGCATACACACTGGTGTGGTGTTCACAACTATGAAA
>CM054135.1:92963084-92973084 GCA_028751875.1 Rapana venosa
GTCTATAATTCTTCAGAATGTTAGGGTCAAGGTCATGCTTTTTGAGTAGAGGTGTGACTATAGCAGTTTTGAGAGCTGATGGAACATTTCCTGAAACAAGAGATGAGTTCACTATTTTCGTGATAGTGGGTATAAGTTGTGGTAGGCACTGTGTGAAAAGGGAAACAGGTATGGGATCAAGATCACATGATTTTATAGTCATTTCTTTCAGAATTATCGTGATTTCTTTCTCACTTGTCGGATGAAAGAAAAGGAGAGGAGTGCCAGGAGATTGGGGATCAGGAAGTGCAGGCTGGAAAGGAGTCTGATCCAGTTTGGAGCGAATGTTATGGACTTTTTCAGAAAAGAATGCAGAAAATATAGAAGGAAGTTCAGAGTGGTTGTGGATGGAAGGCAGTGGGCTTGCCTTCACAGATCCAAGAAGAGTAGATGTGAGAGAAAAGAGAGATTTCATTGACGTGGCATCAAGAACTTGAGAAGAGTAATACTTTGTTTTTTCTGAAAGAATTAAAGACTTGACTTTGTTTACTTGTTTTCGGAAGAGCTGCTTGTTAATTTCGGTTTTTGCTTTTCGCCACTGCCGCTCTAGTTGCCTGCGTTTGCGCTTTGCGACCAGAATGTCATGGGTGTACCATGGCGCACATGGCCTATCAGGCAGGAGACTGTCATTGGGAGGTGCATGCTCATCAAGCAGTTGGCTGAGAACATCATTGTAATGTTTAGAGGGGTTATTGTTGTCAGAGATTTGTGATAGGTGTTCAGCAGCTTGGGCAGAGAAAGTTTGAATATCTATGGCCTTGAGGTTGCGACGGGTGACATACTTTTTCTTTCTGATAGGCTTTGCAATGTTTAGAGAAAAAAGAACAGCGGAATGATCAGAAAGTAGTTCATCAGTGATAGATACAGATGTGATCAGATCTTGGGAAACATCAGTAATTAGCCAGTCTAAAATATGTCCTGATCTGTGCGTTGCTTCATTTACCACTAAAACTATGCTTTGGTATAGACAAAAAGACAAATATACAAAAGTGTAATGTGCGCAGGCTTTACCGCCAGAAAGAAGAGAAATTTCTTCATCTAATACAGTCAGTACTCATTTTATTGATTAAAAAGCTTAAAAAGCAATTGCCTTTATGGCAATAAATTTAAAGTATTTCGTTTCAAGAATGTCAACTTTTGAGAATTTTTTTTAATAAAATCAATGAAAATAAAATCTTCGGTATTGCTAATTGAAAACATTACTTCCAAAACGAAAGAAAGAATGTAAGACTAAACAAAGGAAAATGTAGTACCGAAATGCCTTTTCTTTGAGTGAATGTAAAAGCAAAGGCATGCACAGAAGCAACGGAAAATCGTTATCGTATGTTGGCCTGATTAAAGCTTTAAAATCTTTCTTTTAGTATGAAAGGACGAAATGACATATATTTATAATGTTTTGAACATAGAACTTGCTTTTTATTTTTATTGTTGCTGGCTTTGATTATTGTATACGTATGTATTCTTGGTGATATTAATTATTGTAAGTATCCTTCCATTGGTACTATTATATAAAAACAGATTTGCTTATTTTCTTTTTAAAAAATTACGTTTTTTTTACACAAACAAATTGCTTAAAAGACGAACATCAAGCAAAAAATATACTTCTGGCAATATTTTTGTCAAGAATCTAGAAGCTGCTCTGTCCTCGAAACAGATGCATTTTGCTTCTGTGAATGTTTTCCTGGTTTTTGGACATCGTTTCTCAGTTTTCATGTCTCCATCATGCTGGTGAAACCTGTCTGCAATAGTAGCTGATGCGTTGGAAACGCTCTGCTGCAGTGTGATTTGCCCATCAAAATAACAGCATTGTGGGGATTTCTTTTTCCTTTTCCTTTTTCTTTGGATAGCTTTGAGTTTTAAAGCAATTTGGCTTTTCGGGAGGAGAGTTAAATTTATTTTCCCTATTACTTGTGTTTTCATCTGCTCGTATTTCCAAAGCAAGAAATCAGTGTTCTTCTTCAGATTGATTAGTTTTGTTTTGTCGTTTGTAGTTCTTTGTTTTGTTGTGTTTGAAATGGTTCACTGTTTTCTTTGTTGTTGTTGTCATTTTCGTTGTGTTCATGCTGACTGCATGTCCCTGTCTTTCACTTCACTTATTCCTGTGTGGATGTCCTGTAGCCACTATTCCAGTTCCTGTTTTCGTTCCCGTTTCTCTCTCTCTTTCTCACTATGTCTCTCTGTCTTTCCTATTTCTATATATTTTCACTTCTTCTGCCACCTTTGTCTGTCTTTCTGTTTGTCTGCTTATGTTTGTTTTTTGTCCCATTTCTCTCGCTCGTCTCCTTTGTCTGTTGTATTCTGCCCTCTCTTTGTTTATTTTTCTTTTCTTCTTCTCTTATCTCTCTTTGTTTGTGCCTCTGTTTTTTTCTGTGTCCCTGTTCCTCTCTCCCTCCCCTCTCTCTTTACATTTGTCTATGCGTTTTTCTGTGTCTGTGTAACACGATGTAATAAATAAATCCAGTAACTTTCAATTAAAAACACTTGCTTTCTTTACACTTATGTCTTTTCTGGTGCTGTGAATATGTTTCTTTATGTTCTTTATTTTAAAGAAAACCATTTACTGTAAACTATGGTGCTAGTACATCAGTATCGATATCACAACAAGAACATCAACGATAATTACCATCATCTTTATCAATGTTACCATGATGATGATGATGATGATGATAATAATGATGATGATGATGATGATGATGATGATGATGATCGTTTAGTGGTTTCTGTCAAGTGATTATTTTATCCGTTTTATTTCACAACCAAGCAACAAAATGAAACAGTTCATCTGTTCATTGCAGTAAGCACACTACAGCAAAAACGTTCTACGTACTTCTAAAACGTACAAAACACAAAGAGTGAAATCAGGTCTGTAACTTTCAGACAGGATTAGGATCCACATCGTTCAAGTTAAAATCTCTACATCATGCTTAAACATTCTCTCAGACCGAGATCACGCACTCTTTAAAACTGACTCAGCTCCCAAATCTGACAGAGTGTTTCTCTGAGGTATTGGTCTGTGAGGAGCTGGCCTGCACTGGAGAGATGCTGAAGACAATGACAGCATCCAAATTGCAATATCATTGATCATCACTTTCTTGGGTTTTTATCTTCATTCTTATCTTTTCCAATTTATTTGTTACTGTTTTGTTTTATGTCAGTCAGTTTCAACATGTCTCTTTTACTAATGATGGGGTATTCAATTTTGGGTTTTTTGGTACCTGTTCCTGTCCGAAATGTGATTGAAGGGAGACAGAAGTGGGGAAAAATAAACGTGCTGTTGTAATGATTTCATCATGACAGTCTGACAATGATGTGGGTTGCAGAATCATTAATATTTGTAATTGCTTTTTTGTGATTCTTTCCTCCTCATTCTTCTGAATTCATCAGAACGCTCGAGTTTTAAAAAAAACAAAAAACCTTATTTTTGTTGATTGGAAAAGGAATGTCATGTGGAGACTGACATTAATTTTGATGTGTCCCTGTAAAAATTGACGTTGTCGTCTGCTACATGATTATGTTTTTTTCACTATCAATAAATATTTGATTTTCTTGTTATCAGGGTTTTTAATGTTTGATTTGTTGGCGAATGAAGCTAAGATTACGGGGATAATATTTCTGGTTAAGGAAATGATGTGCTAAAATGATATGCATTTTACAACCACTTCCTCTTTTTTCTTTTTCCATGTCTCTTTCTGTTGGGATGGTGGTTCTATTTCTGTCCTCCACATGTGTGTCTTTGTGTTTATCTGTCTGCCTGCCTGTCTATCTTTATGTCTTTCTGTATTCCTGTCTATCTTTCTGTTTTCCTGTCTGTCTGTATGTCTGCCTGCCTGTCTGCTTGTCTGTCTGTTTGTCTATCTGTCTTTCTGTCTGTCTGTATCTCTCTCCTTCTCTTTCTCTGTATGTCTGTCTGTCTGTCTGTCTGTCTGTCTCTCTCTCTCTCCCACCTATCTCTCTCAAACATCCCCGAAGTCGAAATGCAGCTACCTTCATGGTGGGCAAATCGGTCGATTAGGCAAAATCTTACCATTGGTGAAACTTAGAAGATCTAGCCGAGGAATAAAAAAAGAGTTCCATTTACATGATTCAATACCATTTCTGAACAGTCATGTGCAGTATACCAACGAACAAAAAACCCAACCTACTACAATGTTCCTTTTGTTCGGAGACATAGATGATATATTCTGCACTCACTCTTTGATGTCAAAGACTCAGTTTTACCACTGCTTTTATTTTGAAAGTCCTTTTTAAAAAGAAACCCATCGTTATCACGTTTCCTTTCGAATATGCCCTCAAAACAAAAGCAAACCCTTGTCATCAGAGTTCGCTCATGCGTTGCTAATGTCCTTCTGTCCCGTGATTTGGTCATCAAAATTACATTTTTGTGCCTCAGCTTTGCCTTTTCTCTTTAGACGATCATGATCTATTTTTTTTTAAAGCAATTAAATTTGTTTTCTGGGGAGTTGTGTTTTCTTCTGCTTGAGTTTTGTTTTCTCGCTTCTAGTTCTTCCTTCGTTGTGGTTTTGAAATAGCCACGTGTGTTCTTTTCGTGGGTTTTTGCAACGCAATGGTTTAATTATAACCCCCCATCCCCCCCCAACTAATTGCATGTCTCTGTCTCTATGTCTGTCTAGCCATTTCTGTCTTTTTTTAAAAATCGTTTTGTCATCAGCCCATGTTTCCCCTTTTCCATGTTCTCTCCCGATCCTTTCTGTCTCTCCCTGTCCCTCTTTTTCTGCCTCTCCTTTCTCTGTCTTGCTGTCTCTGTCTTGCTGTCCTGTCTCTGTCTATATGTCTCTGTCTCTCCCTCACTGTCGTCAGTGAAAAACATCTTCTGTCTCTGTGTCTCTCTGTCCCTCCCACCTTCCCTTCCTCTCTTTCTCTTTTTATCTCTCTCTCTCTCTCAAGTGAAATATTGCATTGTGACTGATACCGATTTTGATGTCTACTATCTAAAATATCGATGCAGTATTACATGAATATGTATCATACTCTAACCTTGTTCGAGATATGGCCATTGCGATCATGAACCTCAAGAATTGTTTTTTGTTTTTCATGTGTGATCACAATTGCAAACCGATATACTGGTTTTCCTCCTTTCCCCGAACTCCGTGTATTGTGGCCTAAGGCCATTGTACATATTAAAACTGTTCAGAGTTCAGAGTCCTCTCTCCCCATCCCTCTCTCTCCCCCTCTCTCTCCATTCCTCTGTGTATTGCTGTCTATGTCTTGATGTTCTGTCTCTGTCTTCACGTCTCTGTCTCTCCCTCACTGTCCTCAATGAAAAGTGTGCTTTCTCTGTGTCTCTGCCATCTTCCCTTCCCGTCCACTCTTTCTCTGTCTGTCTGCCTCTCTTACACATTAACTCCTGCTCCACTTTTTGAAAGAGTAGGCCATTGTGTGCTGGTGGGAACACGTGCCAAAAATTACAAAACCGTATACACACGGGGACTGGATGTAAAAAAAGTACTTGGGTGCTTTTTCCATTATCCTCGATATAAAAGAATAAATCCTCTCTCTCTTCTCTCTCTCTCTCTCTCTCTCTCTCTCTCTCTCGCTCTCTCTCTCTCTTTCTGCGTAGTTCACCAAGGTTACTTTTTTTCTCTCTTTATAATAATAATAATAATAATGTATGGAATTTATATAGCGCTGAATCTTGTAAAGCAACAAATCAAAGCGCTCAGATTTTATTCATACCACTTTAAGTCATGGCAGATTTCTCTCCGTGAAATTCGGTGCCTCACCCCGGGAAAAGGGAGAACGCGTCGCCACTTAGCGCAGCGCCACCTTTCCCCCTTTTTTTTTTTTTTTTTCCCCCCTGCAGCTAGTTTGTTTCCTAATTCAGAGTGGCTTTTTTCTAAGCATTTGCCAGGGACACTCTCTTGTTGCCGTGGGTTTTTTTCTGTCGCTAAATATTTTCTTAACCACGGACCTGTTTATCGTCTCATCCAAGAAAGTGGCCCTAGACCACCACTCATTCCTATGGTCGGAAAATTTTCTGGTCCAACGGGTACGAACCGCCCACTTCTAGACGGACTTTTCGCTTTAGACAGGCGCGTTCCTAAATCCAAACCGTCCACCATCGTTACGGAGAACAAGTCTTGGGTGCTTTTAGTTTTCATAAACATGGTGAATTTCTTTTCTCACCAAAAGGTCATTGCCTTACCATATATCACTTTTTGCCTACCTTCTGTCTCTTTTCCCTTCTCTCTTTCCTCTCTCTCTCTTCTCAATCTCTCTGTTTTCTCTACATCTTCTCTCTCTCTCCAAGGTCTCTCTCTCTTCCTCTTCATTTCTCCCTTCCTCTCTCCTTTCTTGATACTTACTCTCTTCTCTCTCTCTGTCTATTATTATTTATCTTATATTTTATATATTATCTATATATATATATTCATACTCTAGATATAATTATATTATATTATATATATATATATATATATATTATAATATATATGTATACATATATTTATATATATCCTTCTCTCTCTCTCATACATACTCGAAGTCGTAATGCAGTTACCTTTGTGGTTGGCAAAATCGGTCGTATAATGCAAAATCACACCATTGGTGAAACTTAGAAGATCTAGCCCCAGGAACAAAATAAAAAAAGAGTTCCCTTTACATAATACACTACCATTTTTGAGCAGTCATGTGCAATATACCAAAGAACAAAATCCTACTACAATGTTCCTTTTGTTCGGAGACATAGATAATCTATACTGCACTCACTTTTTGATGTCAAAGACCCAGTTTTACCACTGCTTTTATTTTTGAAAGTTCTTTAGAAAAGACACATCCTTATCATGTTTCCTTTCGAGCATGCACTCAAAACAAAAACAACCCTTGTCATCAGTGTTCGCTCATGCGTTGGTAATGTCCTTCTGTCCCGTGATTTGGTCATCAAAATTACATCTTTGTGCCTCAGCTTTGCCTTTTCTCTTTAGACGATTGTGATCCTCTTTTTGCTTTTTTAAAGCAATTAAATTGTTTTCCGGGAAGATGTGTTTTCTTCTTCTGTTGTTTGTGTGTGTCTTTCAAAGCCAGAAGGAAAGTGTGTTTCACACTGATTGAGTTTTGTTTTCTCGCTTCTAGTTCTTCCTTCGTTGTGGTTTTGAAATAGCCACGTGTGTTGTTTTCTGTGGGTTTTTGCAACGTGATGGTTTAATTATATAAAAAAATCAAACAACTAACCTAATTGCGTGTGTCTGTCTCTCTGTCCGTCTACCCATTTCTGTCTGTTTAAAAAAAAATCATATTGTCGTCAGCCCATGTTTTCCCTTTCTCTGTTCTCTCTGTCTCTGTCTTTTTATCTCTCTCTCTGTATCTCTCTCTCTGTCTCTCTGTCTGTCTCTGTCTCTCTCTCACACACACTCTCTCTCTCTTTGTCTCCCCATTCTCTGTCTTGCTGTCTCTGTCTTGCTGCTCTTCTCTGTCTCTATGTCTCTGTCTCTCCCTCACTGTCCTCAAAGAAAAGCATGATCTGTCTCTGTGTCTTTCTATCCCTCCCACCTTCCCTTCCCCTCAAATCTTTCTCTGTCCCTGTCTGTCTGTCTGTCTGTCTGTCTGTCTCTCTCTTTCTTTCCCTCTCCCCCAGTAGTTTACCAAAGTGGCGGGTTTTTTCTCTCTTTTTCTTTCTTACAGACAGTCTTTGGTGATAGTTGTCATAAACATGGCGATTTGCTTTTCCTTGCCAAAAGATCAGGTTGCCATTAGCCTTATATCACTTTTATTGCCAACCTTCCTGTCTTTTTCTCTCTCTCTCTCTGAGACTGTGTGTCTTCTCTCTCTCATACATCCCTGAAGTCATAATGCGGCTACCTCATGGTGGGCAAAATCATACGACTAGGCAAAATCTCACCATTGGTGAAACTCTGAAGATCTAGCCGAGGAACAAAACAAGAGTTCCCTTTAGATGATTCAATAGTATTCTTGAACATGTGCATCATACAAAAGAAAAAAAATCTACTACAATGTTTGTTTTTCTCAGAGACATAGATAATATATATACTGCACTCACTATTTGATGTCAAAGACCCAGTTTTGCCACTGCTTTTATTTTGAAATTTCTTGAAAGAAAAAATCCATCATTATCATGTTTTCTTTCGCACATGCACTTTAAAACAAACCCTTGTCATCAGTGTTGGCTCATGCGTTGCTAATGTCCTTCTGTCCCGTGATTTGGTCATCAACATTACATCTTTGTGCTTCAGTTTTGTCTTTTCTTTAGATGACCTGATTTTTTTTAAAAAGCAGTTTAATTTGTTTTCGGATGAGTTGTGTTTTCTTCTTCTGTTGTTTGTGTGTGTCTTTTAAAGCCAGAAGGAAAGTGCCTTTCACAATGATTGAGTTTTGTTTTGTCGGTTCTAGTTCTTCCTTCAGTGTGGTTTTGAAATAGCCAGTGTGTTGTTTTTGTGGGCTTTTGCAAAGCGATGGTTTAATTATAAAAACAACCAAACTAATTGCATGTCTCTGCCTTTCTGGCTGTCTACCCATTTCTGTCTGGTTCTTTTCATTCGTTCTGTCGTCAGCCCATGTTTCCCCTTTTCCATATTCTCTCCCCATCCTTTCTGTCTTCCTCTGTCTCTCTCTGTCTCCCTTTGTCTCTCTCTGTCTCTGGTTTATTTTGATGTTGATGTAACCTGAAAATGCTCTCTCTCTCTCTCTCTTCTCTCTCTCTCTCTCTCTTCTCCGTCTCATTCTCTCTTCTCTCTGCCATCTCTTCTCTGCTTCTTGCTGTCTCCCCTCTATTTTACTTTATCCATTTATCTAATTATAGTCAGTGTATCAGTTTTCATGTTAATGTTTGATTTATTTGAGAACTATATGTTTATTAACGTTCTCAAACAAACAAAAACTCGATGTATCTCTCGAAATTAATGCTGAAGTCAGTTAGGGATTATGTATTGTTAAATATATAATTTTTTTATCATGTTGTCGTTGTTGTAGTAAGATTTTTACCTTTGTTTTGTTGATAGTTCTAATCAGGGAAAGGGCCGGATGAAAAAAAGTATGCGCATGCTTATTCTGTTACCCTTGAAAAATGAATAAAGAAAGAAAGATCCCTCTGTCTCTCTCTGTCTCCCTCTGTCTCTCCTTTTTGATTCTCTGTTCTGTAGCTTGCTTTCTCTATCTTCTCAAAAGTCCTTTGGATGAGACTATATACCGAGACCCCAAATGCAAACACACGCAGAACATCTTGCGTACATGTTAAATTCTGTTCTGCTTTTCGAAAGAGTTGGCCATTGTGCGCCGGTGGGAACAGATGACAAAATAAAAAAAATCCCTTGCACACGGGGACTGCATGTAAAAAATGTGAGTGCTTATTCCATTATCCTCGATATGAAAGAATGAAATAAACGAATACCTTGCAGTTCTGTCTCTGTTTATATGCCTCTGTCTCTCCCTCATTGTCGTCAGTGAAACACGTGTTCTGTCTCTGTGTGCTTCTATCTGTCTCTCCCACCTTCCCTCTCCTTCCACTCTTTCTCTATCTCTGCCTCTCTGTCTCTGTCTGTCTCTCTGTCTATCTGTCTGTGTGTCTGTCTGTCTATTTCTGTCTGTCTGTCTCTCTTTCCGCGTAGTTCACCAAGGCTACTTTTTTCTCTTTTTCTTTCTTACAGACAGTGTCTGGTGATAGTTGTCATAAACATGGCGATTTGCTTTTCGTGGCCAAAAGGTCAGTTTGCCATTAGCCATATATCATTTTTATTGCCAGCCTTCCTGTCTCTCTCTCTCTCTCTCTCCTCTCTCTCTCTCTCTCAAGTGTTGAAGGTGATCGTGTACTGTTTTGAGAATCATATATTTAGTAACATCTCTGAAACACACACACACACACACACACACACACACACACACACACACACACACACACCACACACACACACACACACACACACACACACACACACACCACACACACACACACACACACACACCCTCTCTCTCTCCCCTCTCCTCTCTCTTT
>CM054135.1:92978084-92985584 GCA_028751875.1 Rapana venosa
ATTATCGTTAAATCTTTGTTCTAAAGCTACATCATATTGCACAACTAACATAACATAATGTGTCTTATCATCAAATGTCAATTGGAGACTAAACATGATTCATACGTGGGTGATATGCTGGAGGTATTGCGAGAGTAGTGCACAACATACAGTATTTGAAATAGTTATTTTGATATGTTCGTTTATTGTCTTTAATGCGCTTTTAAAGACAGCCTTTCATAGTTAAAGAACCCTACACGCTTCACGTTCGGGACAGTTTAAAGTTTTTATTGAAAAAAACATCTTCCACCAAACGAAGAAATACATAAATATGTACACAGACAGACAGACGAACGGACGTAAGGACAGACAAGACAGACAAAACACACACACACACACCGCACACACACTACACACACACACACACACACACACACAACACACACACACACACACACACACACACACACACACACACACACACACCACACACACACACACACACACACACACACACACACACACACACACACACACAACACACACACACACACACACACACACACACACACACACACCACTACACACACACACACACACACACACACACACACACACACACACACACACACACACACACACACACACACACACACACACACACACACACACACACACACAACACGTGGCTATTTTGTTCTTTTTCATGTACTAATTCCATTTCGTCTGTTGTTTTCATTCCATTTCAGAAAACACTATTAGCAGAGCGCGTATCAAAACACTTTTGGCTACAGGCAATCCTCTGCAGGTAATACGATAAAAGCTAAAAATACATGTTGGAATTAAGAAAAAAATGACATAGAATATAAAGAAAACAATCTTCACCAAAGACAAACAAACAGAAATCAAGACCTAAACAAGACAGCAAGCTTAATTCTATTGTTTATTGCCAGCCTTCAGGCTCGGAAGACTATGGAAAGACATAGAATATAAAGAAAACAATCTTCACCAAAGACAAATAAGCAGAAATCAAGACCTAAACAAGACAGCAAGCTTGATTCCACTGTTTATTGGCAGCCTTCAGGCTCGGAAGGCTATGGAGCTGTTCTCTAGGTGTAATTTCTGGTACACCGTCGGTTGTGGTTTGCCAATCCGAGCCTTTTTGTCTGTCTAGCTATCTGTCTGTCTATCTGTCTGTCTCTGTTTCAGTTTGTTTTATCTCTTTATTTCTGTTTTTATAACCTATTTCTTTTTTCTGTATGTCTAGCTATTTGTCTTTCTAGCTGTCTGTCTCTCTGTAATTCCATGTTGCTGTAAGCCTATTTTCATGCAATTCTTTGTAGGTTGAAGTAGAAGATGAAGACAGCAAAAGTAAAGTGATGTTTGTTTTTTTAAAGTGGAAAGTCAGCAGGGTTGAAACGTTGTTTTGATCTCTTTATATTTCTGTGTGTATATCCTATTGTCTTTCTGTCTGTCTAGCATATCTGTCTATCTGTCTAGCTATCGGTTTGTCTGTCTCTCTGTCTGTCTCTTTCTCTCTCTGTTTTTTCCCCAGCAAGGGCTGTATGAAAGAAAGTGTGAAGGCCTAAATGCTTCTCTGTAACCTTTGAAAAACAAAGATTGTCTGTCTCTCTTCCTGTCTGTCTCTGTCTCCGTCTCCGTCTCCGTCTCTCTCTCTCTCTCTCTCCTATTCTTACACCGACATAGTTTTTCACGTTTTTTTCCCCACTTTCACACAACATAACATCCCTTGTGGAATTCAAAGCCGAGAGAAAATAGCAACATCGTGAAAATAAGCAGAAAGAAACTGCAAATGAGACGAAGGACAAAAAAAAAATCACAATGAGAAGCCGCCATGGCGCAGTGGTTAGTTCCTTGGATTTTGGACTGGAAGATCGTGGGTTCGAATCCCATAAGAGTCATACGGAATTTTCGGACTCCTGCTGGCTCCTAACCCAGAGTGAGTGTGCTGTGGGCTCATTGGGATGACTGGGACCACATAGTTGAGCTTCATCCATGTTGCGGATGCGAGTTTGAGAGTGTTGCTCAAATTTGCTGACCAACACTGCAGGTGTCTGTATCTCTCGGGCCCGGTTGATGCCTGGATATATTACGAAAGTAAGCGTAGAGTACAGCCCTGTCAAGTAGTCTCAAAGCACATGTACCTCTACAACAGAATCATTACGTCATCTCCATTATCATTGATCGTCACGTAATAAAAAAAAATTAAAAAAGAATGAGGAGAAGACAAACTGGAGTTGGAAAGAAAGAAGAGTAGAAGGAGAGGGAGGAGGAAGGGAAAGACTAGGAGAAGGAACAGAACAAAGAAGAAAACAGAGTAAAGAAAGAAACACGAAGAACGAATCCACACAATTGAAAGAAGCATGTTAGCAAAAGAAGGAGAGAGAGAGAGAGAGAGAGAGAGAGGAGAGAGAGAGAGAGAGAAGAGGAGAGAGAGAGAGAGAGAGAGAGAGAGAGACAGAGACAGAGAGAAAATCTGGTAGTGACAATATTTGTTTATTTCCAGAGGTTACAGATAAGCATAGGTATGCTTTTTTCATCTGGCCCTTGCCTCAAATAGAGATTACACTAATGAAGTTGAATCATTGATCAAAGAAAAACCCACAAATGATCAAATAATACCAAAATTAACATATATACGGTTGCATGCATGTAAATATTTGGAATGTAAGCACTCTGATTTGTTTGTTTTACAAGATTCAGCGTTATGAAAATTTCATGTATTATTACTACAATTATTCCAAATTGTACATTGATTTCAAACTAGATTTTAAAGTGATGCGCAAAATACCTTAATACCAAAAAGTGTACACATATTCAACAAAGAAGCATAACTCGTAATTGAACCAAACATTGATATTAAATCACTTGTCTTATCCTTAGATACGGAAAGATTAGGAAACTGAGAGCACACACCACACACACACACACACACACACACACACACACACACACACACACACACACACACACACACACACACACACACACACACACACACACAACACACACACACACACACACACACACCACACACACACACACGCACACACACACACACACACACCACATACAACACCACACACAGACACACAGACACACACACACACACACACACACACACACACACACACACACACACACACACACACACACACATACACACACACCACACAACACCACACACACACACACACACACACACACACACACACACACACACACACACACACACACACACACACACACACACACACACACACACACACACACATTGGACACATTTTTGTAGTTTACTTTTTTTTCTTTACTGTCTTTTGTTTTCATTAAACCTACCAAATTAAATAGAAGTGTGTGTCTCAGGACACATTTTTGTCAAAGGCAATCTCTCAAGGTAACCCGATGAAAGGCACTCACTGTGTGTGTGTGTGTGTGTGTGTGTGTGTGTGTTGTGTGTATTGTGCGTATGTGTGTGTGTGTGTGTGTATTGTGCGTATGTGTGTGTGTGTGTGATGTCTTCAGTTTAACGTCTATTCACATTTAGTGGTTTTAGATGTGTTTCCTGTGTGTATGCGTTTGTGTTTCCCTCTGTGTGTGTGTGAGTGTTTGTGTGTGTGTGCGCGCGCGCGCGTGCGTGCGTGCGTGCGTGTGTGTGTGTGTGTGTGTGTGTTAGGGTTCAGGTTAGAATTAAAACAGAAACACAACACCAAACTCTAGACAGAAATAAAGACCTAAAAAAGAAAAGAAAATTAAATCCATTTTGCTGTAAATCTGTCTAGGAGATTTGTGGAAGTCCCTGAAATACAAGATGATACAGGGAAGGAAAGGCGATTTTCTTGATTTTCTTTTTAGTGAAAGCGAGTCTGTCCAGTACTGTTTTGTTCTCTGTGTTTCTGTTATTGTGCCCTATATGTCTGTATGTCTGTCTCTGTGTCTGTTTCTCTCTGTCGATATTCACGTTTCTTTCTTTCTCTTTCTCTCTGGCTCTGTATTTCTGTCTGTCTGTTTGAATATGGGTTTGTTTTTCTGCCTATATATCTGTCTGTTTATATGTCTGTCTGTCCGTCTATCTGTCTGTCTGTCTGTTTGTCTGTCTCTCTCTCTTCCTCACACCCTCTCTCTTTCTGTTACACTGAAACAGTTTGCACTTTCTTTTTGGTTTCCCTACTTTCACACAATTTACCAACCTTTGTCAGACTCAAGGCTGAGAGAGAAAATAATCAGAAGGAAACTGAAGACGGCGAGGTGAAGGACAAACAGGGGATAGATAGAAATGACGAGAAGAGAAGAGAAGATGGAGATGGAAAGAAAGAGAAGGAGAAAGACGAGGAAGGAAGGAATCAGGAAGGAGAGGTTAAAAGAAAAAGAAACGCAAGAAAAATCATTGCAGAAAGCAGGTTAGCAGAAGACCCATAGAGAAAGAGATATTCTGATGATGGTAATTTTCATTTCCATTTACATTATGTTTGTCCCTCGTGTTCGACGATGACCTCCAAAACAGCAGAGGAGGCAGCTGCTGTTTCGGAAATTGGGTAGAATTTGATTATAGCGGAGGTGCCTTGCCCACAGCACACCCCCACTCTCTCGGTCATGAGGGCATAAGGACAGTCAGCGTTGGAGATGTTCTCCAAAGGCCAACCAGCCCCAAAGGCTGCAGCACATATGGACTGTGCAAGTCAAGCCTCCTAGTCAGAGAGTCATAGTCGATCACTAAAGACTAAACTGTAAAGTGGAATTCCATGAGTGGGAAAGAAAGCCACTGGTCATACAGCCTCTCACTTTGCTGTTGCCCCCAGCGTCAATGTTTAATCAGGAACTGTGACAAAGCCCAGGCGCTGAAGAGAAGCAGTTATGTTTTATATGTATAGCATTAGGCCCTTACCTTAAATGGGACTGAAATAACACAGTTTAAGTTATGATCAAAGGAAAAAAGATTACCCAAATATTAATTATCCAAAATGTATTGGTAATACCACTTTAACTCACAGCATATTTCCATGCGTGAAATTGGGACTACTCTCTCAAGGAAGAGCGTATGGACACAAGAACAGCGCCACCCATTATTGTCATCTCTCTTTCCTGTCTGCATGTGTTTTCATATTAATTTGTTTTTTCCATGAGCGTGTCTTTTATGTACCTATTTTTTTCTAATAATACTAACACCAAATAACATACGGCATATCAATTTTGAACTAACTTCTAAAGTCATGCTTGGATGCAAAAAAGCACATAAGTGCTTATTCCATTATCCTCGATACAAAATAATAAAATAAATAAATAAATGCTTAAAACACGGTTATTGATACAATAAGTCTTCACATATTCAATGAAGAAACATGGTCAATAAGCAACACAACAACTAACTTTAAAACACATCTCTCGATTATCCTTGAATTGTTCTTATTTTGTGTGGGAATGTGCCCACGCAACCGTTTTTTGCCCACGATTAAGGTAGCCGCATTCCGACTCCGGGATAACTATCGTTCAATAAAATACAAAGAGCAGCATGGAGAACAAGAGAGAGCGGAAAGTTCAGAGGACTCTCACTCTCTCATGCACATACACAGATACACACACACACAGAGTGAAATGTTGTTTCTAATTTACTTTTTTTCCCTTTTCCCTTCTCTTTCTTGCTTCTATTCTATTTCAAACAACATTATTGGCAGTGCGCGTCTCAAGATACTTTTGTCCAAGGCAATCTCTCTAGGTAACTCGATAAAAAGACAAAAAGATTAAGGTCAAATAAAAACAAACTGTAACAACAAACACAAAAAGACAAATGAGAGAAGGTGAAAAAGAAAAAAAATCCAATCTGTGTTAACCTTTATATGAGATTCCTGCAAGGCTGAAATACAGGATAAATATAGCGAAACATAGTTCTTTTTTTCTTGTTGTATTTTAGTGATTGTGAGTTTGTCTAATACTCTGTTGGTCTCTGTATGTCTGTTTCTGTGAGTCCTATTCGTTTGTGTGTCTTTGTCTCTGTCTGTCTGTCTGTCTGTCTGTCTGTCTGCCTGTTTGACAAAAATGATTTAGTTCCTATGCTATATTTTTGTGATCTTATGGGTATAAACGTTTTTAATACGTAGAATGCTATTTTTTCCCCGGAACATACTACACTTTTGGAAAAGTATTGGTTTTTTTTTAAAGGCATAAAAGTGTAACGGTTCGACGTTCTTTTTGCATGTTGTATACTCTATTATTCTTTAGTAGTGTTTGCACAGTGAAAATGGTTTGTGTGGGTGTTGATTATATATTTAGTTTGTTTTTTGAGAATTAAGGCAATCTGAAGATTGTTTTCTCTTCTCGTTTCTCTCCTCTCTCTTTCTCTCTCTCTGTCTTTCCTCTTCTCTTCTCTTTCTCTCTCTCTCTCTTCTCTCTCTGTCTCTCTCTCTCATCTCTCTCTCCTCTCTCTCTCTCTCCTCTCCTCGTATTTTCTCTCTCTCTCTCTCTCTCTCTCTGTCGATCTCTCCTATCATTACACACACATAGTCTTGCACGTTGTTGTTTTTCCTACATTTTACACAATTTAGCATCCCTTGTCGAATTTAAAGCCAAGAGAAAAAAGAGCACTGAGAAAATAATCAGAAAAGAACGTAGTTGAGGTAAAGGACAACAGTGTGTCAGAAGGAAGAGAAGAGGAGAAGATGGGGGAGTAGAGAAAGGGGAGGAGGAAGAGGAGGAGGAAGAGGAGGAGAAGGAGGAGAAGGAGGAGGAGGAAAGGAGGAGGAGGAGAGGAGGAGGGGAAGAGGGGAGGAGGAGGAAAAGGAGGAGGAGGAGAAATCGAGAATGGCAAGGAAGAGAGGAACAAGAAAGAAGACAGAGAAATGGAAAAGCATGAAGAGAAAAATAAACCGGGAGCATGTTAGCAAGAGAACAAGAAAAGTTGTGAGTGAGCAAATGTGTGTGTGTGTGTTTGTGTTTGGGTGCGTGCATGCGTGTGTGTGCGTGCGTGCGTGTGTGTTTGTGTGTGTTTGTGTGTGTGACTTGTTATTTTGATAAACGCTGATGTGTTATTTTACATCTAGTCTACTCCCTTGGCAGGGCTTATATTATAATTTCATAAAGATACAGCAATCATAAAATCATAACAAAACTCAAATAAATAACAACAAAAAATAAAAACGCTTAAAATATGATAGAGAGAAAGAAAGAAATAAAACAGAGAGAGAGAGAGAGAGAGAGAGAGAGAGAGAGAGAGAGAAGAGAGAGATAATGAGAGATACACAGACAGACAGACGGACAGACAGACAGATACACAAACAGTCAGACTGATAGGCAGACAGATTTACAGACGGCCAGCCAGATAGCTAGCTAGCCAGCCAACCAGCTAGTCAGACCGACAAACAGACAGATAGAGAGTCAGACAACGGACAGACAGAAACAGAGACTTAGAGCACACAGACAGACAGACAGACATACACACACACACACACACACACACACACACACAGTCAGTCAACACTACAGACGTGTCTATGTTGGAGTTTTCGGGTG
>CM054135.1:92990584-93003084 GCA_028751875.1 Rapana venosa
CATCTAATGTTGTTTCAAATGCATCGTTACTAAAAACTTCCGAGAAACCTTGCTTAAAAATTTATCCTACTTACAAGAACGTTTAATGTATTATATGCCAATTACAAATATGGAAACGCTGTAAATAGACAAAACTGGCATTGTAGTTTTTCCTTTCTAATGGTCATATTGCAATCTGGGACCTTTAATTATGAATTTCAGCAGGATTATGCGCTTGGCAAAACTAAAATTGATGCGATGAAACATTTGTTAAACCCTGGAAGACACCACAACAAACGAATACAAGTTTTGAGTTACATCTTTCTGAAATGACCACCTGTTTTATGCATACATCATGGAACAACAGAAATATAGACAGACTACAATGCAGCTGTCTTTAATGAGCATTTTTCTGGTTAGATGTAACGGCAGAGAATCCTCTCCTACATGTCTGATAACCGATTGCTTGTTTCACGGCAACAAGAAGCGGGAAGCTGTATTTATGCATTCACACGTGGTGGCCGTCAGAGTGTGCGGCCCATTGATGGTTCCCTGCCTGTGCCGCCATATTGGATGACGTTTCTTGGCCCTTGCAAAGACAACAGCTAATGACGTTAGCTTCCCTGGCGTTCGTCCTCCGGGTAAATCAGATTTAGGTTAAAAGGAAGGCCAAAAATATTCGTGAAAGAAGCAACAAGTCAGCATGAATAGATGAATGGATGATGATTGACACATTGGTTTTTTTTCTCTCGTATATCAAAAAGCCCCCTTTTCTTCTTAAAGACTTGTCATCATAATACTTCTTTTCTTCTAAAAGTAACAATTTTGGGTCTGACGTGTCTTTGACAAGAACAAGAAATCCAAGCAATGAGAATAACTCGAGTTATTCCGAAGAGTCACTTCTGTCCGTCTTGCTGTTACATGTCTTGAGCGGTTTAAATGCCAATGCTATCCCCACAGTCATCCTGATCTCGCCACATACTTTCAGGCTCGTTCTTTCACATCCTCAGACCCAAAAGTCCTTTATGCTTAGTCGCCATAAGGTCACCAGCCAGAAAAGGCCTTGCACTGCTGTAAAATTTCAAAGGTCTTTTTAAAACTAGACTTCGCTTATTTTTTTGTTTTCACTGAATTTTCGGTGGGTTTTGTGTTTTATTGTTGTTGTTGTCATCTGGGGGCGTTTAGGATTTTGTGTTTGTTGTGTTTTATTTATAAACATTACACACTTATTTGCTGCAGACGAGGAAAGATGCATGCCACATGAACTAGGATTATGGGCTACACCGGAATTGTAACTTAAACGTAAACAGCCCGGACCTCACAATTATTTGACTTTTTGATTTCGTAAAGTGTGGTAAAATTGACTCGTTGTTACTCAAGCAGATATGATCATGAACTTCATTTCTTTAGGCTATGAAACAAAAATAGTTGCAGGCATAGTATCATACGTTTACGGTTAAAGTTGTTTGGAATAGGAACAAGTGAAGGAGGACAGAAATATTACATCACACCAGAAACCGCCACTCAGAACTTGCACTTTATCCACAACCTGTTGGATTCATCCACAGTTCAGCAAATCTATTGGCAATGTGATTTTGCATACATGTGCAAGTAGCGTTGCCAGTCTTACTCTTTATCGATTAGTTCCTGACTCTGCCGCCATCTTGATGACATCCCCTGGCCCATGTCAAGACGAAGGCTAATGAGGTTACCTGCCCTTGTTTTCGCTCTTGGCAAGAAGAGGCCTTGTAGATAAACACTGCTTGAAAGCTGAAGCTGAATTCACAGCAAGAGTGAAGTGTTTGTGCTTTCTTGTCAGATGTTTTGAATTCCCATGGAAACTAAGTACGAAGCCTAGCTTAAGAGCATTTCTGTTCCAGTTACATGTTTGTCCGTCGTGTTCGACGATGACCTCCAAAACAGCAGAAGAGGCAGCTGCTGTTTCGGAAATTGGGCAGACGTTTGATTATAGCGGAGATGCCTTGCCCACTGTACATCCCCACTCTCTTGACCATGAAGGTTTACGGACAGTCAGCGTTGGAGATGTTCTCCAAAGGCCAACTAGCCCCCAGGGCTGCAGCACATAAGAACTGTGCAAGTCAAGCCTCCTAGTCAGAGTCACAGTCAATCACTAAAGACCTAGCTGTAAAGTGGAATTCCGTGAGTGGGAAAGCCACTGATCATGCTACAGCCTCTCACTTTGCTGTCGCCCCAGGGTCAATGGTTTAATCAAGAACTGTGATACGCACACGCCCTGAAGGCTATTCTGTTCCATATATTCCACAAAAAGACGAACAGGAAGTGTGCATAAAAATAAGACGATACAATTTCAATTGTGGCGCAGACAAAAAGCTTTTTCAGTTATTGATGCAAGCTAAATGCCAAGGCCTACGTTAAAATGCTGTTAGACTTTGAAATGTTATATTACTGAGGTTGTGTTTAGCTATGACAAGCCGAGAGCGTAACAGCCTGCGCTCTCCGTTAAAGGGTGAAGGTAAAGGTTTGTCCATAACATATGCGGTCGATGGGGAGCAAAATGTCAGAGACCTCAGTTTCTTCAGGGGCCAGCATATTGAGGGCGGCACCTATCTCCTCTCCCTCGCTGCTTTACCTTCCCTGACCCTAAAGGGTACAGGTACCCATTTACCTCTCGGCGAACTGGGGGACTGTACTAAAGCCAAGGCACGCAAACATTCACCCATCGACTAAGTAACTACGCACGATGCTGCTTAACCTTAACATGGGGAAAACGAGTGTTCTGACTACTGAGCTATCCCGTGAAAAGAGAACACAAATCTTCTGAAGTCGGAATGTTGCTGCCTACTGGGCGCAGTACTTTAAATGAGTCATGTTCGCATTCTCTCTTTCATCAGGTACTTATGAACTCACACTCATACTCTGGTGAGATGAGTAAGACAGGATGAACCTTAGAATGTTAAGCTGGGCAACACAACAAATACAAGAGCAATATTTTAAATTACTTCTGGAACTCCTTTGATACAAAACTATTTGATATAGATACTGGCTGCAAGGAAACGCGCTGACAGGAAATGGTTGCACCACTACTGCTCTTAAGGCAATTAGTTCTGAGATGCTTTTCATTATAACACAACGGCAATTTTATGTAACTATTGGGCTGGTATTGTTTTTTCACTGATTCAATTTTCATGTGGTGCTCAAGTTTAGCACCAGCCTTGAAGAGTAGTTCACAGAAAGTTGGAAAGAAGCGAAAGAGGAAGAATGCTAATTCGGCACGGGAAACTGTCTATCACGTGAGACAAAGGTGTTGTCGAGACAAATTGGATTTATCTGAAGTCTAGAAAATCTGCACGTGTGGTGATTACGCAGCACTGGAGGTGACAGCAGAACTATTTGGCTTAGAGGTCGGCTTCTGGGCTGACTGTCAGCGTGAAGATGCTACTGGCCCTTGCAATGACGGGACAGCCTGGTGGTTAGAGCGTTGCGCATTGCGCTCGTGATCTGCTGACCCGGGTTTGAATCCCCTTCAAGGGAGTTTTTTCCCATGGAGTTAACATCAGTGCCAATTCCACTCTTCCCAAAAGTCCTTTGGATGAGACTATTAACCGAGGTCCTGTGTGCAAACGCATGCAGAACATCTTGCGCACAAAATAAAATCTGTTCCACTTTTCGGAAGAGTAGACCATTGTGTGCCGTTGGATGACAAAATTGTCAACACTGCATACACACGGGGAATGGATGTAGAAAAGCAAATGAATGCTTGTTCCATTATTCTTGAAATAAAAGAAGAAATAAATAAATGGAAAATCCTGCAGTGACATTAGTACTCCGCACTCTCTTCTCCTTTGTCTTCCAGCTAATAGGAGTTATGTAACAGCTTGACAGAAAACCTTACACACGAGAGCTTTAGTAAACTTTATTGATATTCCTTTTTGACAAATATCTAAAACATCCTTTAAAAAGAAGCGGTATCTGAAACAAGTCGATTTAAAGTTTTTATTCTAGGCATACTGTTAAGCGTTTAAGAGATAATACCGCATGAATATTTTCACATGTCTAAATTCTCTAGCGCATGTGATCGATCGGAGATCTATAGGGACCATGTAAAAACAAGCTTTAAGTAAACATCCAATTTTTTTGCTGTCACTGAAAAATTGTGCAATCCATTTTGAGCCACAAAGTGTCACGAGATAAAATGGAAAAAGAAATCTGGGAAAAATCAAAGCAGAACTAAAGAAACTTCTTAAACGCAATAGCAATACGTATTGTTTGTGTCCATACAACGTAAAAACTCAAAGTAAAGGTTACAGACATAATAGATTGTGTTTTTCCTTGCCAAGAAAAGCTAATATAAAGTTGAAAAGCTTATATAAAATTGTGGATTATACATAAAGGTATACATACCATGCTTAGTAGAACTGAAAATAATACAGTTACCCACTTTTGATAACTCTTTTCAACCAAAAAGAACTTAGAGACAATGATTCATCTCTTATTCTCTGATGTTTAAAGGAGAATGTTTTTTAAAAAAATGGTAATGATGATGATGACAACAACGACGATGATGATGATGATGACGATTGCAATGTTACTGATGGTGTTTAAAGACTGCTTTAATTTTGGATACTGTATATATATAATTTTGGATACCGTATTTATATTTTACTCCTCCTTCTTCTCTTCCACTTCGATTTGCTTTTGACTTGTCATAAACATGGTTTGCAATAAAATACCCTTTGTTGTTGTCTTTTTTCTAAATAGCTGAAGATCATCAAGAAACACACACACACACACACACACACACACAACACACACACACACACACACACACACCACAACACACACACACACACACACACACACACACACTTCAGCGCCAGTTGAATTCTATAGAACAGTAGAAACTTGAATCATCTAAGTTCCGAGAAACACCTGTTTCATTTGTTTTCTGGTACGCACAGTCGCACACATTCTAATAAGCTGTTTCTAGATGGCTGCTTTCCTAGATAGATCGAGTGGAAGCAAGGGGTTTTCAATTTTTCCCGGGTTGATTTGTGTTTTACATTAAGCTAAACTCTACTTTGCTCTGACCACGCATGCCTACGAGGCAAATCTCCGAGTGTGGTGTTTATCAATCATGTCCTGCATCTGCCGTCATATTTGATATTTCTTTGCCCTTACAAAGACAAAAAAGCTAATGGCATTACGCTTGCTGACTTTCATTTTTAGGTTAAAATCAGGGTCATATTAAAACAAACTGAAAAAAAAGTTGTTCAGAAAAAGCAAAAACTGAAAAGCAGTGCAAATGGATTAATAGATGATGACGGAAGGCTGTTTTTGTTAGATATGGTAAAAGTATTTTTTCAAGTTGAAAGTTTTTATTTCCTTACATATCACATGTTCAATAAACAGGAATGTTAGATAAGCTGTGTCTGTTCTTGACAGGTTAAAAATGAAGAGGGATGATGTTAACTCCATTGCCTCCCTAATGTACACCAGTGCTGTTGTTGCATGTTCTCTGTGATGGAGCAGGATAGCGCAGTGGTCAGAGCACTCGCTCTCTCCAAACTAAGGTTAGGCAGCGGTGAGGGTAGTTGCCTCATAGATGGGTGACCGTTTGCGCTCCTTGGCTTCAGTACAGTAACCCAGTCTGCCCAGCTGTAAATAGGTATCTTCTGTCTTTAGGGTCAGGGAAAGTAAAGCAGCGAGGGAGAGGAGATGGGCGCCGCCCTCAATATGCTGGCCCCTAGAGAAGCTGAAATCTGATACCTTGCTTTCCAATGACAGATTTTGGAAACACTTTTACCATATCTCATAATATGTTTCAATCTGACAACTCTTATGCCGTTTATATGGATATCTTTAAAACTTGCAAGCTAATTCTATCGCACTGCTCAAACCCAGGGAGCTATTAACGTTATGTGGTCAATAGGCACTAAGCAGAAAAGACCCAACACTGTTGCTGCTGCTTCAGAGTGTTTCATTGCTGTTTGTTTATCACTTGCCGGTATAGGCGCTACATGTTTTCTATGCTTTGTTAGTGCTTATGATTTTGCCTTAAGTAAACAAAAACTCAAGGATTTCTATAAGAAAACCCATGCTCCTGGAACTTTAAATGCTGCATTTTTTTCATTTTACATGTCATCAGTAGCAATAGAATTATTCAGGTAGTGTTATTGAGTGTGTCATCACCGGTTACATGATAGTCATGCAGTTAGCATGAACTACACCTCTCTGACTTCCAAGATTCCAAGAGATTGCAGGAAACAGCGTGAGTATTCGAACGTGTAAAAGTCCAGAATAAATTTTGTTGAAGAACTGAAAAAAACACAACCAAGAACGGGAATAATAAATAATAATAAATAATAATATATTGAATTTATATAGCGCTGAATCTTGTAAAAAACAAACGAATCACCATTAAGAACCTACGCACTTTTCTTTGTGTTTTGCATTTATCCATAATGTAAGCACATCTCTTGCAGCATCTCTATGCATCCGCACGTGGAGAATGGCAAACCTACAGTGTATCGATTAGTTCCTGGCTCTGCCGCCATCTTTGATGACATTTCCTGGCCCATGCCAAGACGAAGGCTAATGAGATTACCTCCCTTTGCTTTTCACTTTTGACAAGAAACTGCCCTGTGTGAAAACGTCGTCTGAAAGCTGAAACCTGATTAACAGACAACAGTGAGGTGCTGTCTTTCTTCCCCTATAGTTTGTATACTGAACGTAAGGATTTTAAGCCCCGCTGGATTATATTTCTTAGGTGATGCGTTTTTTGAAAAAAAATCTGAAAAGCAAACATACTTAAAAGACAATACTGATGTTGACAGATTCGTTGAAAATCTGTGCATACATGTGCACACATATTTCCACAACTAGGGAGAAACTGTTCAGGATGTAGATGGTCACATTCTCCATTCCCACTTGGGAAAAAATGTTTCAAATCATCTTACTGTCGTTCTTAGTATCAACACCCTGAACAACCATAAGGGAAACCATGACCGTTACTAAAACAAAGAAAATAAACAAAACAAAGCAAAAAAGAAAAAAAAGGATGAAGATATTGAAGTTTAAAACTTTCCATCAGCGTAGCATCTGCAGCTTGGAACTATTCAGCCGTACTGTATATCATGTAATCAACGTCTGGATAAGTCTTGATTGCTTGGCTACTAGTGACCATCACACTAGTCTGTGGATTTCTCTGAGACAGCATTGATCTTGGCACAAGCAGCCCTGCACTTACTAGTGATGCTGAGAGAAGCAGTACGTGAAGCAAGAGACTTCAGACTTCTACTGTACATCGGCGTTATGCCACAATACGAAAGAATAGCGTACATACGGATTGGGCATAACAGAGAAAGAGAGAGAGAGAGAGAGAAGAGAGAGAGAGAGAGAGAGAGAGAGAGAGAGAGAGAGAGAGAGAGAGGGGAGAGAGAGGAGAGAGAGAGAAGAAAGGAAGAGAGATGGAGAGAGAGAGAAAATGATCACCAATATGCCAATCAGTTTATCAGAACAAACAAGGAAATAAAAGTGGAAAATAAATTCCAGAATCCAGCTTGACTATGGATAGTGCATGAGAAAACAGTTATAAAACTTGTCAATATTATCAGCTTGGAGAACATTATAAAAATGATAACAAAAATCAATGCGAATACACCTGGTGAGTACATACAGTTTTTAGAAGACTGGCATCATTTACTTGTTAATAATCATACTGAAGGGGTGAGATGATACTGCATTTAACCACTTCGATTGAAACAATTAACATTTTCAATGCAGATTTTTTTAAAATTTAAAATCTTTGTTTCTGCTTAGGTAGTGAAGTTCATTGGCAGCGTAACCAAGTAATTTTTGAAATATTAAAAAGGACAGAAAATCATAACAAGAAAAACAACAATTATTTAGCCACGCAAGCCATGCATCACTCAAGACGAAAACATTGTTAACATTTAATGTGATTCAGCTTAAGTCCAGCAAATCTGCACGTGTGGCGATTTTCCATGCGCACATGACAATATTTAGATTGTTTGGTTGGGTAATCATTTCCTTTTCTGATTGTTAAATTTAAGCATGTTCACAAAATTAAAAAAAAAGCAAATGATAAAGATCCTCCTCTCTCCCTCTCTCTGCTTGTGTGCTTCAGCTAAAATGAGGATTCTGACCGAGAATAAAAACTGTTTAGAAAACAAACTGGTAGTAGCAGTTTACATTCTTAGTTCAAAACAATTCCCATGCTTACATTTAGGACGTTACTTGTATCTAAATTGGGGACTTTTGGCCTAGTCTATACACTTTTCATGTTGCAAGTTTAAATGCGGAAATGAGACTTTCCTGTTTTCTTTTTTTTTATATACTTTTCTTTCTACAAATATATAACAATATTTCAGAATAACCTACTCTCAAATAAGAGACGATATGGTTATTTTATTCCAAAAGTTATGTTAAAGATTTTGTAGCACATATTGCATAACTGACACATTGTTGTTTCAAATCCCACTATCTCTGATAAATAAACAAGTCTGTGAATAAAAGGTCAGCAAAAATATCCTTTCTTTTTGGAAAGCTGACCAGGAGTTGCAAAATATCTTAAAAGCTAAAAGAAAATATCATTATGAACTAAAACATAGAGGGCTAACAAAGATAGAGTCAAGATTTCTTTCAAGAAAAACCCTCCTGGGGGTAAATGAAATTTAAGAAAAAACCACAACTTGCAGATAGATGACAGCCACCATAGAAAATATATATTGTTTCAAATTCAAGTGATAACAAAAAAAGTTAAAGATATCAATTTTTTGGGGGTACTTAATAGTCAGTCAGAGTGTAGTCTGTTTACTATGATCATGCATTTGCAAGTAGCGTATTTAAGAGTTTGCTGTCTATCAGCCATTTTTAAGGTCTGCCGACATATTAAAGCTTTTAGCCCTTTTGATTATTTCGTCTAATTCAAGAACGTCTGCTTCTTCTTTTTCTACTTCTACTTCTTCTTCTCTTCCTCCCTATCCTCCTCCTCCTCCTTCCCATTCTTCTTCTTCTTCTTCCTCCTCTTCTTTTTCTGCTCTTCCTCCTCTTCCTTACCCATTCTTCTTCTTCTTCTTCTTCTTCTTCTTCTTCTTTTCACCTTTTGGCCTTTTCCGCCATATCTGGTAGCAGTTCTTTGCCCAGAAAAGACAACACCTAATGACATTACATCACCGGCATTCGCCTGCAGGCTAAACCCGGGTGATGTTAAGATTACCTAAAAAATTCTGAATAAATAAAATCGAAAAACCAAGGTAAATGTATTATTCGATGACAATGGAGAAACTAGTTTTTCTTCTCGTATATTGCAACTTCTTTTTTCATACTGACACTCTTATAATACCGATTTTTAAAATAAATTTATTTTGGATAAGTTGCTTGTGTCTTTGATTGAAAAGAAGAAAAGATATGAGAATAGCGCTAGCCAATGTGGTTTTGTGTACAGTCTGTTATATTTATGACTGGAAGATCGTGGGTTTGAATACCAGAAAAAGTTAAGATATAATAATAATAATAATAATATTATTATTATTATTATTATTATTATTAAACTTCAGCCAGCTCATATCAAGATCGAGTTTGTTAATGATTTACTGGGAAGACTGAAGCCACATAGTCAAAGTCCATACATTTTATGGATGTATTTTTGAGTATGCCGCTTAAATATGCGTTTCCAAGGCCTATTTGATGCTTGAACATATCACGAAAAGAAGCCTAGCGTATTGATTTATTAACTGTTCTTATCGCTTCATGCAGAGTTTTCACAACAATCATCGTTTTCACAGACTCTTTACTCCCTTAACTCTCCGAGGAGTTGTTGGAGCACTGCACTGACATCTTCAGGCCCTGTCTCTTGGGCAATTCGACCCGGTGGAGCCCGTTCCTAGCTCTCCAGATTACTATAGGATGCATGCTGTAAACTATAATTATGGTCGACATTCGTGTTTTCTTCATTTGCCGATTGCTGAATGAATTCAGGGATATTTAACGTGCACGATCATTGTTCTGCGTGTGTATGACAATGAAGAACATCAAGGCATTGTTAGTTTGACTTGGGAGATTGTATATGTCATCAACCTCTTGCCGAGATTCGAACCCACGACTTCATGGACCCGCTGGATTGTAGTCAAACCATTGACTTTTGGTCAGTAAAAGATAACTGTCTCTGATTCTGCAATCCCTATTGCGTTGCTGTGGTCTTAATTTGACCCCAGGTCTGGTTTTCTGTACCTCTCTATGCATATGATGAGTTCGTGTCAACGCTTGTGGATGGTGTCACCACGACTACAGTGACGTCTTCATCAGTCTGAGTCCGGCTCCATGACTGGCCAGCATTGTCATCAGCAAGAGGCTCAGGAGCTGGTATCTGGCATACGCTGGATTAAATCAGGCGTTACAGAAACCACCACTGTGATGGCTTGAGCATGGATAAGTCCCTGGTGAACTTCTGGCCTTAATAATAAGAATAAGAATAAATGGAAGTTATATAGCGCTATATCTTGCAAAAACAAATCACAGCGTTTGTGAACTGGTGGACTTCTGGCCTTGAGGACATGATGTGATGATCCTGGGTGTGGCTGGGGTGATGGGGTTGAAATGAGTGACATGGATAGGTGAGTGACAGTATACGAGGCAGAGAAAGGATTCTAATGATAGTCAGATTGTTTCTTTTCCTTTTTACTGTTTCCTCTCTTGGAATACTCTAGTGCTGTTCAGCCATTTTCCTGGTCATACCACATTCCCTCAAATTAGTTCAGTCAAAGCCCTCATACCCCAAAACGCCGTATAAATTCAACCAGCATTAAAAGACCTACCAGATATCATTCTGTACTGCAGAATTTTTTCCTTAGTTTTTCATCCTTCGTTTTTTCTCTCTCATTGTCAGATTTTTAATGATACAAAAGTTTTGTCTTTTATTTATCTGTGAAATAAATCCTAGTACATGGCATGATGCAGTGTTTTACACTGGAAATGGCACCAGACTATCAATAACATATTTTGCATGGTAAAACAAGTGAGGTCAGTTTGTAGCTTACCTCTGACTGGTTAACATTCATGTTACAACATGAGCAGACACATCACATTGACTTTCTAAAAATTACCACAAGGAATGATATGACACGTCAAAGGCTGGGAAAGATCCTAAGATAAAAGAGCATCAAAAGAGGAGAAAATGAAATGAAACACCTCAAAATTGCCAGTCAAAATGTACACATCGTTCACAGCTTATTGCATCTATCCACAGTCTGGCAAATCTGTTTGTGCTGTGATTATGCATGCACACGTGGTGAGCGCCAGACCACGGGTTATCGATTAGTTCCTGGCTCTGCCGCCATCTTTGATGACATTTCCTGGCCCATGCCAAGACGAAGGCTAATGAGATTACCTCCCTTTGCTTTTCGCTTTTGGCAAGAAGCTGTCCTGTGTAAAAACATCGTCTGAAAGCTGAAACCTAATTAGCAGATAACAGTGAGGTGGCTTTTCCCCCTCAGAAATTCTATATACCCAGCGTGTAATGTCGAACCTGGTACAAAATAAGTTTGAGATGTTTGTGCCTCGTGAAAAGAAATGTAGCAGAAGTGTAGAACAAGAAACATCTATACTAGTTTGATGATATCAGGAAATGACTGAATACAATTTTCTTCTTTTTTTAACTTTTCAAATCACGGCAGATTTCTCTGAGTGAAATTCGGGCTACTGTCCCCGGGGATAGCGCGTCGCCACAAGAGCACCGCCTACCAGATTTTCCTGTCTGAATCTGTATTTATTTCCCTATCAGAGTGGCTTTTTTCTACATAATTTTGCCTGGGAAAACTCTCTTGTTGCCGTGGGTTCATTTACATATGCTAAGTATGCGTGTATCACACATTGCACATGAACTTTCAGTGTGATAATACACTTCTTGATAATTATCCTCAGAGATGAAGGATATTTTTTGCTATTTATTATGCTTCTTATAAGGATTGTCGTGTTTACACGGTGCACCTTTTAGATTGATGCACGCTTTTCTTGTCATTGTTGTAAACATAGACCGAAACAGGCCTTCAGGATTTGACATTTCAATTTTCTGTGAAGTCGAGAAGACAAAATGTATATACCATAAAGTTTCAACACACACACACACACACACACACACACACACACACACACACACACACACACACACACACACACACACACACACACACACACACACACACACACACACACACACACACACACACACACACACACACAAACACACACATACAAACACACACAAACACACACACACACAACCCCTCCCCCGCCACACACACTATTCCTACTACACTACTACTACTGCTGCTACTACTACTACTACTACTACTACTACTACTACTACTACTACTACTACTAACTACTACTACTACCTCTACTACTACTCTACCTACTACTACTACTACTCTACTACTACTACTACTACTACTACTACTACTCTACTACTACTACTACTACTCTACTCTACTACTACTACTACTCTACTACTACTACTACTA
>CM054135.1:93005584-93008084 GCA_028751875.1 Rapana venosa
AGAGACAGAGAGGGAGAGGGAGGGAGAGAACAGTTCAGCTATTGAAGTTGTTTATTTGTTAAACAATTTGTTTTAGATAAAGTTTTTACTGACAACATAGCTAAAATGATCCATGAGATGTTGCAAGATGATGAAATAGTGAAAAACAAAATGGTACGTAGACCTTCCATCTTCTGTAGAAAAATACCATTAAAACTTGTTAAACAAGAACTAATCCCAAATCCAGGAAACCTATCTGTGTTTGAATATTCAGGTTCAGTGGCAAAAAATACTGAATTGTTTGACAAAGAGATCCTTTTTCTGTCTTGGTTGCCAACTTTCAGGTTATCAGGCGCTCGCAAGAACACACAGCTAATGACATGAACCCCCCTCTTCCCCCCTCCCTCATCCTCTACTCTCTCCCTCCCTCTCTCTCTCTCTCTCTCTGTGCCTTTCAGCTTAAATTAGGATTGTAATCAAGATCCCAAAAAATCGCATAAACAAAGAATTAAGCAGCGTTGATGGATGACTTTATCTTCTTTGAAATCCGTGAAATCTTAAGCCACATTTTTTGGGTCGCAATGTTTTAAACTGATTTGTGATTGATCTTAGAATTTTTCGCGTGTCGTGTCTATTTTTGATAATAGAAGTGCTAGCTATAAAATATGAGCTTGATAGATCGTGGTCACTTCCCATTTGACCAAAGTTTACAATTTTTCTTCTTCGCTGTCGATTGTCTGTCATAATTTTATGAGCGAAAATGCGTTGCGCTGCCGTTAAGCGCCTGAAAAGTCAGGCCCAGAACTTCTGACTTCAACTTCGGAGAAAATTACTATTTCTTAAAATTAAGTCGTTATGGAAAAAAAAGGCAGGAAAATGAACCAGGAAGGCAGAAAATAGACTAAGAGGTGACAGTAAGAAAAGTAACAAGGCAGAAACAAAGAAAAGTTAGATAAGAGGAAATTCCTTGCACAGAATTTACAAAAGATGAGGATACTATTTATACTGGCAGGATCCCGCGCCTGACATCCCCACAGAGAAGAGGAGGAAGGGGGAGTACAATAACACTAGCAATGATATTTCTGCAACAAGCCTTACGACTGATTCGCCAGATAGATCAGGATCATCCCCAAATCCCTAGTTCTGTGGAGGAAAAGCCTCCATCAAACACACCCAGACAGAACTGATCCATGACTCCTGATGGTCAGATCTATGAGAGAACAGTGTAGACCCAGGAGATAGAGTTCAGCAAATCAGACCAATTCTGACCCCCGCATTAAGTCTCAGGTAACAGTGTCTGTTCTGATTTGGTTTGCTTTCTTCTGCTGTTTTATTTCTATCCTTATCTTCTTGGTCGTCTAACGCTCAGACAGCACCTTCTGTTGGCTGGCATAATGGGAAAAATGCATTGTACTGTCGTTAAGCACCCGAAAATTTCCTTTTAAGAACGTATTCAATGTTTACACGTGTACGTTATAATTCCTGAATACGGAGTGAAAGGGTATTGACAATTATCATTACCTGAAGTTATGTGCATTTGTTTATGAATCAAGTTATTGTCATTTTGATGTTTACTTCATATATCCCGTGGTAGTTTCCTCAGTCTTTTTTCCTCAATCAAGAAAAACCAGAGTGAGACTATTTTTTCATATCGATTTTGTTGACTTAAAAAGGTAAAAAAAAATATTATCTAGAAAATACTGCTGTCTCACAGATAACAAGGCAGCGATTGATCCTTGACGATTAAAAAAATTACTTTGAAATATTGTGTAGATTTATCAAGAGACACACCAAATACATTACCACAGAGAAATCGCCATTAGTTTTCTTTTAGGAGCTATTTCGACGTAGTTTTAAGGTTGGGTATCAATGCAGAATGTGCATAATAATAAATATGTATTTTACTATTATCGCTCCCTTTTCTTGCTATTCCTCTGAATTTTTTACAACAAACCCTGTTATCTGTTAATTCATTTTTCGTCTTCCAAGCGACATTTTTTGCATAAGGCGTATTCTTGCCAAGAGCGAAAAGCAAAGGGAGGTAATCTCATTAGCCTTCGTCTTGGCATGGGCCAGGAAATGTCATCAAAGATGGCGGCAGAGACAGGAAATAATCGATAAAGCGTAGATCCGGTAATGGCCACGTGCGCATGCATAATCTGACAGCATACAGATTTGCCAGACTGTGGATAAAACCCAAGAAGTCAGCTACAATGGTGCCTAGGTCTTGAATGGTGGTTTCTGTTGTAATTTCATGTTCTCATCTCTCTGTTCTCTAAACCTCGTCTTGTATCTAACCCTTGGCTGTTTTTTGCACTTATTTTTTAGTATCCCTTAAAGAAGAAAAAAAAATTGTGGTTCTTTTCAACTCACGTATTCCCCGGAACAATATCTGATCAGTTATAATAGCGCACTTGATTCTGCAGGAGATCTGTGCGGTCATCTCCTCGCATAATGATGATGTTACAAGTTCACAAAATCGTGCACTAAGAGCTTTTGTGCATTAGATATTGCAGATTGG
>CM054135.1:93013084-93020584 GCA_028751875.1 Rapana venosa
AGATTGAGTCAGAAAGACAATGGCACGGGCATGAAGGGAGCGACAGAAAACACGGAGGGTTAGAGAGTGGTCTGTCTGCATGTCTGTCAGTCTGTCTGTGTGTTTTTCTGCATGCCAGCCCCCCCCCCTCTCTCTCTCCACACACACCCACACAATTTTTTTCTGCCTCATTCATTCAATTTTACTCTTTCTCTTCTTTCTTTCTTTCTTTCCCTCTTCCTTTCATCTCATGTTATGTGTATCTGTCTGTATATTTGTCCGACTATTTGTCTGTCTGTTAACCTCTCTCACGCAAGCATGCACGCAAGCACACACACACACACACACACACACCACGCGCGCGCGCGCACACGCACACACAGAGAGATAAACATGCATATAATATACAATCACAAACACAGATAAAGACAGACACACACACACACACACACACACACACACACACACTTATACACACACATCACCACCACCCCCCCCCCCCCCACACACACACACCCACCCTCACCCATCTCCCACCCACCCACCCGTTCCCACACACAAACACACACACAAACACACACCCACACACACACACACACACCACTCCCTCCTACACAGTTTCAAAGTTTCAAACACTCCAGCACAGAAAAAAAGAAGTAACATAATTATAACTATAGCTTAACCGCTTCGGATATTATTTCTAGCATAGTTACCAAGAACATAAAAGCAGTTACGAAACCCGGAGACAAAAGTTCCGGAGCGTTTCTGGCATCAGTGCCAATGGCTTCAGGCAGTAATCGGAGAAATACAAACCATTTCATAGACTGGAGGAAAATCATACATCGATTGTCAAGACTGTTGTGGGTATATGGAGGGCAGCAATGTGATCTTAAGAAAGAGAGATAAAAAGGATTTGGAAGTTGAAGGATATCTATTTTTTGTTTTTATTCGTGTCACTGACTGTCTCTGCCATTTTTATTTCTGTATCCGTCTTTCTGTCCGTCTTTCTGTCCGTCTTCCTGTCTGTCTTTCTGTTTGTTACGTCTGCTTGTCTTTCTTTCTTTCTTTCTTTCTTTTTCTTTTCCTTTCTTTGTTTTACTCTCTTTCTTCCCTTGTGGGGATGCTGGGTGCCTGTCAGTACAAAATGTTAATAGCATTCCCCACCTTCTGGAAATTATGTGGTAGGGATTCCCTCTTTTCTATCCCTCTCTTTGTTTCTGCCTTGCTCCTTTTCTTCCTGTCACCTCCTTGTTGTTTATTTTTTGTTTTCTTGGCCAAGTACCTTGCCTTTTTGCCAGAAAGACTAAAAAGATAGCAATTCTCTTTCACGCCAAAGTCGGATGCGCTGGGCCTGACTTGTCAGGCGCTTAACGGCAGCGCAAAGCATTTTCGCTTTTATGACAGACAACGGTAGTTGCTGTCTGAGCGTTTGATGAAGAAGAAGGCTTTCCTCCCTTCTTTCTTTTGGATTTTCCTTTTTTTTATAGTGATTTTGCTTTTTTCTTTCTTATCTTTAATTTGTCTTTGATTTCTTTCGTTGTTATTTTTTCTGTCTGCTTGTCCTTCTTTCTCTGCACACACACACGCACATACACACACACTCACCCACACACACATGCACGCACGCACACACATACGCATACACACACAGTTATCCACTGAAAGGGCATAATAAATACGTCTGCCACAAAATCTCAACTTCTAGAAGAATGCATCATTTTTATTCATAACCTTTTCACAAATCTTTCTGACAGGAAGAAAAACAAAATCCCCCAAAATTTAAAAAAAACAACTAAGAAAAAATCCATACAGACACGAGGAGAGAATAAGTATAGATAGTAGCAAAACGATATGAAAGAGGTAATAACAAGAAAATGGGATCAGCTATTCCTGAAAGTGTCTGCCTTTTAGACATTCTTCATGTTACAGAGAAAGAAGGCCACCTACGTGCATGCCCATAGTAAAAGATTGTCATACTTTCATTGTAAGGTTTTAAAGGACTTTGAAGGCATATCGCCACTATTGCTTTTTTTGGTGGAGGCGAAATGGAGAACGTAGGATGGAGAGCATTATTTTAGGGAGGGTGATTTTGAAGTGAGGGAAAGAGAGGTGTCAATTGTGACTTTGCTGTCTGTGTTGCATCTCGATTCTTTTCTTTTTTCTATCAGTGCCTTTCTGACCCCGTCTGTCTGTCTGTGTGTGTGTCTGTCTGTCTCTCTGTATGTATGTCTGTTAGTCTGTCTGTTTTTCTACTATTACCTTTACATTTGTTTATTTAAGTATATATCGCTCATTTATTTATTTGCTTGTTTGTTTATTTATTTATTTGTTTTACCCATCTTTATATGATGGCCTGGTGTAAAAGAAGAGCCACAGGTTTATTCAAGTTCCCTCAATAAAACATTCGAGTTTTAGTTGAAGTTCGTGTTTTCTCTCTCTCTCTCTCTCTCTCTCTCTCTCTCTCTCTCTCTCTCTCTCTCTCTCTCTCTCTCTCTCTCTCTCTCTCTCTCTTCGTGTATTTGTTTCAAGAGGGCCTGGTGTAATGAAACCTCTGGCTTATCCAAGTACCCTCAATAAAACATTCGAGTTCGAGTTCGAGTTCTCCCTTTGTCATTGTCAATGTCATTCTCTCTCTATCTTTGTCATTGTCTCTCTTTTTCTCTCTCTGTCATTGTCTCTCTCTCTTTCTTTCTTTCTCTCTCTCTCTCTCTCTCTCTCTCTCTCTTTGTCATTGTCAATGTCATTCTCTCTCTCTTTCTCTCTCTCTCTAAGTTGTTTTTTTTTCCGTGGAGGGCTGGATAAAACACACAAACAAACAGACAAACACTCCATGTACTCAGTCTGTTACCCTCATGAAACGAAATATCGTTTCGTTTTGTCTCCTTTTCTCTCCTTCCCTCTTCCTTATTGCAAGTTTCCTCCACCCCAAAATCACATATCTCTGTCAGTCTGAACACAACCTCTCACGCAAATTTCTAATATCTGAAAATGGCTATAATGTTCCTCTCTCACTCTCTCTCCTCTCTGTCTCTGTCTCTCTCTCTGTATCTCTGTCTCTGTCTCTCTCTCTCTATCTCTGTCTGTCTGTCTCTGTCTGTCGTCTGTCTGTCTGTCTCTCTCTCTCTCTCTCCTCTCTCTCCTCTCTCCTCTCTCCTCTTATCCACAGACATAATTTATCAAAGTATGTGTTCCATGCAATCAACAGGCGGAAAAAAATATTATTTTAAGCATTGAGCTTATCATGATCTGCACTTCTGTGAGAGTGTGCTTACCTAATGAATGGGGTATCAACTTTTCCCCCCCTTTTCGTTATTTGTATAAAAGCTTGGTACATTGGTATGCAGCAAAATGCAGGGAATACTGTGTATTATAGAATGTTAATAGTGTTGTATTCAAGAACAAAACAAATGATGACGAGAAAGACAGAAATATTTGCAAATGTTGTGTTGTAGTATTTGAACAGAAGGAAGGCATAATTACTGAAGTGTTGAGATTAAAGAATAATATCCAAGGATGAAAAAATACCCTCTTCACTGTAATAGAAGTAACCTAAAGTATGGAACAATGTTCTCCTCTTTTTGGTATATTTGCATAATCGGGTGTCTGATTAAACAAGAAAAGCGAAAATCAAGCAAAACTGAATTTACTCTGTATTGAAAATTGTTTAGTATCTTGAAAACGCATGAATATATATTGAATGTTGATTACTGTGTGTTATGTACTGCGTTATATCGTGATGCCTTCCCTAATCTACTTTGCATTGTATTGTGGCCCAAGGCCGATGTGCAATTAAACTAGTTCAGAGTTCAGAGTTCAGAGTTCAGTTCAGAGTTTTCTCTCTCTCTCTCTCTCTCTCTCTCTCTCTCTCTCTCTCTCTCTCTCTCTCTCTCTCTCTTTCTCCCGCCCTATCTCTTTCTCTCACACACATGCGCACATGCATACACATTATATATATTCACATAATGTCATCACATAAACTCATGTAATTATATGCACGCGCAAGCGCACGCATGCACACATGTATGTACATGATGAAGTTACAGCATACACACACACTCATACAATACATACACACCCACACAAACACACACACAACACACACACACACACACACACACACACACACCACCACCACCACACACCACACACACACACACACACACACACACACGGTACTAGTAATTCTCAGCAGAAGACAACAAATATTCAAAAAACATGACTTGGCTAGGCGTGTTAAAACATATCTTTTAAATTGTTTTCCTTGTAAAAGTAACGAGGTAAAGGTGTCGCATAACCTATAAGGGCGTAGAGGAGAGAGGCATCAGAGACCTCAACTTCTCTAGGGCCAGCATATTGAGGGAGGCGCCCATCTCCTCTCCCTCGCTGCTTTACCTTCCCTGACCCTGAAGAGGGCAGGTACCCATTTACAGCTGGGCAAACTAGGGAACTGTACTGAAGCCAAGGCGCGAAAACGGTCACCCATCCATCTGGTAACCACGCTCAACGCTGCTTAACTTGGATGGCGTAAAAGCGAGTGCCCCGACCACTGAGCTATCCAGTCCCCTTCTTGTAATGACGTACGGAAAAAGGTACAAGAGCCGCTTTGACAGGCCAACCAGTAAACTTGTAACAGTCCTGTCACACTTTATACAATGCGATGGATCACCACCGACTTTGTACTAAGGGAATAACTGAAAATTACTGCAAAGATTGGATCGACGGGATGAGGTATGGAGGGGAGAAGGAGGAGGGAACGGGAGGCTGAGTGGGGGGAGGGGAGGGGGCTGTTGGGGGTCGCAAAATATCGATGGAAGTTACTGATAAGGACTGAGAAATGCGAGACTGCAAAAAGCCTGTTGTCATGACTCGTAGTCTTTGATCAACAGAGGGGAAGAAATAACTGTCTGGGTTTGTTTTTCTAGCTTCCTGACAACACAGACAGACAGACAGACAGACAGATAGATAGATAGGTAGATAGATATATAGATATATAGGTAGGTAGATAGATAAATGGATAGATAGATAGATATGTAGATAGATGCATAGATTGGTCGATAGATAGATAGATGAATGTATGGGTGGTTGGATGGATGGATGGATAGATCTATCGATAGAAAGATAGATAGGTAGGTAGATAGATAGATAAATAGATAGGTAGGTAGGTAGATAGATAGATGGATGGATGAATGGGTGGATAGATGGATGGGTGGATAGATCTATAGATAGATAGATAGATCGATAGATATAAACTTTAAAAGACTTTACCTTTGAAGCCAATATTTTTCAATTTTATTAAAAAGCGGAAAGATGGCCAACCATTTTAGATGGCGCAATGAATTACACATCCATAGAGTAAATGTTACATGCAAGCATATTCATACGCCTGTGTAAATATGCTTAAGATGTGAATGTTCAGGAAAAAACTGGTGAAATCGTGTACATACATATTACAGACTTCACCAATCAGAGAAAAAAATAGCAAAACTTATTTCTGAATAGGAAAATAGCACCATGCCTCTTAGGTTTTGGCGTTGACGTATAAGCTGTTGGCATAAAGGCATCGTCGTTTCCACAAGTTAGATAGAAGAAAGGAAGGCGAGGGGGTGGGATGTGAAGCAGAGCATACTGAGTCAGATTAAAGGGCTGTGTTTCATGTCTGTCATTATCATTGCATTAATTTGGGTTTTCTGTAAGAATACTTACATCTTCTATTACCTCACTTCCCTGTCTCCCCCTTTCCCTGACTGTCTGTCAATCTGTCTGTCTCTGACTCTGTCTTTCTGTCTCTCTCTGTCTCTATCTCTAGGGGGACGGGATAGCCTAGTGATTAGAACATTGCGCTCACAATCTGACGACCCGGGTTCGATTCCCGTTCAAGGGGATATTTCCCCCCTGGAGTTAACATCAGTGCAGACCCCACTCTCCCCAAAAGTCCTTCGGATGAGACTATAAACCGAGGCCCCGTGTGCGAACGCACGCAGGACATCTTGCGCACACGTTAAATCCTGTTCCACTTTTCGTAAGAGTAGGCCATTGTGTGCCGGTGGGAACACATGACAAAATTGACAAAACCGCATACACTCGGGGACTTGATGTAAAAAAAAAAGCACAAAAGTGCTTATTCCATTATTCGTGATATAAAAGAATTAAAAAAAATATCACTGTCTCTGTCTGGATGTCTGGATACATGTACATCTGTCTGTCTGTCTGTCTCTGTCTGGTTGTCTGTCTGTTTGTCTGTCTTTTTCTCCCTGTCTCTCTCTGTGTCTCTGAATGGATGTCTGTCTGTTTCTCTCTGTTTCTATGTCTCCGTTTCTGTCTCTGTCTCTCTCTGTCTGTCTGTCTGAATGTCTGTCTATTTGTCTGTGTGTTTCTTTCTGTCTCTGTCGTTGTCTCTGTCTGTCTGTTTGTCTGTCTGTCTGTCTCTCTGTTGTCGTGTCTTTTGTCTCTCCTTGTCCTGTCCTTGCTATTTCATTAGACATCATTCAGCCAGACCTTAAACCCAACTTCGCACGCAATTTCTCAAACCTTGTTTGTCTTGATCTTGACTGAATAGTGCACACACACACACACACACACACACACACACACACACACACACACAACACACACACACACACACACACACACACACACACACACACACACACACACACACTCACACACACACAAACTCACACACACACAAACTCACACACATACACAAACACACACAAAAACATACGAGAGAGAGAAAGAGACAGAGAGAAATATAGAGACAGAAACATAGAGACACAGATAGAGACATAGATACAGATAAATGTAAAAGCAGAGAGAGAGACAGAGAGACAGAGAGACAGACACAGGCAGACAGACAGACAGGCAGACAGACAGGCAGACAGATACAGAGACAGAATAACAATTACCTTATCCAAGTTGTAATCATTCATAATTATAGCTTGACCACTTATAGCATGGTAAAAATTTAATGACTAACTAGAACCCTCCCCCCTCCCCCCCCCCACCCTGTACAACCTCCCCCCCCCCCACAAGCCCCACGCACCCACCCCACCCCACCCCTTCCCCACCCATCCATCAACCATCCAAACAAACTAAAGAAAGCAGTCATGCAAATGCAGAGGCAGAAAGTTCAGAAAGTCTTCCTCTTCCAAACGAAGCCAGTGCCTGTGATCAATAAGCGGAAAGATAACTGGCCGTTTCATATGGCGTAGGGGAATAGGCATCAGTTGAAGAACCGTTCTTCAAATAGCTGCCTGAAAGAAGGCAGTCTTTGGAGAGAGAGAGAGAGAGAGAGAGAGAGAGAGAGAGAGAGAGAGAGGAGAGAGAGAGAGAGAGAGAGGGAGAGAGAGAGAGAGAGAGGGAGGGAGAGAGAGAGAGGGAGAGAGAGAGAGGACATCCAAGTCACCAAAACGAGAGCATGCCATTTCTTTTTCTATCTCTGACTCACCATCTCTTTGCTAATTCTCTGTCTGACTCTGTGTGTGTGTGTGTGTGTGTGTGTGTGTGTGTGTGTGTGTGTGT
>CM054135.1:93025584-93030584 GCA_028751875.1 Rapana venosa
TCAAAACTGCATTTAGGCAAGGGTAGAATGTAAAAAAAGCACATGAGTAGTTGTTCCATTTTCTTTGAAATAAACAAATAAATTTTAAAATAATTGAATAAAAAAGTTGTCAAACAGATAAATGAGTAAGTAAACTGAATAAATAGATAATAAATAAATAAACATATGGATAAATAAATGAATAAACGTATAAAGGTATGGATAAATAAATAGCTAGATAAATAAATAAATTGACAAGCGAAGATGTCAAGCCAGGTAAAATCTCGTTGCAGGAAATTTCAGCTTGGCCTTTCAAATGTCTCTCCACATACAGTTTCTCGCTCCATAAAGCTTTCCAGTGAATGCTGCCTTCCCGGAGCCTGAGTGCTCTGAACAGCCCTCGAGTGTACTGCTGTAGTTGCCAGTGTTTGTGCACAGGCGTTTTGCCGAGCTTGAAGTCTACATTGCTGGGATATTGCGTAATACAGAATGAAGGAGGCTGTAAACTCTCTCTCTCTCTCTCTCTCTCTCTCTCTCTCTCTCTCTCTCTCTCTCTCTCTCTCTCTCTCTCTCTCCTCGCACACCACACATACTCTTTCTTTCTTTCTCTCTCTCTCTCTCTCTCTCTCTCTCTCTCTCTCTCTCTCTCTCTCTCTCTCTCTCTCTCTCTCTCTCTCTCTTGTCGTTAGTGAAAATCATGGGACTCCGTGTTTTGTTTCCTAAAATGTCAAAGGGAGAATGATTGTTTGACTTTTGTCAGGACAAATCGCGTTCCCTCTCCTCACTCCTCTTTGTATTTTCCACTTTTCATGACCTTAAAATTGTAGATTCCTGACTTGGAAAAGTTTATTTTTAAGACTAATCACTCTTTGCAAAAGTACAAAGTGTTAAACACAAAAGCAAAAGCAATTTTCGCTTTTAGAATCTTGAGAAAATGAAGTTAACTTAATATTACGTGTAAATGAATGTGATGCCGCAAGATACCAGAATTGCTTATGTTAGGGCAATCTGTACTTGTGGTGTTTTCAAACTGTGACAAAATTATTACACCGGAGATGTTTCGTAGAGAGGGACTGCTTAGTGATCCAGCGATATAACGCATCCATTTAAGAAGCAAGGGGTTCATGGTTCAAATCTACCAAAACTCGGAGTGCGGGCTCCATTTTCAAACTGAGACCAGATTACAAGAAGAGATATTTCGTAGACAATGATTGCTTTTGTGATTAAGAAATATAACACATCTGTCTGATAGGCAGGAGGTTTGTGGTTTAAATCTACTAAGTTTGGTATATGTGCTCCATTGTACTGGATTTTCGATAACTGTCTGAGTACTAGTATCTGGGATAAACCGATATTTCGTGCGTAATACGCGTTAAGCAAACAATAAAGAATGCACAATAGCAAAGATGTGTCCATAGGGAAACATGATTATTGTATAAACCCCTTTTTGAATTCAAACCGCTGCACCCACATGAAAAAGCGACAAAAGCACGTGACACTTTATTATGGTAACGAGGCCTTACTGGGGAGAGAAGCCTGAGTTTTATTTATGCAAACTTTAGTCCTGATAAATGAAGTTATACAGCCCAGTAAAAATATTGAATATTGCGTGCACTTCTCAGTAAATTATACTTGGTGAAAGAAAGTTATCGTTTTTGTTGGGGTTTTTTAAGTGTTCGAATTTGCACTTTTTAATCTTATTTTACACATTCGTTTATTTAGCTCGTACGTTTTTTGTTTTGTTTTACGTTGTCAAGGTCGATTGGTAATTGAGCTTTCACTCAACAGTCTTTCATATTCTTTTTCTTCCATTTGTTTACTTTACATATCTCCTAAAACACTTGTACCAACCCCGATATGGCCTCCGTGCTCGGCAGGGCTAGCAACAACAAGATTGGATTGGAAACAATTGTACTTGTAGAAGCATTAATGGCAATATACAATTTCTAAACTGATCAGATTGAAATTGTACACAAAACGCAATCTTTTTTGGTCAATCTACTGGTGTGTATGCCATTTCTTGAAAGAAATATGGCATGTTCTGGTCCTAAAAGATACAGTGCACTCTATTGGTTTGTAGTAGCTTTTAATATCTATGCAACCCGTGTGTGATGTCTTTCCGTTGGTATGTGCTCCCTCTCTCTCTCTCTCTCTCTGTCTCTCTGTCTCTCTCTCCAAACAAATAAACAAAAACTGAATAAGAGATATAATTAAAATTTCGATATAGCTTGGCCGTAGCATCTGCTTACAGCTCAGAAGCGAGAACAGTGAAAGGCAATATCTTTGGTCACTTCTGGCTCCTTTTAAAAGAAAGGTGACCGTGTACCTAATGTCCAACAGTAAACTGATCTGTCCTAAACTAGCAAAAAAAGAGAAATCCTATCCTTTTTGAACTGTTAACATTTCTTTTGCTGAGAGACAGACAGACAGATAGACAGACATGCATACATACATACATACAGACAGCATGAGAGAGAGAACTCTGAACTCTGAAATGATATATTGTAATCGGTCTTTTGCCAAAATACGAGACAGACAGACAGACAGACAGAGGACGGGCAGACAAAACAGATAGATAGATAGATAGATAGATAGAGAGAGAGAGAGAGAGAGAGAGAGAGAGAGAGACAGACAGACAGACAGACATACAGACAGACAGACAGAGACAGAGACAGAGACAGAGAAAAAGAGAGAACTTTGAACTCTGAACTCTGAAATGATATATTGTACTTTAGACTTTGGCCACAATACGAGAGAGAGAGAGAGAGAGAGAGAGAGAGAGAGAGAGAGAGAGAGAGAGAGAGAGAGAGAGAGAGACAGACAGACAGACGACAGACAGACAGACAGGCAGCAGAAAAACAGAGAAACAGAGACAGAGAAACAGAGAGATAGAGAGAGAAAGAGACAGACAGACAGACAAAGTGAGACTGAGGCATAGAGAGACAGAGAAACAGTCAGCTGAAAAGACATTTATCTTCCAGGAAATCGTTTGCGAACGTTACGGCTTAACATTCACTACTATATATATATATATATATATATATATATATATATATATATATATATATATATATATATATATATATATATATATATATATATATATATATATATATATAAAATGGCAAGACCCCCAACGTGAAAAGACCACACAGACCCATCCAGCACAGAAACAGTTAGGAATGCGTCTTACTCTAGGCTAGGTAATAGCCTTAAACATTTGCAAACTAAACTTTTGGAGATGAAATATTTTTTGCTACTAACTAGAGCAGCTAGGAATGTATCTCACTATAGACTAGGTAACAACCTTTAACATTTACAAACTAAACTTTGGACATGAAGCACTTTTGCTACTAACAAAGAACATGATTGGGAAAAAAAATCCACTATGTTAAGAATTGGTATTATTAGTAGCAGAAATACCGTTTATGCATGCACACACACACAAACACACACACATGCGCACGCGCGCGCGTGCGCACCCTCACGTACGCACACACACACACTGGAACGCACGCACAAATATACATACACACGCACAACACACACACATACTCACCACAACACACACACATCGACACACACACGCACCACAATCACATTCACAACACACAAACACACACACAGGTTTACTTGCATACTCACAAATGCACACACATGCGCACACAGCTACACGCGGATATCTCGGTATATCCTCTGTTGTCGATGTGGCTCTCAACAACAAGATTGAAGGCACACGTGTGCACACAAAATTTACAAAACCGCATGCACACGGGGACTGGATGTAAAAAGGACATAAGTGCTTATTCCATTATCCTCGATATAAAGAATAAAAATATAAAAATTAAAAAAACAAACACTTACACGTCCATGCATACACGTATGTGTGTATGTGTGCGCGCAAACACAAGACTGCACACACACACACACACACACACACACACACAGCACGCACGCACGCACATGCACAGCAACACACACACACACACACACACACACACACACACACACACACACACACACAACACGACATGGTTTGCAAGTGCACAAAGAAACATGGCAGTCATATAAGTTTTCTTGAAGTGAACTTTCCACGAAATGACGTAAACGACTGAAGCGCTTTACAAAGAAAAGTAAACACACAAAATGTTCCATGGCTTGTTTGTTGTTTGTTTGTTTCGTTCTTTGTTTATTAGACAGAACATTACACTGCCAACATTAGTCGTTAGCTAAGCTTAGATGTGTTGTGTAAATGTTGAATAGTTTGGACAGTTAGCTGGTTAGTTTGTTAGCAATGTTATCAGTTAGCTCGTGAATTGATTAGTGAGCTAGGTAGTGAGCGAGCTAGGTAGCTAGCTAGCTAGTTAATCAGTTAGCTAGTTTGTTAGTGAACTGGTAAATAGATAAGTTAATTAGTTAATTAGTTAACTGGTTACTCCGTTAGGTGGATAGTTAGCTTGTTTGATATACTGTTCATTTGTTTGTTTATGTGAATAAGTTTGTTTTTATATAGCTAGCTTCATAGTTCTTTAGTACGTCAGGCAGTTAGTTAGTTAGTTAGATAGATAGACAGACAGATAGATAGATAGATAGATAGATAGATAGATAGAAGGTAGATAGATAGATATATAGGTACGTAGCTAGATAGATAGATAGGTAGGTAGATAGAAAGACAGGCAGACAGACAGACAGACAGACAGATAGATAGACAGACAGACAGACAGCCAGACAGCCACCCAGACAGATAGATAGATAGACAGTTACTTAGGCAGTTAGCTAGTAAGCTAGATGATGGGTAGTTAGTTGATGGGAGGTTAGTTAGCTGGTTAGTTAACTAGTTAATTATCTAGTTAGGTAGCTACTTAGCTTCTTAAATACGTAGTATATTTAATGTAGTCGGTCAGCTAATTGATTAGCTAAATATTCAAGTAGCTAGTTTCATAACTACGTAGCTAATTAATGAATCAGTCTTTGTATTTACTTTTTGGCTTAGTTTTCTTCACCTTCACCTATCCCGTAGT
>CM054135.1:93035584-93038084 GCA_028751875.1 Rapana venosa
TGCTTGTGTGTGTGTGTGTGTGTGTGTGTGACTCTACAGATTGTTTGAAAGCCACATGCATTATAGATGCACACACACGCACACGCACGCGCTCACGCACGCACGCAGCACACACATATATACACACACACATTCTCTCTCTTTCTCACTAAAAGTCCTTCGGATAAGATTATAAACCAAGGTCCCGTGTGGGAACCCACGCAGAACATCTTGTGCACACGTTTAATCCTGTTCTGCTTTTCGCAAGAGTAGGCCATTGTGTACCAGTGGGAACGGCTGACAAAATTTACAAAACTGCATACACACGAGGATTACATGTATAAAGCACATGAGTGCTTATCATATTATCCTCGAAATAAAAGAAAAACGAATTCTCTCACTCTCTATATCTCTCACTTTCCCTTCCCCTCTCCCTCCCCCTCCCTCCTTCCCTCTCTCTCTCTCTCCCTCCCTCCCTCTTTCACTCTCCCTCTGTCCCTCCCTCATCCTCCTATCTCTATACCCACACCCAGAGGCTACAGAGATGGAGGAAAAATAATTAGTCTGAAAGAAAGAAGGACAACCTCGTTAATGCATCAGCCAGATAGCTTTGGATGTCTATGAGATTTTTTTTCTTCTTTCTTTTTCCCCCCATTCCCCTCCATTCCTCCTCTACAAGCCCCGAGGCTCACCACTGGTGACATTTTCACGTATAATTATGATCGTTTTCTCATCATTGAGGTAGCCGCATTCCGACTTTAGAGATGAAGTCTGAACACGAGGCAGATGTACTTGCAAGTTTTTGTTGTTGTTGGTTTTAAAGTGCCATGCACTAGTCTACTTTTCCAACAGTCAGAACGGGTTTTTTAACAAGTGTGTGCGAGATTTCTATGTGTGTTCCTACTCGGGATCTCGGTTTCGAGTCTCACCTGAAGGACTGTCTGGGGGAAGTGGGGTCGGCACTGATGTTATTAACTCCAGGGGAACAAATCTCGAACCAGCTTCTTGGTAGTGACTCAAGCCCTGGCCGTAAGATAGTGTCGCCTAAGTGTGGCCGTAGGATAATGTGTCCGTAAGATAGTGTGGCAGTAAAATAGTGTGGCCTAAGTGTTTCCGTAAGATAGTGTGGCCGTAAGATAGCGTGGCCTAAGTGTGGCCGCAAGATAGCGTGGCCGTAATATAGTGTGGCCGTAGGATAGTGTGGCCGTAAGATAGTGTGACCGTAAGATAGCGTGGCCGTAATATAGTGTGGCCGTAAGATAGTGTGGCCTAAGTGTGGCCGTAAGATAGTGTGGCCGTAAGATAGTGTGGCCGTAAAACAGTGTGGCTGTAAGATAGTGTGGCGTAAGATAGCGTGGCCTAAGATAGCGTGGCCTAAGATAGTGTGGCCTAACATAGTGTGACCTAGCATAGCGTGGCGTAAGATAGCGTGGCCTAAGATAGCGTGGCCTAAGATAGCGTGGCCTAAGATAGTTTGGCCTAAGACAGTGTGGCCTAAGACAGTGTGGCCTAAGATAGTGTGGCCTTAAGATAGTGTGGCCGTAAGACAATGTCGCCGTAAGATAGCGAGCTCAACGCTCTAAACACTGGGCTGTCCTGTCCCCGTTTTGTTCTTTCAGTTATCAAGCTTTTCTTGTTCTAAAAGATGTCTTTTTTTCTATGTTTTTCAAAGCTACCCACACTGTCTGTTTCTGATCTCTGTGATGTGTATGCTCTCCCAATCTTTTCCGCTGTTGTCTGTTTTCTCTCTCTCTGTTTTCCTGTCTGTTTCGAAGTTATTGGTTGTCGCTGTTTATGTTTTGATGCTATGTCTGGGGTGCATATTCTTCTTGTTTGGTTTTCTTTTCAGTCGGTAAATTTGTAGATTGTTGTTTGTGTTGCTGTTGTTTTTATTGATTTTCTCCTTTTGTTAAAAAGTGATTTCTTTTTTTCTATGCTCCCTACGAAAAAAATAAGGTCTACATGAAAAATATATACTACCATTATTCCCCCCCACAACCCCTCCCTCCCTCTTTCTCTCTCTCTCTCACACACACTCGCATACACACATACTCTCTTTCTTTCTCTCTCTCTCTCTCTCTCCTCTCTCTCTCTCTCTCTCTCTCTCTCTCTCTCTCTCTCTCTCTCTCTCTCTCTCTCTCTCTCTCCCTCCCTCTCTATCTCTCTATTCTCTCTCACCCCCACCCCCACCCCCCATATTCCCGGCTTAGTAAAAGGCTGTGGACAGTGACTACAGAAATGAAGGAAAAAGCAATCAGTTTGAAACGAGAAATGCAAGGCAGTGAACTGGTCAGAGCAATGGGTTTGGGATGTATATCGGACATTGTTTTCTTTCAATTATCAAGCTGGGTTTTGTTTTTGCTTTGTTTTGTTTTGTTTTGTTTTAATTTGTCTTTTCTGCAGCTGTGTGCGAAGTTTATCTTGTGTAAATTTGTGTGTATGTGTTGTAGTGTGTGTGTGTGTGTGTGGTGTGTGTGTGTGTGTGTTGTAGAGTGTTTGTGTGTGTGTGTGTGTTGTAGTG
>CM054135.1:93040584-93050584 GCA_028751875.1 Rapana venosa
ACAATCAAGATCTCTCCATCTTTCTCTATTTCTCTCTCTCTCTCTCTCTCACACACACACGTGCGCCGCACACGCATACACACATACGCACGCGTGCAGACACACACATACCCACATACTCTCTCTCCGTGTCTCTGTTTCTGTGCATGTCTCTCTCTCTCTCTGTAGTTCTCTGTATCTTTGTCACTGCCTGCCTGTCTGTCTGTTTGTCTGTCTCTCTTTCTGTTTCTGTTCTGCCTCTGTATATCTTTATCTGTATTTCTATGAGTCTGTCTGTCTGTTCTTCTGTCTGTCTGTGTTTGTCTTCGTCCATCTGTCTGTCTGTCTGTCTGTCTATCTTTCTGTCTTCTCTCTCTCTCTGTCTCTCTTTGTCTGTCTCTCTCTGTCTCTCTCTCTCTATTTGTCTCTCTCTGTCTCTCTGTGTCTCTCTCTGTCTCTCTCTGTCTCTATTTGTCTCTCACTGTCTCTCTCTGTGTCTCTCTCTGTCTCTCTCTCTCTATTTGTCTCTCTCTGTCTCTCTTTTTGTCTCTCTGTCTGTCTCAGTCACTTTTCTCTCTGTCTCTTTGTCTCTGTGTCTGTGTTTGTGTCTGTGTCTGCGTTTGTGTCTATCTCGCTCTCTGTCTGTCTGTCTGTCTGTCTCTCTTTCGCGCGCTCTCTCTCTCTGTCTCTATTTGTCTCTCTCTCTGTATCTCTATTTTTCTCTCTGTCTGTCTCTGTCTCTTTTCTCTCTGTCTCTGTGTCTGCGTTTGTGTCTGTGTCTGTCTGTCTGTCTGTCTCACTCTCTCTCTCTCTCTGTCTCTCTCTCTCTCTGTCTCTCTCTCTCTCTGTCTCTCTGTAAACGTAAGTGCTGATCCCCAAAGGGGACAAGGACGGAGGAAAAATAATGAGTTTGAAAGGTGGAATGGAATGTCGTTAATGTGTCAGCCAAATGGGTTTGGATGTGTATGGCCATTGTCTTTCTTCTTTTACTTGTCAAAGGTCTTTGGGAGGGGGGGGGGGGTATGTTCTCTCTGTCTGTCTGTCGCTCTCTCTCTCTCTGTCTGTCTTTTGTCTGTCTGTCTGTCTGTTGTATTGTTTTTATGCTTGTCTGGTCTTTGTTTCAGAGTCTGAAATCATGTAAGTTTTTTTTTAAACCCTGGTTGTCGCCATCGTCATCTGTAATCCCTCTATAAGACAAAGGGTGGATGGAAGAAACGCTGAAAATAAGGTTGTCGTCGTCGTCATCATCATCATCATCATCATCATCATCATCATCATCATCATCATCATCATCATCCTCCTCCTCCTCCTCCTCCTCCTCCTCCTCCTCCTCGTCGTCGTCGTCGTCGTCGTCTTCATAGTCGTCGTCGTCATCCTCCTCCTCCTCCTCCTCCTCCTCCTCCTCCTCCTCCTCCTCCTCCTCCTCATCATCATCATCATCATCAGCAGCAGCAGCAGCAGCAGCAGTAGCAGCAGTAGCAGCAGCAGCAGCAGTAGCAGTAGCAGAAGTAGCAGCAGAAGCAGCAGCAGCAGCAGTAGCAGCAGCAGCAGCAGCAGCAGAAGCAGCAGCAGCAGCAGCAGCAGCTGTAGCAGTAGCAGCAGCAGCAGTATCTGTTTATCTCTTTGCTTGTTTCTTAGTTCGTATCTGTAGTTTTCTGTCTGTTTTTCTCTGTGCGTGCACACATACGTGTGTGCGTGCGTGCGTGCGTGCGTGTGTGTGTGTGTGTGTGGGGTGTGTGTGTGTGTGTGTGTGTGTGTGTGTGTGTGTGCGTGCGTGCGTGCGTGTGTGTGTGTGTGTGATTTTAAGGCCAGCTTGTTGACTTGTCATTTAAGGTGATTGTTGTTTGAAGGCAAATTTCCGAGGTGATCAATTTGAAAAACACACAACACAGATTGCGCCCGGTTCATCCAAAACTGTGCGCAAGCACGTGCTTGCATACGCACACATGTGCCAGCACACAGGCACGCACGCTATCAAACACACACACACACAAACCCACACTCACATACACAAAAACAGGAACACACACACATAAACACATGTCTCCCCCCCCCCCCCCCCCTCTCTCTCTCTCCTCTCTACTACCCATTCCTGCATTTATCTTTGTAAGTTTGAATAAAAGGATGGATGAATCGACGTAGACACACCATGAATCAGACAGCCAACGTACAGACAGATAGACAGACAGATAGACAGACAGACACACTGTTCACTGGACAAACAGACCGAGAGACGAACAAACAGGTAGACAGACACACACGTAATATAGACAGACAGACAGGCGACAGACCGATGGACACACAAGTAATATAGACAGACAGACGGCCGAACATAGAGATAGACATACGCAAGTAATATAGACGGATAGACGGACGAACAGACAGACAGACGCACAAGTAATATAGACAGACAGACAGGCGAACAGACAGATGAACACACAAGTAATATAGACAGACAGACAGGCGAACAGACAGATGAACACACAAGTAATATAGACGGACAGACAGGCGAACACACCGATGGACACACAAGTAATAGAGACTGACAGACGGACAAACAGACAGATAGATACAAGTAATAGAGACAGACAGACGGACGAACAGACAGACAGACAGACATACGCAAGTAATATAGACAGCTAGACGGACGGACAAGCAGACAGATAGACACACATACGCAATATAGACAGACAGGCGGACGAACAGACACACAAGTAATATAGACAGACACAGAGACAGACATAGGGACAGACAAACAGACAGATGAACAGACACACAAGTAATATAGACAGACACAGAGATAGATAAAGGGACAGACAAGCAGACATATGGACAGACACACAAGTACTATAGTCAGACAGACAGACAGACAGACAGAGGGAGAGAGAGAGAGAGAGAGAGAGAGAGAGAGAGAGAGAGAGAGAGAGAGAGAGAGAGAGAGAGAGAGAGAGAGAGACAGACAGACAGACAGACAGACAGACAGACAGACAGACAGACAGACAAAAAGTCAGACAGATACACAGACAGGCACACAGTCAGAGAGATAAAATATCAAGATCAATGTCTCCTTCCCCTCCCCTCCCCCCTCCCATCTCCCTCCCCCGGATCCCCCCCCCCCCCCCCCCCCCAAACAGACAAGGAGAAGGAAGTGGTAACACGCAACTGGCATCGAGCATTGAAGATTTGTAGAAAGAAGACAGTGCCCTTGACATGTCGACACAGAATCCAGTTCATGTTTTTTTTCTTTTGTTTCTCCTTTCTTTTCTCTTCTTGTTCTTCTTGTTCTTCTTGATCTTCTTCTTGTTCTTCTCTATCTTCTTCTTGTTCTTCTTTGTTTTTGCTCTTGTTCTTTCTTCTTGTTTCTTGTTCTTGTTCTTGTTCTTGTTCTTCTTGTTCTTCTTGTTCTTCTTCTTCTTCTCAATTCTTCGCAATTTTGTTCTTCCTCGCATTCTTCTTCTTCTTCGCATTCTTCTTCGCAATTCTTCTTCGCAATTCTTCTTATTCTTCAAAATTCTTCTTCACAATTCTTCTTCTTCGCAATTCTTCGCAATTCTTCGCAATTCTTCTTTTTCGCAATTCTTGTTGTTGTTGCTCTTGTTGTTGTTCTTCTTCTTTGCAATATTCTTGTTGTTGTTGTTGTTGTTGTTGTTGTTGTTGTTCTTCTTCTTCTTCTTCTTCTTCTTCTTCTTCTTCTTCTTCTTCTTCTTCTTCTTCTTCTTCTTCTTCTTCTTCTTCTTCTTCGCAATTCTTCTTCGCAATTCTTCTTCGCAATTCTTCTCTCTCTTGTCCCTTTCCCTTTTCACTTTCATTTTGTTGGAGTTTTAGCTCTATTTCTTTTCTTATTGAGAGAGAGACAGAGACAGAGACAGAGAGACAGAGAACTCAGGATCTCAGGATTTTAATTGCAAGGTCACCGGCCTGTATACAAGGGGGTATTCAATTTAACAAAAGAAACTTCAAACAAAGCAGTACCAACAAAAAACGGACCCATTGATGATGTTGGCATTATGGAGAGTGATTTCGGAAAGAAACATGAACTACTTCAACTTTTTGTACACCAGTTAGAGAGCGAGAGAGAGAGAGAGAGAGGAGGGGGAGAGCGAGGGAGGGAGGGGGAGAGCGAGGGAGGGAGGAGAGAGAGAGGAGGGAGGAGAGAGAGAGAGAGAGAGGAGAGAGAGAGAGAGAGAGAGAGAGAGAGAGAGAGAGAGAGAGAGAGAGAAGAGAGAGAGAGAGAGAGAGAGAGAGAGAGAGAGAATGTATCAGGGGGAGGTATAGGGTTAGGTCTGGAATTGTCATTGTGATGAATAGTTGTTTTGTCTGATTGTTTGTATTTGTTTGTTGTTTTCTTTATATGTTCCTTTGTATTGGTCTTGTGTGTTGAAGTCGAGTTTGCCTCAGAGTTTGATTTACTTGCTACTTACGTGCGCGCGAGCGCGTGTTCTTGAGCATACATGCGTACATGGTTATGTCTGTGCTCGTAAGCGCATATTATGTGTATGTGTATATTATAGTATGTGTGTGTGCTCGTGCGTGTGTGTGTGTGCGTGCCTAAGTGCGTGCGTGGGTCTGTGTGTGTGTACGTGCGTGTTGCATGTGAGCGCGCCTTTGTGTGTGTGTGTGTGTGTGTGTTAGTATGTGTGTGTACGTGTGTGTGTGTGTGTGTGTGTGTGTGTGTGCGTGCGCGTGCGTGCGTGCATGAGTGCATGGGTGCGTGCGTGTGCCCGTATGTGTAAGACAGACCTTCAGAAGACACACCTCTCGGCCTGTCCACTCCTTCTATGTGTATTTTTTTGTTTATGTGTCGCTTCTTGTTCTTTTTCATTTTTCTATTCTGATGTGTTTGCTGTTGTTGTCCGCCTTCTCTTCTCTCTCTCTCTCTCTCTCTCTCTCTCTCTCTCTCTCTCTCTCTCTCTTCTCTCTCTCTCTCTCTCTCTCTCTCTCTCTCTCTCTCTCTTTCTCTCTCTCTCTCTTTCTCTCTCTCTCTTTCACATACAACTTCATTGGAGGGTCTAATATAGTATTCTAGAATGTTCTTGTTATTATTTTAGTTATTGTTTATTCGTTCCAATTGTTTATCCGTGACATTACTTTGTGTTCAGTTTGAAACTGAGTTTACACCAGAGCTTAGAGTCCTATCCGTTCATAGAGAGCTCATTTTTGGATTTTTTTATTTTCATTAAGTTATATGCATCATGTGATTTTTCTTGTATTTATTTGTATTTACAATAGAAAGTCGTGTATTACTCCCTATTGTCAATAGGCCACATTGGGCAATGACAATAAAGTGGCCAAAGCGTCACAAGCGTCTATCTCTCTCTCTCTCTCTCTCTCTCTCTCTCTCTCTCTCTCTCTCTCTCTCTCTCTCTCTCTATCTCTCTCTATCTCTCTGTCTCTGCTCTGTTTCTTTCGTCCTATGTGTGTGTGTGTGTGTGTGTGTGGGTGGTAGTGGTGGGGGGGGGGGGAGAGAATCATGTGGATGTGGAGAGAAGCTAATGTCTGCAGGCAGTAGGTGCAGCAGAAAGAGGGAAGATAATTAGTTTCTTAAAAGATTTTTTCCCCAACTTGTTGCTTCTTGTCTTGTCTTTCTTTCTGTCTTCGTCTCTGTTTCTGTTTCCCTCTGTCTCTCTCTGTCTGTCTTTCTGCTTGCATGTTTGTTTGTTTGTTTGTTTGTTTGTGTGTCTGTCGCTCTCTGTCTGTCTGTCTGTCTGCCTGCCTTCCTGTCTGTCTGTTTGTCTGTCTGTCTGTATGTCTGTCTCTTTGTCTGTCTGTCTGTCTCTCATATACACACAATGTTTGTGTGAAATGTTTATGCATGTGTGTGTGTGTTGTAATTGTGTGTTGTTATTTTGGCGTTTTCTGTTTATACCTGTATGTTTGTGCATGTGTCTGTCTTCTCTTCTGAGTCCTTCTTCTTCTCTATCTCCCTTTGTCAGTGTTTTTGTTATGCTTTTTGTAACTGTCTGTCTGTCTACCAAGTATATATTTTTTAATCTTAATCTCTTTATTCCAACATACCCCCCCCCCCCCCCAACACACACAGTCATACACACACACGCACACAAACATACACAAACAAATTACACATACACACACTCACACACGCACATACACATACACATTAGAGTAGTCAAGCGGTTTAAAGCAATTAAAATCCATTAGCTATTTACATTAAGACCTTGATACGTACATAAGTGAATCATTTTTTCAGGGCTTGGACAAACTAATCATTGCCATTTACCTTCCAGCAGAGAGAGAGAGAGAGAGAGGAGAGAGTGAGAGAGAGAGAGAGAGAGAGAGAGAGAGAGAGAGAGAGAGAGAGAGAGAGAGAGAGAGAGAGGAGAAGGGAGTGAGAGACAGACAGAGGTGGCAGATAGAACAAACAAACAGATAGACAGATAGGCAGAGGGAAAGAGGGACAGACAGAAATACATACGTTCACTCAGACAGATATGAACACTTCCAGATAGACACATAGACTACAGGACAGACAAACAGACAGACAGATAGACAGACAGACATACAGACATGCAGACAGACAGACAGACATAAGTTCACTCAGACAGATATAAACACTTCCAGATAGACACATACACTAGAGGACTGACAAACAGAGTTACAGACAGACAGAGAGACAGACAGATGGACAGACAGACATAAGTTCACTTAGACAGATATAAACACTTCCAAATAGACACATACACTAGAGGACTGACAAACAAAGTGACAGACAGAGAGACAGACAGACGGACAGACGGACAGACAGACAGACAGACAAAAGTTTACTCAGACAAATATAAACACTTCCAAATAGACACATACGCTAGAGGACTGACAGAGTGACAGACAGACAGACAGACAGACAGAGAGACGGATAGACAGACAGACAGACAGAGAGGTAGACAGACAGATAGACAGGCCTAGAGATGAACCTCCTCAGCGGTTCCGTTGAAGTGGTCAGGGAGGGCAGGAACATGCCTCAACACTGACCATCCGACCTTCCACACCACCATCCTCTGAACATGCCGATTGAACCAGTTGTCTTTTTTCCCTTCCTGTCCCTCCCCTCCCTCCCTCCCCTCTTTCCTCAACTCCCCCTCTCCCCTCTTCCTCCACTTCTTTGCCTGCTCTGTGTGTGTGTGTGTGTGTGTGTGTGTGTGTGTGTGTGTGTGAAGTCAAGTCAAGTCAAGTCAAATTTTTATTTCCAGATGGTACATTGAATAAGCAATGCATTTGCTTTTTTCATTAAGCCATCTATCTAGAAACAAAAACATGTGCGCGCGAGTCAAGTCAAGTCAAGTCAAGTCAAAATGATCTTTATTGAGGGTAAAATATTTAGTTTATACAACTTTTTTTCCATCCTGCCCTCACAAAAAAGAACATCAAGAAAATTGACATATAAAAGCAATCAAAATACAATGTTCACACAAGTTGAAGACAAAAATCTATGGAGATGTTTAAAAAAAAAGTAAATCCAGACTAAAAAAACACGATAAAGCAAATCAAGACAGTATAACATAGCGAGCGTGTGTGTGTGTGTGTGTGTGTGTGTGTGTGTGTGTGTGTGTGTGTGTGTGTGTGTGTGTGTGTGTGTTTATCTATCTATCTATTTCTAGTCTATTATTTCGAGGATGTTGGAATAAGAACTCATGTATTTCGTGACATCCAGTCCATCTGTGCGTACAGTGTTGTTAATTTTGTCGTCCGTTCACACTCAGCGCGCAATGGCCTACTCTTCCGAAAAGCGGAAAAGTTTTAATGCGTATGCGAGATGTTATGCGTGCGTTGCCACATGGGACCTCGGTTTAAAGATTCATCGGAAAGACTCTGTGTGTGTGTGTGTGTGTGCGCGTGCGTGCGTACGTGTGTGTGTGTGTGTTCTGCGTGTGTGTGTGTGTCGTGCGTGCTGCGTGCGTGTGTGTCGTGCGTGCGTGCGTGTGTGTGTGTGTGTGTGTCTGCGTGTGTGTGTGTATGCGTGCGTGCGCGCGTTTCCCTGCACAATTGCCTGGTTTTGAATGGACATGTATAAAATACAATAATCGTTCTCTCTCTTTATTCTCTCTCTCTCTCTCTCTATCTATCTATCTATATCTATCTATCTATCTATCTTCTATCTATCTATCTATCTATCTATCTATCTATCTATCTATCTTCTTTTCTGTCTGTCTGTCTATCTTCTCTATCTATCTATTATCTATTTATCTATCTATCTTCATTATCTTCTGCTCTGTCTCTTTCTTTCTCTCTCTCTTTATCTCTCTCTCTCTCTCTCTCTCTTTCCCTTCTCTCCCCCTCTCACCCCTCTCTCTCTCTCTGTCTCCTCTATCCTCCCTCTCTCTCTCTCTCTCTCTCCCTCCCTCTCTCTCCCTCTCCCTCTCTCTCTTTCTCTCTGTGACTCTTTCTCGAGGTGGAGCAAGGATGGGGTATAGGATGCAGAAATGTGGACAGCGAGGGAAGGAAGGTCATGTTGTGTCTATGAAGCAAACAGGAAACTAATTAGCTGAAACGGCCGCCTTTGCTAATTTGGAAGTTTGGGAAGGTGAGGAGAGGGGATTTTGTCTTCTGTCTGGCTCTTGCTGTCTTTATCTATCTCTGTATCTGTTTCTGTCTGTCTGTCTGTCTATCTCTCTGTCTCTGTCTCTGTCCCTGTCTCTATCTATCTATCTATCTATCATCTATCTATCTATCTATCTATCTATCTATCTATCTATCTATCTGTCTGTCTGTCTGTCTGTCTGTCTGTCTATCTATCTATCTATCTATCTATCTATCTATCTATCTATCTATCTATCTATCTATCTATCTATTTCTCTCTCTCTGTAACTGTCTCTGCATCTTTGATTCTGTGTCTCTGTCTGTCTGTCTGTCTTCTATAGTTCTCCCTTTGCATCCTTTTCCCTTTTCGTAATTTCATTCTGATGTATTTGTGTGCGCGCGCGCGCGTGTGTTAGCTTTGGAGTGAGAGAGAGAGCAGAAAGAGAAAAGAGAAGAGAGAGAGAGAGAGAGAGAGGAGAGAGGAGAGAAGAGAGAAGAGAGACGGAGAGTACGTCGCGTGTGTGTGTGTGTGTGTTGTGTGTGTGTGTGTGTTCGCGCGCGCGCGCGTATGTATGTGTGTGCGTGCGTACGTGCGTGCGTGTGTGTGTGTAATTTCTGTTTGCTTGTAATTCTGTCTATCTACATCAATTCATCGAAACCCATTTTCTGGGTAATTAAATGAGATAGTATTGCTTGTTCAAGCTAATCATTTTTTCAATGTTGTTGTTGTTGCTTCGATTTTACGTCTGTTTCATTCAAAGTGATATTAGACGAGATTTTGTTAATGTGACGTGCGAGTGAGTGTGTGTGGTGGTGTGTGTGTGTGTTGTGTGTGTGTGTGTGTGTGTGTGCATGTGTTTGTAGAGAGAGAAGCGACAGACAGAGAAACAGAGGACATAGAGACACGCACACACAGAGACATAAACACAGAGACTGAGACATACATACAGACAATACATACAGACACCACAGACAGACAAGACAAAGACAGATTATAAACGGAGAAAGAGAGACAACAGTACAGACACAGACAACAAGAGACACAGACAGCAAAGACATAATACAGACAGGACAGACAGAAGGACAGACAGAATAACGAGGAAAGAGAGACACAGACAGACCAAGATAAACAGAGAGACACAGACAGACACAGACAAAAGAGGACACAGCACGCACAGATAGACATACAAATAGACAGACATAGACAAAGACAGACATATAAACGGAGAAGGAGAGACACAGACAGACACAGACAAACAGAGAGACACATACACATACAGACAGACATACAAACAAACAAAAAGACACACACAAACATACAAACAGACAGATAGCCATGCAGACAGACATTCAGATAGACAGAGAATGTCTGAGTGCAAAAGCCTAGGGGCATTAGCTCGCAAGTGTGGCTGTGTGTATGCGTCCTTGCATCGAGGTGTGGGTGGTGGAGTGGGGAGTGGTGGTGTGGTGTGTGGGGATGGGTGTGGGG
>CM054135.1:93055584-93088084 GCA_028751875.1 Rapana venosa
ACACACACACACAACACACAACACACACACACACACACACGAGCACACAACACACACACAACACACACACACACACACACACCGCACGACACACACACACACACAACACACAACACACACACACACACAACACACACAACACACACACCACACACACACATCACTTCAAAAGTGATGTCCCTTAAAATGCGTTCTCTGGCCAATTAATGTGACACTATTACTTGCTAAGCTAATTATTTTTCCACTGCCGGATTAATAGACATAGCCTGTGCCTTTTTTCAGAGTGGAGGAGAAAAGAGGAAGGAGAGAGGAGAGGAAGAGGAGAGGGAGAGAGAAAGGAAAGGAGAGAGAGAGGAGAGACAGAGAGTGAGAGGAGAGGAGAGAGGGAGAGGAGAAGAGAGAAGAGTGAGGGGGAAGAGAGGAGAGAAGAAGAAGAGAGAGGAGGAGAGGAGGAAATGGAGGACGGGAGAGGGATTAAAAATTTATTATCTCAAAATGGAAAACATTTTCACCTATGTTACAAGAATAGTAAGAGAGAGAGAGAGAGAGAGAGAGAGAGAGAGAGGAGAGAGAGAGAGAGAGAGAGAGAGAGAGAGAGAGAGAGAGAGAGAGAGAGAGAGAGAGACAATGACAATGACAATGACAAATTCTTTTATTTCGAGGATAATGAATAAGCACACATGTGCTTTTTTACATCCAGTCCCCGCCCGTTAGGGATACATCTTAATAATAATAACCCAATATATAGAGAGAGAGAGAGACTGAGAGAGAGTGACAGAGACAGAGACAGAGACAGACAGACAGACAGTCAGACATACAAACAGACAGTCAGGCAGACAACAGACAGAAACAGAAACAACGGCAGAGGCAGCGAGACAAAGACAGACAGACAGACAGACAGAAAGAGTGATAGACACGCACCAAACACACAGAAACACACAGACACGCTCAGACACACAGATACACGGACACACAGACAGGGAGACAGACAGACAGACAGACAGACGCACAGACACACAGACCGAGAAAGAGACAAGACCGAGAGAGGTTGTCTGAGGCCTTAAGACCGAAGTTATCAGCAGCGAAGGTTCTGTGACGATTGTAACGTTCTCCCTTTCTTTCCGTAAGAGAGGAGAGAGGGGGGAGGGGGATAGGGGGGGGGGGGTAGGGGGTGGGGGGGTGGAGGGCTGTGAAGCGAAGGTGCATGGATGGGGCTGTGTTATACTGATGGACAGTCATCTGTCTGATACCCTGTTTGTCTCTCTCTCTGTCTCTGTGTCTGTCTGTCTGTCTGTGTCTGTCTGTCCTTGTCTCTCTTTCTGTGTCTCTCTGTGTCTCTCTGTATCTGTCTGTGTGCCTGTCTCTCTGTCTGTTCCTATCTGTCTGTCTGTGTCTGTATCTCTGTCTGTGTCTCTCTGTATCTGTCTGTGTGTCTGTCTGTCTGTCTGTCTGTCTGTCTTCTCTCTCTCTCTCTCTCTCTCTCTCTCTCTCTCTCTCTCTTTTCTCTCCAGTCAAGTTAAAAAAAAAAAAGTTGTATGCCTACAGTAATTATGTACTTTACATTATGGATGATTTGACTTTTTTCTTCTTAAAAATAATGTTGTTTCTTTGTTGATTAGTTGAGAGATTTTGTGGTTGTTGTTTTTTTTGTTGGTTTTTTTTTTTGGGGGGGGGTCTTTTTGCCCAGAGGGCTGGTTATATAAAAAAACAAACCATTATCATCATCGTCATCATCACCATCACCATCATCACCAACCACCACCATCATCGTCATCCTTCTCCTCCTGTAACTGTGTCTGTGGAGAGAGAGAGAGAGGGAGGAGAGAGAGAGAGAGAGAGAGAGAGAGAGAGAGAGAGGGAGGGGGAGAGAGAGAGAGAGAGAGAGAGAGAAGAGAGAGAGAGAGAGAGAGAGAGAGGGAGGGAGTTAAAGTGGGAAGGGGTGGGGGTGAGGGGTGGAGAGAGAGGAAAAGGGGTTATAGAGGATGGACTGAAGTGTCTGCAGTGTGTCTATAGAGGGGAGGGAAGGAGGGAGAGGGAGGGAGGAGAGGGAGGATAAGGGGGAAAGGGGCAGGGAGGGGGAGGGGGGTGTGAGGGTGGGTGGTGTGGTGTGGTGTGGTGTGGTGTGTTGCCTGACAGCAAATCGATGAGGAACCTGTGTAGTTTGTGCCCCCAGCATCACCTTAGCCACCCACTCCCTCTTCTTTCTTTCTTCTTCTTTCTTCTTCTTCTTCTCTCCCTTTTTCTTCTGTGATCGTGTTTCTGAATCGTCGTATCTATACTCTCTCTTCTCTCTCTCTCTCTCTCTCTTCTCTCTCTCTCTCTCTCTCTCTCTCTCTCTCTCTCTCTCTTTTACTTTCAGTGTTCAGTGTTCTCTCTCTTCTCTCTCTCTCTCTCTCTTCTCTCTCTCACTCTCTCTCTTTCTTTCTTTTTGTAACGTGTTCCTGAATAGTTGTATCTATCATCTCTCTCGCTCTTTCTCTCTCTATTTCTGTCTGTCTTCTCTGTCTCTGTCTCTTTCTGTCTCTGTCTCTCTTTGTCACTCTTTCTTTCTCTCTCTCTCTCTCTCTCTCTCTCTCTCTCTCTCTCTCTCTCTCTCTCTCTCTCTCTTCTTTCGTTTTGTGACTGTGTTTCTAATCGTTGTATCTATCTCTCTCTCCTCTTTTCTGTCTCTGTCTTCTTTCTGTCTCTGTCTCTTTCTGTCTCTCTGTCTCTGTCTCTCTCTGTTCCCTGTCTCTCTCTTGTCTCTCCTTTTCTCTCTCTCTCTCTCTTTCTCTTTTCTCTCTCTCTCTCTTTGTCTCTCTCTCTCCCCCTCTCTCTCTTTGTCTCTCTTTCTTTCTATCTCTCTGTCTCTTTGTCTCTCTGTCTAGGTCTTACTGAGCTGAGGTCCCCCAAACTCCCTCACGTTACTGTTAACAGTATAATGTCCCTCCGATGTGCATATGAACGTGTGTATCTGGATATTACGCACGTGCGTTTGTATGAGGGAGAGAAAGAAAGAAAGAGAGAGAGAGAGAGAGAGAGAGAGAGAGAGAGAGAGAGAGAGAGAGACAGAGACAGAGACAGAGACAGAGACAGAGAGAGTATATCGAAAGATAGATAGATAGATAGATAGTTAGATAGATGGATGGATGGATGGATGAATAGATAGACTGATAGATAGATAGATAGATAGATAGATAGGTTGGTAGATAGTTAGAAAGATAGATAGATAGATGGATGGATGGATTGATGGATAGATGAATAAATAGATAGATGGATATATAGATAGAAAGATAGATAAATAGGTATATAGAAAGATAGATAGATCTGTAGGTAGATAGATAGAGAGATAGAGAGAGAAAGACATAGAGACAGGGAGAGATAGAGACACAGACAGACAGATTCAGGCAGAGACAGACAGACAGACAAGACAGAAACAGACACAGAAACAGACAGACAGACAGACAGACAGAAGCAGACACAGAAACAGACAGACAGAGACGCACAGATACACAGATAGCCAGCCAATCTAATCCACTCCAATCCTGTAGTTTATAGCCCCGACGATATAGCCATACAGCCAGCCAGACACACATACAGACACACAGACAAACAGACAGACACGTACACACAGAGAGAGAACCCCATCAGATAGAAAGAGACACCAGGAGATCAGCCTCTACTTTACGTGCAGATGAAGCACACGGTCAGAGTTGGAAAGACTCGTATGATCACTACACAAATTGCTGATAAAAAGGAAGAGGAACTCGTTTCTAAAAAAACCCATCCCTCCCCAAAAATCCCAGCAACAACAACACCCCCGGAAATGATGTAATAAACATGGCGGAGATGAGTAAGAACAATGGCGGAAACGAACATCCCTGATTCTCTAAACAAGTATCTTGATTTCGTGCCAAGAGCTGCCAAAAAAGAGATAGCTTATTCTTAACAGACAAAGGAGTAGAAAGGGAGGGAGCGCGCACGCATACTCACACACACAACTATAACAGGTAGAAATAGAGACAGCTGAAGATCAGCCTTTATATACCGAGGAAGCAATCCTCTTAACAGAAACAAAAGTTCTTAACTTTGCGCGATAGCCAAAACAAAAAGCCAGAAACGATCAGGAAGTAAAAATACAAAAAAGCCGGAAATGATGCAATACAAATGGCGGAGATAAGTAAGAAAAATGGAAGAAACGATCTTCCTTGATTCTCTTGACCAATATCAAGATTCTTTGCAGGGTAACCGTAAAAAGAGATAGCTAATGTCATAAGAAGATAGGAGAGAGAAGGGAATGGATTTTGCTCTCTCTCTCTCTCCCTCCCTCCCTCCCTCTCTCTCTTCTCTCTTTTCTTTCTTTATTTCTTCAAATTCTTTTATTCGTATAAGTACAAAATCGCATAATTAGTAGGCGTAGAACGATCTTGGAAGAAAAGTAACTATTTCAACAGAGTGCAGCTTATTATCCTCATTTCAAACTGGAAGATTCCTATAGTGAGATTGTAGAAATGCCTTTTTTGTCCAGATTTGTTCTTTTTCAGAAAAGTTTTGTTCAGTGAAACAAAAGGTCTGTCATTCTTTCCGTGTGTCCTGTTGTTTATGTGTGTGTGTGTGTGTGTGTGTGTGTGTGTGTGTGTGTGTGTGTGTGTGTGTGTTGTGTGTTTGTTTGTGTGTGTGTTTGTGTACGTTTGTGTGTGTGTTTGTGTATGTGTGTGTGTGTCTCTATCTTGCTATGTGGGTCCATTAGTTCTAGACACGCGTGCATGCGAGTGCGTGTGTGTATGTGTATATGTGCGTGAGAGAGAGAGAGCGACCACCACACACACATACCCCCCCCCCCCCACACACACACACACAAACACACTCCCCCCCCCCACACACACACACTGCCACACCACCACCACCACAACCACCACATACCACACCACATACACACACCACACCACACCAAACCATACACTACCACCACACCACCACATCACCACACCACCACACCACCACAACAAAGTACACACAGATAGGACGAAAAGAGACACGAAATCCCAACAGATAGAAAGAACCAGACAGCTGGAGATCAGTACAGCCTTCCCTTTCTCTGCTGAAGAAGCAAGCGTGCTGAATGAATGGACACAGTCCCCAAGTTCGCGTGATCCGTAAACACAACGAGAAAAAGGAAGAGGAAGTGGATGGAAAAAGACAGGAAATGATGTCATGAAAATGGCGAAGATAAGTTGAAAAAATGGCGGAAACTGGGTTCTCGGTGTCTCAAACTGGTCTTAAGATTCTGTGCAGGAACTAAAAGGAAAAAAGAAAGGAAAAAAGGAGATAGCTATTTTGATAGTAAAGATTAGTACAGAGGTTATTCACTTTGATTCAAATTGTATCTCCTTGAAACCTGTTGAGAGGTTTTGTTTGATTAGCTTCTGGTGGTGATTTTGAAGACCTGTGATTTTCCCAGTGGGAACAATTACTTGTAATGCACACCCACACATGCACACAAACTCACACACAAACACACACACACCAACACCACATGCACACACACAGACACAGACACACACCACACCACACCACCACACACCACCACACTACACGATACCACCAAACACACACCACCACCACACCACCACCACACCACCACAACAAAGTACACACAGATAGAATGAAAAGAGACACGAAATCCCAACAGACAGAAAGAAACAGACAGCTGGAGATCAGTACAGCCTTCCCTTTCTCTGCTGAAGAAGCAAGCCTGCTGAATGAATGGACACAGTCCCCAAGTTTGCGTGATCGGTAAACACAACGGGAAAAAGGAAGAGGAAGTGGATGGAAAAAGACAGGAAATGATGTCATGAAAATGGCGGAGATAACTTGAAAAAAAATAGCGGAAACTGGCTTTCCAGCTTCTCAGACTGGTCTTACCATTCTGTGCAGTAACTAAAAGAAGAAAAAAGAAAGGAAAAAAAGGTGATAACTATTTTTATAATAAGGATTAGGACAGAGGTTATTCACTTTGATTCATATTATATGTCTTGGAAACCTATTGAGAGGATTTGTATGATTAGTGCCAAGTGGTGATTTGAGGAGACCTGTGATTTTCCCAGTGGGAACAATTACTTGTAATGCACACCCACACATGCACACAAACTCACACAAACACACACACTAACACCACACGCACACACACAGACAAACACACACACCTCACCACACCACCACCACCACCACATACACACACCACCCCACACCACACCACCACACCACCACAACAAAGTACACAGAGATTGGACGAAAAGAGACACGAAATCCCAACAGACAGAAAGAAACAGACAGCTGGAGATCAGTACAGCCTTCCCTTTCTCTGCTGAAGAAGCAAGCCTGCTGAATGAATGGACACAGTCCCCAAGTTCGCGTGATCCGTCAACACAACGCGGAAAAAGGAAGAGGAAGTGGATGGAAAAAGACAGGAAATGATGTCATGAAAATGGCAAAGATAACTTGAAAAAATGGCGGAAACTGGGTTTTCAGCGTCTCAAACTGGTCTTACGATTCTGTGCAGGAACTAAAAGGACAACAGAAAGAAAGAATAAGGAGATAGCTATTTTGATAATAAGGATTAGGAAAGAGGTTATTCACTTTGATTCAAATTGTATCTCCTTGAAACCTGTTGAGAGGTTTTGTTTGATTAGTTCCTTGTGGTGATTTTGGAAGACCTGTGATTTTTCCACAGGGTATAATTACTTGCTACACCCGAGCTAGACACACAGACAAAGAGAGAGATAGAGACAGAGAGACAGACAGAGAGAGAGAGAGAGAGAGAGAGAGAGAGAGAGAACTCTGAACTCTGAAATAGTTTAATAGTACATCGGCCTTAGGCCACAATACAACAAAAGGGAGTGTTGGGGGCGGGGGGCCGGTATACAATGGAAGAGAACAATGATTTCACAATGCAAATACAATTTTGAATCAGTTGAAAAGCTTCACTTCTATGTATGTACACATATTCCCCTGTCAACAGCTTAGGGTTTTAACTTGGTAACTATGTACGCTCACTCCAGTTTGATCACAAAGCACCAGCATAACTTACGAAAGATGAAATGCGGAAAAACGGAAAAACGTCCTGAGAATCATGGCTATTTTTCGTGAATCTAATTTACTGTCAACAGTCTAAGGCAGCAATGCAATCTTGAATAAGAAAACAAACGTCAAACCAGCCGAATGACAAATAACCCTACCGTGCTGTTCAGTATATGAAACGAAACTGATGATTCATTTTAGGATTACAGCATCCTAAATGGGTTGAAACTAGTCAGTAATATAGTATCCTTCCCAATTAAAAGTTATTTAAAATGTTGATAAACTTTGAAAGCAAAGAACTTACATGAATATTACACCTTATACATTGATGCGACATCACCATAAAATAGTATCACTTAGAACTTTCAAGAAGAAGAAAGAGGAAACATTCACATTAATAAAAACACAACAAAAACCAATAGAAAAATGCAAAAAAAAATGAGAGAGAGAGAGAGAGAGAGAGAGGTGGGTGGATACGTGTAAATAACATCGGCCTGAAAAATTAAAACATCGACTTCTCTGATCCACACAGCTTCACCCGGATTTACACTGACAGCCAGTGACAAGTCCTGAAAAACATGCCCTGGCCCATGCCTGGTAAAAGAAGAACTAAAAGGGGAACAGAGAAAATGAACACATCAAGATCAAAGCGGATCAACAAACCCATACATCAATGGCATCATTGATGCAAACAAATGAGCACAGGCTCACAATGTGAGGGTGTGCATTCCAAAGAAAAAGTGCACGATGCAACAACAACAGCAACAGCAACAGCAACAACAACAACACAACTGGCCCTTTTCCTTTTAGGCTGACAATAAAATCCATACAACATGCAATGCATCGCTACACTGGAACAAACAAACTAACACTTTTCCTTTAGTGGACAATAAACACACACACGCCCAGCGTGTAACGCATCACCAGTCTTGGCCACCTGTGTACGTGTGTGTTGTGTAGGGGGGTGGGTGGTGGTGGTGTAGCCTGAAGACTGCCAGACCCAATGACAGGAGCTGACACCTCTGTCCCCTGGACAATGATAACCTGTCTGCCTCACCACACACATGGCACGTGAAATCAGCAAAGCCTGACATCATAAAACAGCACAAGTCCACATGGGAGTCATCACCATTAATGGAAAACACTGCAGGGGTATGTGTGTGTGTGTGCATTGTGTTGCCAAGTATTGTTGAAATGTGAATACAAATGCGGATATTTGTTCCCCCTAAGGAGAAATTGAGCAGAATGGTTTTGGTGTTGAACACTTGGGGATTAAATTGTACACATAGAAACATGATACGCAATTGTGTAATGATTTACAGATGTTAAGCATTTATAAAATGAGTTAGTTCGTTAGTTTATTCAAAATGTATTCATCCAACATTACCTGTGGTGCCAAGGGCATGTCAGTATAAATAATGGCCCCACATTTTGGAAATTCTGCATTAGGAATTCCCGGATTTTTATCCCTCTTTTGTTTTTGCCTCGTTCTTTTTCTTCCTTGATCCTTTTACTAGTCTATTTTCTGCCTTCTCCATCCATAAAAGATAACAATTCTCTGCCATGCAGAAGTCGATTGCATTGGGCCTGACTTGTCAGGCTCTTTACGGCAGTACAACACATTTTCGTAAACGAGACAGAGAATAGTTGCTGTCTGAGCGTTGCTTCGATTTTACGTCTGTTCACTTAAAGGGATATATTGCTGTCTGAGCATTCGATGAAGAAGTAACATTTCACATTGTCTTGGCGTTGTTGACATCAAAGTTTCCTGCACATCTTACCACACCCACTGTCAGTGACAAACCCATTTTACTTGCTAACAGGGATGTCTTCAGCATAGTTATCCAATCAAAGTAGACCAACAACAAACTGATGAGTTTCCACGTACTTCATTACCTACCAATGTAAACAGAGGCTGATCATGATCAGAAGATTGTAAGAGACAAAGACAGCAGGAGCTGGCAAGCTTAGTTTCCTGCACCCTAAAAACTACCCTCCCTCACTGAACATATGACATAATTATGCAATCAGCAAGGACAGGAGCTGACAGGTTGGTTCCCTGCACAATACTACTACTACTACTACTACTACTACTACTACTACTTCACTGCACAATACCTTGCATGCAATCAATGACAGCAGGAGATGACAGGTCAGTTCTCTGGGCAATAATGACCACTTCGCCTCATTGCACATTATGACAAAGGCAATCAGCAATGACAGCAGGGGTTGACAGCTCAGTGTTTTGGCTGATGAAGACCACTAGGGCTCACTGCACATAATATGATACATTCCTGCAATCATCAGCCATGACAGCAGGCGCTGACAGGCCAGTTACTTGGACAGTAATGACCACTCTGCCCCACTGCACATTATAACACATAATCAGGAGCTGACAGCATAGTTCTCTGGACAATAGTGACCACCCTACCTCACTACACATTATAACACATAATCAGGAGCTGACAGCATAGTTCTCTGGACAATAATGACCACTCTGCCCACTGCACATTATAACACATAATCAGGAGCTGACAGCATAGTTCTCTGGACAGTAGTGACCACCCTACCTCCCTGCACATTATGACACATGCAGTCAATGACCAATGATAGGAGGTGACAACATAGTTTCCTGGACAATAATGACCATTAGGGCTTACTGCACATTCAACACGTGCAATCAGCAATGACAGCATGAGATGGCAGCTTAGATATTCTGGACAATAATGACCCCCTTGCCTCACGGCACATTATGACACACTGATGCAATCATCAGCAATGACAGAAGGAGGTGACAGCTGAGTCACCTGGACAATAATGACCCCTAGGGGTCACTGCACATTATGACACATGCAATCAGCAATGAAAGGAGCTGACAGGTCAGCTCTTTGGACAGTAATGACCCTTTTGCCTCACTGCACGTTATGACACATGCAATCAGCAATCGCCCAATGTTCCAGCACAGGGCAGATTCAAATGTTGTCATTTATCCTGCAAGGACGATTCAAATACCCAGTAATCCCTGGATATCTTGTTGCAAATGTCAGTGCTATTAGATCCCTCCCAGCCTGAAAGAGAAATATATGGCATTTAAAACAGAACCTGCTGTTGAGTGGGACAGTTTTGAATGGTAATTGAAGGTTTAAGTTCTGACTCATTTTTCTTGATTATGCTATGTAGTGACTGTGTGTACTTGCAAGCACTCTTCTAACGTTCTTAGTGCTATTTTATCTGTTACAGCATACATATATGTAGCTGTTTGTTTTGTGCTTTGTCTCAATTCAACATAACTGAAAGATATAATCAAAAACAATTTGAGAAGAACAACTATGTAACAGTATTATGAATTGGGGCTAAGGGAGGCTGGTCACTAAATCTATTAGCCAGATAAAAGCTCGCACCAAAATATAGATCAACAACGCCAACAAAGGAACACAAGAGAGAGAACTCTGAACTCTGACATGTTTTAATGGTACTTCGCCTTGGGCCACCATAAATCCAAATGAAGGAACGAGGTATAGTATGACAGGAACATGTTAATAAATGTCAAACATACAAAAATGAAAACTCAGAAAGAAAGCAATTGACATGAAACAGAATAACAATGATTTAAAGATCAAGCCACATTAAAAAAGAGAAAGAGAGGGAGAGAGAGAGAGAGAGAGAGAGAGAGAGAGAGAGAGAGAGAGAGAGAGAGAGAGAGAAAGAGAGAAGAGACAGAGACAGAGACAGAGAGAGACAGACAGATAGACAGACAGAGACAAAGAGATGGACAGACAGACAAACGGACAGACAGACAGAGATAAGACATACATACATACGTACAGACAGACAAAAGAGACAGGAAGATACAGAGAGAAAGAGAGAGAGAGAGGACAGGTTACTTCAAACGCACTTTTATGACTTGCTAGTCAGGACACTTGCGGAGGAAGACGCAGATGAAAAATGCATGCTGACCATCCAAGACTGAACTGGCCTTGACATGGCTGAGTGCTGTGCTGCTGCCAGAGGCTGAAGACAGTAAAGTCCAGCCTGAGTAAAGTGCTGACCAACGTGTCCCGCATGTTTCCCCTGACGACCATCTTGGTCAAGAGACTGCTGATGCTGATGCTGATGCTGATGCTGAAGATGAACAAAGGCGTAAAGGAGATTCATTTTGTAGCGAAACAAAATCGATTAAAGACGTAGGGCTGTAATGGAGACTGTAGTATTAATATGCTCAGGAAGGAAACTGTATTTTATCTACTTTTATGCTAACACAGAAAATGAAACAGATAAGGAAACAAAAAGAAAGAAACACATGATCACGGAAGCTGGTTGTAAATATCTATCTATCTATCTATCTATCTATCTATCTATCTATCTATCTATCTATCTATCTATCTATCTATCTATCTATCTATCTATCTATCTATCTATCTATCTATCTATCTATCTATCTATCTATTTACCTACCTACCTACCTACCTACCTACATACCTATCTATCTATCTATCTATTTATCTATCTATCTATCTGTCTGTCTGTCTGTCTATCTATCTATCTATTATCTTTATTTATTTCTATCTCTCTATCATATACCTACCTACCAAACCTACCTACCTACCTATCTATCTATCTACTATCTATATACCTAATCTATCTATCTATCTATCTATCTATCTATCTATCTATCTATCCATCTATATCTGTCTCTCTCTCTCTCTCTCTCTCTCTCTTTCTTTTTTCTCTCTCTCTAGTCCCTTTTCTGTCTTTCTGTCTTTGTTAAGGGCAGGTGGTAGTGTCAACAGCAGCTTTGAGTGCAGTCAGACAGGCCTCTCCACGTACTCTTGATTCCTGTCAAAGCAGGAGCGGTGTGCAAATGCATCCTTCAAAGGCTTGACGACTGAGAAGAGAGGAGACAGACAGACTGGCATTTGCATGCAAACTGCAGAATGAACAGACAGGTCTTTGAGGAGCGCTGGGATGTTTGTAGTAGGGCAAGGGAAAGGGTTAGGGGTAAACAGTGTTTGGATATGTGTAAAGGTGAGTTTTTTGGCGTGCTTTTTAGTTGTGTGTATTCCGATCATAGCATTTTCTCATTTAATTTATTTTAAGCCCGGGATACTGTACAACTGCATTATTATTGTTACTGTGTTTATGGCTATTACCGTCATAACTGTAGTATTATACGCTGCTACAACTATTGTGACAGTTACAACCACAACCATTACTGTTACTACTTCAATTTCTTTCTTTCTACTTCAACTGCTACTTCAACTGCTACTTCAACTCTACTTCAACTGTACTTCTTCTTCTCCTCCTCCTCCTCCTCCTCCACCTACTACTACTACTACTACTACTACTCCTGCTACTACTACTACTACTACTACTACTACTACTACTACTACTACTACTACTACTACTACTACTACTACTGCTGCTTCTGCTGCTGCTGCTGCTGCTTCTTTCTGCTACTGTTGCTGCTGCTGCTACCACGACTACCACTACTTCTACTACTACTCCATATTCTGTCAGAAAACTAACCGACGCAAAGTGCAGAATCCTTGCATGTACAGGAACTCAACTGTCTTTATCATCGCTGTCGTCGGTAGGAGCTCCACGCAATGCCACCAGGGTCCGCCATCTTTCCCTATATCTGCTGAGTTCTACGATCTCCTGTAACCCTCCCAGACCACTGATCTCAGTGATGTTGGCAGTGTAGGATGTTGATGGTCTGCCTCTTTTTTGGCTGCCCTCACCTTACCTTGGAAAACTGTCTCGTCGTGAGATTTGCTGTATGTTTCTGTTTGCATGACCAACCATACATCATGTACAGCAATCTACAATAATACCAAGCTTCGGTAGATAAGGCTTGGAACCTGAAAAACTGTTACTCTTTCGGCTCTCCCCTCCCCTCACCCCCCCCCTCACTCTTCCCATCATCCCCTTCTCCCTTTCCTGCATTCAACAAGACTGCTGCCGCAACTAAACAAACAGAAGCAAGACAGCCTGGAAGCTGCTTGTGGTGTTGCTAAACGGTTTTCTTGTCACTAAATGGATTACGTAGTTCAAGTGCAGGAACCTGGACCACACGTAACAGGAAAGTATTTTCAAACTGCGCAGCACATCGTCTTCTATCACCTCACCTCACCTCGTCTCACCTATCCCTTAGTCCCGTGGACCGTGGGGATACTGATCATATTACAACCAGCTTCCTCCACTCCCCGCAGTCCTCTGCTTTTGCAGCAATTCGTTCTACTCAAGGCCAGTCCACGCTCTGATGTTGTCTTCCCATCGTTTTCTCTGTCTGTCTTCTATCAACACACATAAAACACGACACAAAATAATAGCGATGCAAAAAGATATTACATAAATAACATACCCCGTGAACATAAAACGAGTACTCCCTAACTTTCTCAGGAAAAATATGTTGGCTTGTTCTTTTGCTTTTCTTTTTACCAGATTCGTACACTCGGAAAGACAGTAGGAATGGTCAGATTTGGAATCGTTTGTTTTGCAATTTGTACAGTCTGTGCATTGACAGCCCCCCTGGTGAAGGAAAGGAGGAGGTCAGTTTCCACAGGAAGTTTCCAGACCTAGAGAGAAGTTCTGACCTCCTGTTAAGCCTGTCCACTGAACGACAACAACCACTTTAGGACACTACAGCCGGATTGCATAGAGACAAGAAATCAGGAGGATTCCAATGGGGCTGCAGGTAGGCTGCAGTGTCAACAACTGGTGCAAGGCGATTGACACAGGTTTTTGAGAGTGCTTGTGATACAAGCCATTGCAGGCAGATTGAGCAAATGCATCGTTCAAGTCCTTGAGGTTTGAAAACAAAGGAGAGGGCTTGTATTGTGTTGGATTGCATATTAATATATTGTATTGTATATATTGCATTGTATTGCATTGCATTGTATTGTACTATTGTATTTTATTATATTACTTTGCTTTGTACTTTCAGTCAAAGCAGATTTGTCAGTGTAATTCTCGGTTGCCTCTCCTTGCATGTACATTTGTTCTCTTATCAATGTGAATATTTTCTACAAAGTTTTGCCAGGGACAAATCTCTTACTGCCTCGGATTTTGTTTTTATTTTACACGTGCTGAACGCGTGTTGCTCCCCGGACCTTAGTTCCCAATCTCTTTTGAAGGACTTGCAAACCAGACCACCACTCAAGGTCTAGTGGAGGGACAAAAGGTGGACTGAACCCGTATCGCTCACTTTCTGGCAGATGTAATACTTCAAGACCATCGATCCACTAGACCACTTGCATGTGAACTCTCTCTCTCTCTCTCTCTCTCTCTCTCTCTCTCTCTCTCTCTCTCTCTCCACAATCTCAGTTTTTATCATTTCAATGCTTTGAAAGTAGGGCATGGTTTTGTTGAACATTTGGAGAATGGACGTTGAGAAACTGTCTAATGCACGCAACTGTTTAAAGTAGATTATTTTGAGTTTTGGATGGTTCCATGTTAGTGAAAGTCATGTTTTGGCAGCAGACATATATGCTAATATTTTTGGTTTTGTTTTGCTATTATGCTTTGACCCCTTTCTAGGGATTGCAGGCCTGAAGAATAAATTTTATTCATTGTTTATTGCTCTCTATATATATCTATATTCCCCCCTCTCCCCCCCCCCCCTCTCTCTCCCCTCTCTCTCTCTTATAAAGAGCTGAATGCAGATTTGCAATGTCAACAGCTAATGAGAGTGGATTCACACAGATCTCTTCACACACACTCACACACACTGCCCTGGCGATCCATGAGAGTGGACAGAGAGGGTGTGTGTGTGTGTGTGTGAGTGTGTGTGAGTGTGAGTGTGTGTGTGTGTGAGTGTGTGTGTGTGTGTGAGTGTGTGTGAGTGTGTGTGAGTGAGTGTGTGTGTGTGTGTGTGAGTGTGTGTGTGTGTGTGTCTGTGAATGCAACGCCCTTACAGAGTTTCAGGAATGGGCAGAGAGGAAAGGACTGTCATTTGCATGTGAACTGTGCATGGAATAGTCAAGAGGCCTCTTGGGAGTAATGGAGTGTGTGTGTGTGTGTGTGTGTGCAGAGTTGTGTGTGTGTGTTAAGGGGGGTGGAGAGGTGGGAGGGGTTGGGGTGGTGTGGGGATGGGTGATAGGGGTGGGCGAAAGGGGTTGAAAGTGTTGGGGGTGGGGGTGGAGGAGGGGTTAAGTGTGGGTGGAGTGTGTATGTGTGTGTGCGTGTTGGTGGCAGGAGTGAGTTTGAGAGTGTGTTGTGTGGTGTGGTGTGGTGTGTGGGGGTAGGGGGTGGTAGGGTGGGAAAAAGGGGTAGAGTAGGGGTTAAGTGTGTATGTATGTATGTATGTTTTTGTGTGTGTTTATTTGTGTGTGTGTGTGTATGGAGTGGCGTGGTGTAGCGTGGAGTGGAGTGGAAGGGAGTGGAGTGGATTGGAGTGGAGTGGGGCAGGATGCAATGCATAGGAGTGAAGTGTAGTGCATCAAAGTGGAGTGGAGAGGAGTAGAGTAGATATCCTACAATGTGTTGGAGTGGAGTGTAGCAATTTACTTGTGTGAGTTTGTGTGTGTGCGCCTGCTATTGTGTTAGTGTGTTAGTGTGTGTGTTGTGTGTGTGCAAAATGTTTGCATATTGGCTAGTGTGCTTCAAAACGTGTGAGTGTGAGTGTGCACGCACACACACATTATCCACCCAACACACACTATCACATACACTCCCCCTACACATACAATAACCACCCCCACACACCCACACCCACCCACACACATACACAACACCCCTCCCCCCCACTACATCCACACACACACACACTCACACACTAACCAGCACACACACGCATGTGCGCCGCACGTGCATTATTTAGCCTTCTCAAGGGACAGGACACTCGTGCACACGCTAACTTTTGTCTTGGGGCGCTAATTAGATTGCCGTTTTGATAAAGCCCTTAGAGAATTGCGAAGAAAGGGTGGAAAGACATTTCGGACAGAGAATGTCTTTTCACCCGAGTGACCTCTCCAGCGTTTTAGCCACCATTGTTTTGTGAACTGGAGAGGAGAGGAGAAAATGAACTGCCCAATTAGTTTGTTGTTGTTGACAGAGAGAGACAGAGAGAGCCAGAGAGAGAGAGAGAGAGAGAGAGGCACACAGACAGAGAGACAGAGACAGACAGACAGATAGAAGTAGAGAGAGAAAGTAAGGGAGAGAGAGAGAGAGAGAGAGAGAGAGAGAGAGAGAGAGAGGGGAGATGAAGGGAAAGAGAGGGAGGGAGAGAGAGAGGGAGGACAGACAGACAGACAGATAGAAGTGGAGAGAGAAAGGGAGGGAGAGAGAGGGGGGAAAGGGAGAGGGAAGAGAGAGAGAGAGAGAGAGAGAGAGAGAGAGAGAGAGAGAGAGAGAGAGAGGAGAAGAGAGAGAGAGAGAGAGAGAGAGAAGGAGAGACAGGCATAGACAAACAGAAAAATAGACAGAGAGAAATGGAGGGAGAGAGAGAGGGGGAGAGAGAAAGAGAGAGGGGGGTATACAGACAAGAGAGAGAGGGAGAGAGAGACATAGAGAGAGACAGAGTCAGAGAGTCAGAGGAGAGAGGGAGAGAGAGACAGACAGAGAGAGACAGACAGAGACAGAATGACTGTTGTTAGAGTTGTTGTGGCTGATGTTGTTGTTGATGTTACTATGGAGTAGATGTCTGTGTGTGTCAATGCAAGCGTGTGAGTCTGCGTGCGCGCGTGGGTGTATTTGTGTATGCATGTATGTGTATGTGTGTGATTGTGCGCGCACGCGTCTGTTTGTCTTTCTGCATGTCGAAATGTCTTGTATGTCTGTCAGTCTGTTTGTGCTTAGGTTGTGTAAGCGTGCGTGTGTGTTTTACAAGAATGCCTTTTTTTCTTGGGAGCTGATGTGTGCCTATATTTAAGCTCAGGCCAAAGCAGTCTCCATCGTGCATAGAATTGAAGGAGTAGGCCAAAGCAGTGTCTAACGTGCATAGAAGTGAAGGAGTAGGCCAAAGCAGTGTCTAACGTGCATAGAATTGAAAGAGGTAGAGAATAAATGCACCACCAGCATGACACAGGCCTTCCAGTTCAAACTAGACCTTCTTTTTGTCTGTCCACACCGGCATTAACGGCTCATCCATCACTTAAAAAAGTATAAAAACATAGCAAAATACACGAAAGCAACAAGAGTTAACATTGTCATTAGAGACAGACAAAGAGAAAAAAAAGATTGCGGGATGGGAGAAAGAGAGAAGGAGTTAGAGAGAGAGGGGGAAGGGAAGAGAGGGGAGAGAGAGGAGGGAGAGGAGAGAGGGAGAGAAAGACAGCAGGGAGAAGGAGGAGAGAAGAGAGAGTAGGAAGAAAAAAGGTAGAAGAGAAGGGACAGTAGGTAGGTATAGGTAGAGGAAGATAATGATAGTAATAGATAGATAGTAGGTAGTAGGTAGTAGTAAGCAGACAGATAGATAGATAGATAATAGATAAATAGTAGGTAGAAGCAGAGACAGAATAGATAGATAGATAGATAGATAGATAGAGACAGACAGTATATAGATAGACGATGAAAAAGAAGTAGGTAATAATAGATAGATAGATAGATAGATAGATAGATAGATAGATAGATAGATAGATAGATAGATAGATAGACAGACAGACAGACAGACAGAGACAGGCACTGAAAGACAGACACAAGGAGACAGAGACAACCTTCAACACAGAAAACAACTTCCAACTCCTTTTTACTCTCTTCTCTGTGAGTCAATCAGTCAGTCACTCTGTCAGTCAATCTGTCTACATGTCTGTCTGTCTGTCAGCCTGTCGGTCGTGTGCCTGTCTGTCCCTCTGTGTGTGGGTGATAAAATGTATGTTGCCTTTGATGACAATTAATTGTAATCGATTCCCGCAGCATCTTCTGGTCTCGCCTTTGAAGGGGGAAAACAGTCACTTTATGTCACGGGACTGCGTCACCAGAGAGAGAGAGAGAGAGAGAGAGAGAGAAGAGAGAGAGAGAGAGAGAGAGAGGAGAGAGAGAGAGAGAGAGAGGAGAGAGAGAAGAGAGAGAGAGAGAGAGGAGAGAGAGAGAGAGGAGCAGGAGAGAGAGAGAGAGAGAGAGAGAGGAGAGAGAGAGAGAGAGGAGAGAGAGAGAGAGAGAGAGAGGAGAGGACAGACAAAACAGACAGGACAGAGAATGAGAGAGAGACAGAGACACATAGACAGAGAGAGAGAGAGTAGCGAGAAGCGATTGGGAGAGTGAGAGAGAGAGAGAGAGAGAGAGAGAGAGAGAGAGAGAGGGGGGGGGGAGGCAAAACAGGCAGACAGAAAGCTAGATTATTTAAAAGACATACAAGCAAGTTAATGGAAATACGATCAAGAATGAAATATTCATTCATGGAGTCGTAATCTTTCCTTTTTAGAGAGCGAGCGAAAGAGATAGAGAAAGAGAGGCAGAGATAGAGACAGACAGACAGACAGACAGACAGAGTGAGCGAGGGAGAAACATTAAAAAATGTAATGCAACTGCGATCCAGAATCAACTATTCATTTGTCCGAATCATATTCCTTCAGTTGAGAGAGAGAGAGAGAGAGAGAGAGAGAGAGAGAGAGACAGAGACAGAGACAGAGAAACAGAGAGACAGAGAAAGAGAAAGAGACAGACAGAGTGAGTGAGAAACATTCGAAAAGTTAATGTAACTGCGATCCAGAATCGAATATTTATTTGATAGAATAATGTGTGTGTGAGAGAGACAGACAGACAGACAGAGACAGAGAAAGAGTGAGCTAAAGGCGGTTACATTTTGGGCCTGTTTTTGCTTGTGAACCTAATTAAAATGCGCACATGAAATGATGACGAATGCAAAAGAACTGAATTGCCCTCAAAATGCTTTTTATCAAGTTAGCCAAGTAATTGGCATTGCGTGCAAAATAGTTTACATAACATTACCCTGCACTCACACACACACACACACACACACACACTCTCTCTATCTCTCTCTCTCTCTCTCTCTCTCTCTCTCTCTCTCTCCCTCTCTCTCTCTCTCTCGATTCTCGTTCAAGAGGATTTTTCCTCTGGACTTATCAGTGCCGACTCAATTCTCCCCAGAAGTCCTTGGGATGAGACTATATAAACCGAGGTCCCGTGTGCGAATGCACGCAGAACATCTTGCGCACACGTTAAATCCTGTTCTACTTTGCGAAAGAGTAGGCTATTGTGTGCCGGTGGGAACGGTTGACAACATTTTCAAAACTGCATACACACGGGTGCTGGATGTAAAGAAGCACATGAGTGCTTATTCCATTATCCTCGATATGAAATAATAAATTAAAATATATATATATCTCTTTGTCTCTGTCTCTGTCTCTCTTATTTTATTTAATTTCATTTCATTTTCATACCACTTTAGGCCACAGCAGGTTTCTCTGCGTGAAATTCGGGCTGCTCTCCCCGGGCAGAGCGCGTCGTCACAAGACCAGCGTCACCCATCCTCTCTCTTTCTCCCCCTTTCTCTCTCATCGAAAGTTGTTGTTTGTTTCTTTTTTGTGGGAGGGGGCAGGAGGAAGAGGGAGGGGAGGAGTGTTAGTAATGATGTCAACTCCAGAGAAAAAAAATCCCTCGTTCGGACATCTCAGTTGTAGGCTTGAATCCGGGCCATCAGATCACGAGCTCAACGCTCTAACCGCCAAGCTACCCCCTTCGTCCCCACCCACCCCTCCTCCTTTTCTGTGTGATCCGATTGGACTTAGTTTTACTTTTATCTCAACTGAATGCACAGTCAATAAAGTAGTGCGTTAATTAGCACTTTCTAGAACAGTGTCATGGACAAGGTAAGGCTGGCGGAACAGCATTCTTTTCCAGGTCACAGGTTACGTTCTGGTATGTCTGTGGCAACACTGGGCATGGCTTGTATAATCCTAGAGGAAAGATGCGTGGCTTTTTTTTGTTCAAAAAGGCGTATTGAAGATGTCAGATCTGCATTTTCAACCAAACTTGATACCTTGGGGTGTTGTTGTTTTTTTCTCTCATCCGAGGTCTTTGTTTGAGGAATAGAGTGGGTGTCAATATTAGCTACAAGAAATCCCCTCATATGAACTTTTCCCCTCTAAAAGTCAGATTATAACTGCTTTTCCGGTGACGTTCATAACCTACCTCTCTCTCTCTCTCTCTCTCTCTCTCTCTCTCTCTCTCTCTCTCTTCTCTCTCTCTCTCTCTCTCACACACACACACACTTCTTATTCAGCGTATACTTACACCTCACAGTGACTCCCAGAGGTAATGTACGAGATGGGCCACATATCAGGGGTGAAACCAGGTTGTGAAGCAATGTAACGCCCACATTAACAATAAATCCACACCTCAACAGCGACTTAAACCACTACTTTCAAACGTCCGTCAGTTCAAGTTTTCGTCGGCGTTGTAACCACTCCACTATCTACTCCACACGCTCTTCCCGATCCACTCCGCCCACTACACAATTTCTCATTCTGGCACTGAAATTAATAACCATGTCCTTCGAGGCAAGAAAGTCGAGAAAAAGAAAGTCATCCCCAAAGCCCGGTAAAAGTCTTGCAGAGCTTGTCGATTTGATTTGGGACAGCCACTGACACTCCTTGAAGCGGTTCAATCAGCTTGCGTTTGAAAGTGGATGAGAAAATGATCCATTTCATCATTAAAAAATATCAACGTGAAATGGATTTAATCAGAATATGGAAATGTGTGGATTCCTCATTTCAAATGATAGCCTGCACAAATGAGAGAGCGCTCCTACCCCCAAACAAAAACCCCGAGGAAAATTAATTTTGAGAAATTCAAAATTCATCTTTAAGAAATAGATTTATTTTTAAATCTTGCCAATGTCGAAAGATAGAAATAAGAGATGACTTGCTCTGATGTAGGTTGATGAATCTATAATCACCTTCATAACAAGTACAAACTGATTTTTTATTATGATTTTTAAAAGCTAGATTGAAAAAAAAACTACTGCATTCTGTCAACTCATTTTTCTTACAACGATCTATCAGAAACTAATTACATATCAATATTATTATATAAAAGTGAAAAAAACCCATCAAAATTATGCTTATAAATGATAACATCAACACAACATGAATATTGTTATTTCTGATGGCGGCAACAATATTTCATTTTTGCCACGGGAAGGGGGGGGGGGGCAAAACAACAGCCCGCCCCCCTACATTTTGGACAAACAAGGAGAAACGAACAAACAAAACACTCCACACAAACGAGGCAATTAAATAAAAAGGAATATTTTCAGACAAAACAGTAAAGAGAAAACATTTGGAACGAAACAACCAAAGTAAAAGACAAAAGAGAAAAAAATCGATAAAAAAGAAAACAAAAGAAAAAAACCCACTCGAACCCCCCCCCCCCCCCTCCCCCTTAAAAGAACCCAAAGAAAAAAAATTAAAAGAAAACTAAAAAAAACATATCCAAATATTTTGAATCGAAAAGGCAAAGAAGCCAAACATTTAGAAGAAAAATACTTGAAAAGCTAAACCACCACGGCATAAAAGAAGAAGAACCAAAAAAAAAACCCACTTAAGACACAAAAACCAAAAAGAACCACACACTTTAGAAAAATACAAAAGAAGAGAAACAATATGAACCTCAACAGAAAAAGAAAACAACCAGAAAAAAGGGAAAGGGAAGGGGCGGGGTAGGGGGAGGGGGGGGGGGGGAGTGAAAAGAATACAGCTTTCTAAGCAATGTTTCCGAATTGTGGTTTTCTTTTTCTCGGACTTCTCAACTGGAGCGGGAGAAAACCTGCCTGCCCCTTTCACTACGTGATGACCGGGGTGTGCCGAGCGAAGATGAAAGAGTGAATAGCGTGACAATGCAGGACAGCAGGAAAAACAAGGAGAGAAAGAAGAAAAGAGAGAAGAAGAAGATAGAGGAGGAGGAGAGGGGGAGAATTAAGAAGAAGAAGAGGAGGAGGAGGAGGAGGAGAGAAAGAAGAGAAGGAGGAGGAAGAGAAGAAGAAGAATTAAGAAGAAGAAAAAAGGAGGAGGAGAGGAGAAGAAGAAAAATTAAGGAGAAGAAGAAGAAGAAGAGGAGGAGGAGGAGGCAGAGGAGGAGGAGGAGAAAAAGAATTGCGGAGATGAAGAGGAGGGAGGAGGAGGAGAAGAATTAAGAAGAAGTATTGCAAAGAAGAAGAATTGTGATGAAGAAGAAGAATTGCGAAGAAGAAGAAGAAGAACAAGAACAAGACGAACAACGAAGAAGAATTGCGAAGAAGAAGAAGAAGAAGAAGAAGAAGAAGAAAGAAGAAGAAAAAAGAAGAAAAGAGGAGGAGGAGTGAACCACAGAAGAGTAGAAGATGAACACGAAGAAAACAATGGGGAGAGAGAGAGAGAGAGAGAGAGAGAGAGAGAGAGAGAGAGAGAGAGAGAGAGAGAGAGAGAGAGAGAGAGAGAGAAACAGACAGACAGACAGAGAGATAGAGAGAGAGAGAGAAGACAGACAGACAGACAGACAGAGAGACACAGACAGACAGACAGACAGGGACAGACAAACAGAAGAGAAGAGAGAGAATCAAACAGAGGAAGTTTAAAAAATAAGGATACTTAGAAACAGAAAGTCACAGAGACAGACAAACTAGCAGCTAAAAATACAGAGAAAGAGAGAGAGAGGAGGGGAGATGGAGATGGAGAGAGAGAGAGAGAGAGAGAGAGAGAGAGAGAGAGAGAGAGAGAGAGAGAGAGAGAGAGAGAGAGAGAGAGAGAGAGAGAGAGAGAGAGAGAGTTGCTTCCTTAAAGATGGGTAAAAAAACCCTTGATGCGACATTTTTCTTCATTCTTGTCTTCTCTGTCAAAGTTTTCCATGATACTTCCTTGATGGAACAGCCAGGTAAAACAAAACAGACAAAACATTTCAAACATATCCTTTGTCAGGTCTCCTGTCTGTGTGTCCATCTGTCCGTCTGTATGTCTGTCTGTATCTCTACGTTTGTCTATCTACTACCTTTGTATCTGTCTGTCTGTCTCTTTCTCTTCTTTCTCTTTCCTTTTGTCTTTGTCTCTGTGTCTCTCTGTTTCTTTCTCTGTCTCTTTGTCTCTTTTTTTGCTCTATCTTGTCTGTCTGTCTGTCTCTGCCTGTCTGTCTGTCTGTCTGTCCTGCCTGTCTGCCTATCTGTCTGTCTCTTTCTGTGTCTCTCTGTCTTCTCTGTCTCCGTCCCTCGTCCCCTCTCTCTCTCTTTTTTCCGTTCTCTGTCTTTCTCTTTCTATACGTCCCCTCTTTCTCTCTTCTCTCTCCCCTACTTTCTCTCTCTCACTCACCTCTGTCCCTCTCCACCTCTTTTCTCCTTTTCCCTCCTCTCCCCATTGATTCTCTTTCTCTTCTCTTTTTCCACTGCCCCCCCACCCTTCCCGCTTCTTCTCTCTTCTCTTCTGCTCTCTTCCTCTCTCTCTCTTCTCCTTCTCTCTCTCTACCTCTTCTCTATGCATTATCTAATGTTCACTTCTCTTCTATCTGTTGACATGTGCATTTTCCTATTCTGATAACTGTGTATGCTTGCCAGCCGGCCCACCTGCCAATCTGTTTGTATAGCTGCCCTTCTTTTCTCTCTCTCTCTCAATCTATGTCTGACTGTCATTTTTTTGTGTCTCTTGGTCTGTCAGTCTGTCTATCTGTCTGTATGTCTGTGCGCTTGTCTGTTTGGCTGTCTGTTTACCGTTCGTATAAGGTTTTCCTTTGGGTGGAAGAAATAACAGACATGTAGATGTCTGCATCTGAGCCCACAGCCACTTGTCTTCATCCACTCACCCACCCGCATACACAGGAGAGCTGCAAGAGAGAGAAAGAGAGAGAGAGAGAGAGAGAGAGAGAGAGAGAGAGAGAGAGAGAGAGAGAGAGAGAGAGAGAGAGAGAAAACCATAAAAATAGGATGGGGAGATAAAGCAAGCGAGCGAGAGAGAGAGAGGGAGAGAGAGTGAACACACACACACAGACGGATAACAAAATTGACAAAACTGCATACACACGGGGATTGATGAGTGCTTATCATACCGAAACAATGAATAAAAGCACCACGACACACCGAGCAACACAACACAAACTAACAACACAAACACACACACACAACACACACCACACTACACACAACACACACACACACACACACACACACACACACACCACACACAACACAACACACACACACACACACAGAAGAAAAAAACAGAGAGAAAAAAAACAAAGAAAGAGGAGGGAGGGGGAGGGGGGTGGCAGGAGAAAGACAGACAGAAAGACTAACAGAATAAAGGTGCCGAGAGACAGTCATTGTGACAAAGAGACATAGATAAAAAGAAAGAAATCCAACCAAGGAATAAGAGAATGAAAAAAAGGAATGATAACGAGAAAGAGATTACTGTATATTATGTGTTTATTCTATTTTATTTAGTTTGTTATTCTTTCATTTCGATGATAATGGAATAAACGCTCATGTGTTTTTCTTTGCATTCAGTCCCCGTGTGCATACAGTTTTTTAAATATTGTTATAGGTTGTTTTTTTATGTTGTTGGTGGTGTTATTGTTGTTGTTGTTGTTGTTGTTGTTCTTGTTGTGTGTATGCGTCTGTGTGCGTATGTATAAGAAAGAGAGACAGACACAGAGACGGAGACAGAGACAAAGAGAGAGAGAAAATCTGATAAAGTTTGATTTTGAAAGCGATGCCTCACTCGCAGGATTAAGTCCTTGATTTGATTATCAGCCCAAGGATGTGCAGGTTAATACAGCGGTGTGTGAGTGTCTGTGTGTATGTGTGTGTTTGTTTGTTTGTGTGTGCGTGTGTGTGTGTGTGTCTGTCTGTGTGTGTATGTGTGTGTTTGTTTGTGTGTGTGTGTGTGTGTGTGTGTCTGCGTGTGTGTCTGTGTGTGTGTTTGTGTTTCTGTGTGTGTGTGTTTGTGTTTGCGTGTGTTGTATGTGTGTGTGTGGTGTGTGTGTGTGTCTGTCTGTCTGTCCGACCGCCTGTACCAAAATACGTCTGTGCACGTGTGCATTTGTGTGTATGTGTTTGTGCTATACAAGTCAATTTGTGTGGCTTGACATGCATCAAGTCATACAACTCATTCATAACTTGGAAGGATATCATTTTTGGATGAATGAAAAACATCTAAACAGACATATTTCCAAACCTCCTTCCTCCCTCCCTCTCCCTCTCTCTCATTCCGCAGACGCGTCTCGACCTGTCAGGCAACGAAAAACATGTTGTTATGATGATTAATACTGTCTGCGACACTGATGCCCCAATACACTTGGTGTGTGAAGATGAGAAATGCAGAATCTACCGATGCCAGACACGCAGGAGACGGAGATCCATACGATCAACTGCAGCAGATGAGATTGGTAGCTTAACATAAACATGCTTTTTTGTACTGGCTTGTAGAGAGAGAAAGGGCAGGCCGGTTTTCATACTGGGTGCAAGAGTTTTCTACTTTCGTCTGGTCATTTCTGTAGTTTTCTATGTAACATATCTGTCTCTTTTGCTTGCAAACACTTCTCTTTCTTCTTCTTTTCTAGGATACTGATCACCTCCCCCCAACCCCCCTCTCGTTAGGATGCCAGGAGTCTGTCAGTATGGATAGCATCCCCACCTTCTGGAAATTCTGTGCTAGGAAATTCCTCTCTTCTAAATCTCTCTTGGTTTCTGCTTTGTTGCTTCTCTTTCTGTTACCTCCTTCTTGTGTATTTTCTGCCTTCTTGGTCCATTCTCTGGAGTCTGTTTTTTCCAGAAAGAGTGAACAAGATAACAATTCTCTGCCTCGCCACAAGTGGGATGTGCTAGGTCTGTCTTGTCAAGCGCTTAAAACGGCAGTGTAACGCGTTTTCGCTCATGTGACCGACAACAATTGTTGCGGTTTGAGCGTTCAACGAAGAAGAATTGCGAAAGGGAAGAAGAAGAGGAAGAAGAAGAATTGCAAAAAAGGAAGAATTGCAAAGAAAGAAGAAGAAGAAGAAGAATTGCGAAGAAGAAGAAGAAGAATTGCGAAGAAGAAGAAGAATTGCGAAGAAGAAGAATTGCGAAGAAGAAGAGAAGAAGAAGAAGAAGAAGAAGAAGAAGAAGAAGAAGAAGAAGAAGAAGAAGAAGAAGAAGAAGAAGAAAAAGAAGAGGAGAGGAGGAGGAAAAAGATTGCAAAAGAAGAATTGCAAAGAAGAAGAAGAAGAATTGCAAAGAAAAAGAGATTTGCAAAGAAGAAGAATTGCAAAGAAGAAGAAGAATTGCAAAGGAGAGAAAAGAAGAAGAAGAAGAAACAACAACAACAACACAAGAACAAGAAGAAAACAAAACAAAACAACAACAAGAACAAGAACAAGAACAAGAACAAGAAGAAGATCTCGATTGCGTCTCAGATTACCAAGCACGCAACGTAGTTGGGTTTGATGTTGTATTGCATATGCACACCACACATTGCCTAAGACATAACATAAGCGACACATGCAGTAAAGAAAAACACAGAGAATACATTTTTCTTAGACCTTAGTATTCAACACACACATCCATGCACACACACACGCACGCACAACACGCAGGGACACACGCAGGGACCACACAAGCACACAACAAACACACATCCACACACACACACACACCACACACACACAACAAACACACACACATACAAACAACCAACAGAGCACACATGACAGACAGAGAGGCAGCAAACACACAAATAGTGATACACAAGATTAGGAAAGACGTGACAATTCAAAACCTGATGGAATTTGTCAGGGAAAATTCAATAGTTGTCTTAAATATTTTTCTCTTCTAAAATGGCTAATAATCTATGCCATCGTCAGACATCGAGGAAAAGGAACGGAAATAATTTGTGTCTAAAGATATGGAATGATGCTTTTCTAATTTGTGTAAATTTTGCTGATATTATGTATTTTTTAGAGATAGTCTTTTCAAAATGTTGTATATCATGTCATGTTAGTATAGTAAAGAAGGAAAATAATTGCGTTAATGATATAGTTTATTTAGTTTAGTGTAACATTATCTGAGTATAGTATTATTATATATAGTAGTAGTAGTAGTAGATAGTAGTAATAGTAGTAGTATAGGATAGTAGGAGAGTAGTATAGTAGTAGTATAGTGAGTAGTAGTAGTATAGTAATAGTATATATAGTAGTAGTAGTAGTAGTATAGTAGTAATAATAAAGATATAATAGTAGAAGAGAGAAGAAGAAAAGAGATAGTAAGAAGTAGTATAGTAGAAGTAAGTAGTAGTAGTAGTAGAAGTGTAGTAGTAGTAAGTATGTATAGTAGTAGTAAGTAGTAGTATAATAGAATAATAGTAGATAAGTATAATAAAGAAAAAGTATAGTAGTAGTAGTAGTAGTAGTAGTAGAGTAGTAGTAGTATGTAGTAGTATTATGAGCACTAATATTCTAATAAGTATGATACTAGCGTGGTGGTGAGTGTGTGTGTGTTGGTGTGTGTGTGTGGTGTGTGTGTTTCGCGCGCACATGTGTGTGTGTGTGTTGCGCATTGTGTGCTGCAACTGGTGCGTGTTTGTGTGAGTTGTGCAGTGATTTGTGTGTATTTTGTGTATGCGCGTGCACGCTTGCGTGCGAGCGTGCGAGTCTGTATGTGTGTGGTTTATGTGTGTGTGTGTGTGTGTGTGTTGTGCGTGCGTGCGTGTGTCTTCGCGCGTGACATGCGTGTGTGCGTGTGTGTGCGCGCTGCATGTTTGTGTTTGTGTGTGTGCGTGTATGCGTGCGTGCGTGTGTGTGCGTGTGTATATGTGTAGTGTGTGTGTGTGTGTGTGTGCTCCATTTGCGGCTCCAAGTCTGTATATTAGCACATTTTAGCGCAATAAATCGAAACATGACACTTTTTTCTCTAAAATATATTGTCTGAAAATTACAGATGAATAAGTACAGAAAGTTGGATTTCTTTGGTTTTGTTTCGAGTAAAAAGTTTGAAAAAAGGGCCTACTCTGAAAAATCGATTTTTGCACAACTTGCTGTCCTAGTTACCAACTAGATTATTTATTTCTAGAAGTTAGTTGGCAACAGAATGATTTTTTTCTCCTATTATGTAAAGACTGGTACGGTATGGTAATCTGCCACGAGGGGCTATTTACAATGGACAGTTCTTGAAAAATGAAACGAAACTTTTCCATGTAAACTCCCTGATGAACCATCGGCACGCTCGCTGTATTAAAGATCTTTTCACTAGATTCCTCCACTTATATCGGGTGTATTGCAAGATCGCAGCCTGAGTTTCTGCAAACATATTTTTTCCCCTATCCAGTCTGTAATGCTCTCCCTTTCTTCTTCTCGTTATTGCTGTTCTTGTTCTTCTTGTTCTTGTTGTTCTTCTTCTTTGCAATTTTTCTTCTTTGTAATTCTTCTTCTTCCCAGTTCTTCTTCACAATTCTTCTTCTCAATTCTTCTTTTCTTCTTGTTCTTCTTGTTCTTCTTGTTGTTCTTGTTCTTGTTCTTGTTTCTTCTTTCTTCTCTTCTTCTTCTTCTTCTTCTTCTTTTCTTTTCTTCTTCTTCTTCTTCTTCTTCTTTTCTTTTCGCAATTCTTCTTCTTCTTCTTCTTTCTTTCTTCTTTTTCTTCTTTTTCTGTTCTTTTCTTTCTTCTTCTTCTTTTCTTCTTCTTTTCTTCTTCTTCTTCTTCTTTTCTTTTCTTTCTTCTTCTTCTTCTTCTTCTTCTTCTTCTTCTTCTTTTCTTCTTCTTCTTCTTCTTCTTCTTCTTCTTTCTTCTTTGCAAATCTTCTTCTTTGCAATTTTTTTTCTTCTTCGAAATTCTTTTTCTGCTTTGCAATTCTTCTTCTTCTTCGAACGCTCAGACAGAACTCTCGCTGTCTGTCATATAAGCGCAAACACTTTGCACTGCCGCTAGGCACCTCTGACCCACCACATCCAATTTCGGCTTGGTAGATAATTTTTTAAAATCTTTTAGGTCTTTCCTGGGAAAACAGGCATAAGAATGGACCAAGAAGGCACCAAAAATAGACAAAAAAGACGTGACAGAAAGAAACAGAACAAGGCAGAAACAAAGAGAGGGATAGGAAAGAGGGAATTCTTTGCACAGAATTCTCCAGAATGTGGGGATGCTTTTTAAACTGACAGGCCCCTTGCATCCCCACGCAGGGAGGAGTGAGGGTCCGTTTATCTTTAATCTTGTCTGTCTTCCTCTCCACATCGCTCTCTTCATAACCATATCCCCGAAACTCTCTTTTAACAAGGCGGTAATATAATAATAATATAATAATATATGGAATTTATATAGCGCTGAATCTTGTAAAAAAACAAACAAATCGAAGCGCTTAATATCCTGTTTCGTTACCTTCCTTACAAACATTATGGTTTGTCTAGTACTGAAAATGGCCGAGAGAATCTAGAAACGAAATATAGTAAAATCTTTCACAACTTGTTGAAACATTGCTTTTAACGATTCCTCTCTCTCTCTCTCTCTCTCTCTCTCTCTCCTCTCTCTCTCTCTCTCTCTCTCTCTCTCTCTCTCTCTCTCCTCTCTCTCTCTCTCTCCTTTTTCTTTTCTGAAGCAGAAACAAAATGTCAATGGGCATTGCAGATTATTAGATCAAGGGCACAGAGATAATGGGCCAAGTAGATTATAGGTGGGAGCAGGCTTACTGGCAAATCCTGAAAGGATTGTTTGTAAGGATCATGAAGGATTGCTGAAGGTCACCAGGGATTGTGTAACCTCATGGTAGGATATCCTCCCTTTCATCCCTGGATTATCCCGAGGACATACTGAAAATAACCTTCACCTTGAAATCGGAGTCGACAAAGTATGAAAGAGAAAAATGTTGCTGGGGAAAAATACAGTATGATATTTCTCTGAGATTTGCTTTTTCAGCTGAGCAGCGTTAAAAGAAATCAGCATTGATTTGATTGATCTACTGGTGGAGGAGGACGAGGAGGAAGAAGGAGGCCTGAGGAGGAGTGGAAGGAAGGAAGGAAAGGAAGAAGAAGAAGAAGAAGGCGAAGAAGAAGGCGAAGAAGAAGGCGAAGAAGATGAAGAAGAAGATGAAGAAGAAGATTATAAGAAGTTAGAAGGTTAGAAGGAGGAAGAAGAAGTCCTTCGGATGAGACTATAAACCAAGGCCCCGTGTGCGAACGCATGCACAACATCTTGCGCACACGTTAATCCTATTCCGCTGTTCGAAAGAGTAGGCCATTATTTGCCGGTGGGAACAGATGACAACATTTTAAAAACCGCATACACACGCCAAAAAAAATCAATTTAAAAAATCATCTGAGCGCTTTGATTTGTTGCTTTACAAGATTCAGCGCTATATAATTCCAAACATTTTTATTATTCTTATTAAGAAGGAAGACGACAAAGAAGAAACACAGCAATAACAACCACTACAACAACTATTACTACTACAACAACGACAACTACAAGATTATCAACAACAAGGACAATGACAACAACAACAAACACAAAGAGGAGGTAAGAAGGAAACAGACACAATACATCGACAACGACAACGATGACAACGACAATAGCGACAACAACCACGAGAAGAACCACAACAAACAACAACGTAAAAACAACAAGGGCAAAACACGCCAAGAACAAGAGAGAAAAAGCGAAGACAGAAAAGAGGGGGGAAGAAAGACAACTGAGTGTAGAGAGCATACGCTCAGAATAAATGAATCATTAAACATGGCTGATTTGCACAAGCGGCTTTTGACAAAGTGAACCAGATTTTGTCCTGAATGTAAACACCAAGCGTCGACAGAGAAGAAAAAACCCCAACAAAATTCCGTGTGAGGTCGAGCCACGGGGAGAAGACAAGATAGGACATAAATATAATTCAATAAATGGCCCGAGGTAAACATCTTTTACGGTCAATTATTGGTGTACGGAAAGTACCAAAGAATAGATTTCAATGCTCTCCCCAAATTCGGAATGCTGCCACCTTAATACTGGGCAGAAATTCTCGCGTACGCAAAAAAATCTTAACATTGGCAAACCTCGGAGCTCTAGTCGATAAACGAAGGATAAAACTAGGTTGTTATGTTTTGAAAAAGTAATGTTGAGACTCGCCTTCATCCATGACAAGCTCTTAGCAATACAACTTGAACTGTCTTTTAAAAATAGAAATGTCTTTTTTGAAGTCAGAGTATTGCTGTTTATGTAGGGATTTAGTTGAAAACAGCTATGCAGGGAGATTTCTCATACAGTGCGCACTTGTAGTGAGATTTAGACAGAGTGCTTATTTTGAATGACCCCCAGGATGTTTCGCTGGGTAACGCCTAACAACAACAGAACCTGCTTCCAACCATCCCAAACCATATGCTGTGGAATGACTGAAGCTACTTCTTTGAACTGACAACCTGACAACACACTATACGGTTATAATTAGTGCAAATTTCGAGAGCAAAACGGTAATAAACAGCAGTAACGTGGTTGAAGTTTCATTGTCACTTAGTCACTCTGTCAATCACTCACACACTCACTCACCAAACTGTTCATTCATTCACTCATTCATTCATTCATTCATTTTAGTCATACAGTCCGTTAGTCAGTCAGTCAGTCAGTCAATTGATCGACCAATCAGTCAGTCAACCTGCTAATAAAGAAGTAGTTATCATTAACGATATTGAAATGAGCAAACGCACGCCTTGGTTAATCAGTGAGATTTCGAGATAACCATTCAACCAACCAAAGAAGCACATGTCAACCACCCACCCACCCACCCTACTACCCCAAACAACTAAGATAATTATACCTCTTAGTAATCTTACTCATAGCATAACACTCTTAAATACAGTAATAGAAACAAGCCAACTTGCACATTCAAGTCTTCACCGAAAACGTTTGAAGATTTTTCCCTCTGGTGTTAACCTTGATGCAAACTTCATTCTACCGAAAGTCCTTCAAAAGAAACTGAAAATGTAGATCATAAAACTGTTCTTCATCAACTGCAACAATTTATTCTACTCCAAGAGCACTTTATGCAGAACATCTTGTGCACACATTCAAACCCAAGTCTCGTTTTAGTGGATTATGGCCAATGGTGTGTAATTGCCCATCATGGGATGATTAAAGTGTCTTTGACTTTGACATTGACTTTGACTTGACAATATACCCAGAACGCATCCTCCTGTTACATGGAATGAAAGGATCTTCACCAGTATGAACTCCCTAACTACACTCCCTGGAAAACTTCAGTGCAGTGTCCGAATGACTCCTCAAGAAGTTAGGGGAGAAGGCAGGTTAAGGCAGAACCACAAAGGGGAAGTCACTCACTATCGATTTTCAGACTATAATGCTGTAAGAACGGAAGCGCCAACACAAGTCTTCTGACAGGCAAAAAAATCCCCGCAAGGGGAGACCACTTGCCACTGATTTCCTATCTGTCATCCCGCCACGACAGGCAAAATGGCGCGGCTTCCGGGTAAGACTTCCGTCTGGTGACTTGACATTTGGCGTCGTCTGCTGTCATGTCCATATCCCCCTCCCGCGACGTGCTAATTCTAGTTGTCCGCG
>CM054135.1:93090584-93093084 GCA_028751875.1 Rapana venosa
AGATAGATAGGTAGATATATAGATAGATAGACAGACAGACAGATAGATAGATAGATAGATAAATAAATAAATACGTAGATGGATAGGTAGATAGATAGGTAGATATATAGGTAGAAAGACAGACAGATAGATAGATAGGTAGGTAGGTAGATAGATAGATAGATAGGTAGGTAGGTAGATAGATAGATAGATATGTAGGTAGGTAGATAGATAGATAGGTAGATAGATAGATAGATAGATAGACAGATAGATCAAGAGACAGACAGACAAACAAACAGAGAGACACAGAGAGAGCAAGACATGAACAGCGCCAGAAAGAACTCAAGGGTGGAGCGACGAAAAAACGGCCTGTAGACGACACCAATTACATTTCAATTCAGGACTGCCTAGGCATGAAACGGGTGAAAAAGAAAAGAAGGGAAAATCGGAAAGGAAAGAGGAAGGAAGACGGCGGGAAGAAAGGAAGAGAAGGAGCGTAAAAAGGGAAGAACGCTTGATGAAGATTTAATTAGAAAGGAGACGGACGTTTTTAATGAGAGAAAAAAAAGCACGGTAGAGGAGGTGGGAAATAGCGAATTAAGCATTCAGCCTTGAGAGCAAAGGATGGCAAAAAGAAAACAAGTCTGTGAAGCAAGTAACAGCTTCTTCGTTAGTAGCAAAGATCGTTCGTTAAAGATTTGAGAAAATTTTGAACATTAAACTTTTCTGTGACGGTATATGGGATTGCTGCATGTGTATATTTTTTTTAAACCGTAATGATCATATACTATTCATGAAGGAAAGAATTTCATACATACTGTTACAACATATTGACCTTAACTTAGATCTTCTACGGGACATCGAATCTCCGCTAATCGTTGTACAATGCATGGATGACCAAAAATAATGGCCTTTACTTGGATATCATGAAATCAGCACTAGATATTTACTCTCCCTTTTCGGTTTAAAAAAAAATGTTAATACGCCCGGTACATTCTTTTAACGCCAAGATATAATGTATAACATATTATATACATGTCCAGTCTATATTCCCCTTAAAGTATATTATATTATGTGCATATTTGATATCCCATATACATATTCTTTTACACAAAATTAACACAGACTAGCAAGGTCTAAAGCTGTCGCTTGGGATCTCAGAACCCACAAAGGGCCATTGAGAATCAAACCCGTGAGCCCTGATTTTAGTACCACAAAGATTTCAAATAAAGTCTCCACTTGGCCACTCTCAGCCCCTGAAGAAGAAGAAGTAGAAAGAGAAGAAGAAGAATTGCAAAGATGTAGAGGAACTGCAAAGAACAACAAGAACAAGAACAAGAACGAGTGATGTTTGTAACAAATGTCAAAATTAATAAGATATGAATAAAAGAGAAAAACTTGGAACGTATGTGTGTGAGAGATACTTATCCCAAGACACAGAGAAAAGTAAGGAGATACTTTCAGACTGAAGTAAACACAGAGAAAAAAAATAATCCATACAAAATGCCGTCTTCTTATAACCTTAGAAAATCTTAACTCTTTTTGTTACAGTTTTCACACAAAAAAGAAGCGAGTTTGGTTTTTTTTCAAATCGATTTCTTCTACTTATATCTTTCATTTTTTTTAACGTACAGAGATTGAAACTAACCCTAACTGAGCAGATTTTGGAGAAGGAAGAAATGGAGATGTTGTTTGTGAATCATAAAAGAAAAAGAAGAAAAAAACCAATGTTGACGACAGCAACGACGCTAACGCTGACATCGAAGAAGAAAAAGACTTCTGTGTGACATGGAAAAAAAGATTGTGCCATAAAAACCCAGTCTTTGTCCGAGTAGATACTACACTGATGGCGTATACGCAAACATCTTACGCCACAGAGCTCTAGCCGCGAAACGAGACCAAAAACAAAACTCCAATAATCATAGACTGTGTACACTCTAGATACGATATACAGATTATGGTGTGCACTTACACCAACACTTTTTCTTCGTTCCTCGGCTAGAAATCCGTGGTTCACCAATAGTAAGATATTTTTGCTTCTGCGGCCGTTTTTGATTACCATAAAGCTGCTCTTTGATTTGTTTTTTGAAGATATAGCGCTATATGAATTCCATTTATAATAATATTAATACATTTTTGTTATTATTATTATTATTATTATGTTATAACCGTCATCCTCTTTAGTAGTAGTAGTAGCATCATCATCATCATCATAATTAGTAGTAGTAGTAGTAGTATCCGCATAGACCTTTCGTTCTTTTTACGTTGTCAAGTACTTGGGGTGTAAAAGGCAGTACGCTGATGCCTATCCTCATTATGCCTTCTTAGCTTCTTCTCTTCGCTTCACTCACAAGAATTCTAAAATGCAGGGACTTGACTATGGAAGAAAAGCACAGTTTGTGTTCAGCTTTTGTGGTGATTTACATCTGCATCCTTCCTTTGCCTAAACAAGTCAAGGGAAGAAGCGTTACTTTTATGTATGGTGTTGTGTCTGAGGTTTACGTGGGTACCATTGCTTTTT
>CM054135.1:93108084-93115584 GCA_028751875.1 Rapana venosa
CTCTTTGTCATAATTTTTTCTGATCATAATATCTATCAGTGTGTGTAACTGTATTCGGTTTTGCACACAACATGGGGCTGTGGTTTGCCAAGTTATAACATTTACCCCATTACAGTTAACTGCCTCTTTAGAGTCTCTTCATCATAGTATCATAGTATTGGGCATACAGTTGTTGTTGCAGATCGATGTAAACGTATTTTTGTTGTGTTGTGTTGTGCTGTACTGTGTTGTCCTAGAGAGAGGGAGAGGGAGAGAGAGAGAGAGAGAGAGAGAGAGAGGGAGAGAGAGAGAGAGAGAGGGTGAGAGCTTTTTATGTTCATTTTATTTCATTTATTTTATTCGTTTATATCAAGGATAATGGAATAAGCACTTATGTGCTTTTTTGCATCCAGTTCCCGTGTGTATGCGGTTTTGTAAATCCTGTCATCTGTTCCTGTCATCAGAGAGAGAGAGAGAGAGAGAGAGAGAGAGCGAGAGCGAGAGCGAGACAGACAGATAGACAGACAGACAGACAGACACTTAGACACAAAGAGAAAGACAGACAGAATCAGACAAACACATAGACAGACATATTGAAACTCCTACAAACAAAGAACACAGAGTAAAGACGAACAGACAAGCCTATCAAAGAAACACGAAAGAAGAAAAAAAAAAGCAGAAAAAAATCCCCTAAACTTCCATGCATGCCCAAATTGATTTTAAAACCCCTGGTTACAGAACAACAGAGATGAAAGGCGATGATCAATTGCTTCAGGAGAGCTGCTGTATTCTCAGTGGGGATCACCTCATCCCCATTTCGTGACCTTGATAGGATGTCAGTCAGTGTGTAACTGTATTCTGCATTGTGGTCTGAGGAAGTGTTGTGTTGTGCTGTGCATTGTTGTGTTTATGTATCCTACAGGGAGAAGAATAAAGAGACTAATAGAGCAAGTATATATATATAAATATATATATATATATAGATATATATATATATATATATATAAATCAACAGACAGGCAGGTAGATAGATAGATAGGTAGACAGGTAAAATAGATAGGTAGATAGGTATGTATATGGGATGTATATATATATAATATATATATATATATAATATATATAATATATATAAATTTTATATATTATATATATTACATATATAGTCAAGAAGGAGACAAACAATAGATAGGTAGGTAGGTATATAAATAGGTAGATAGATGGGTAAATAGATAGAAGATAGACAGACAAACAGACAGACAGGCGGCAGGGAGACAGGCAGACAGAGTCACATATATATATATATTATTATAAATATATATATATAATCAGACAGACAGGCAGGGAGATAGATATGATAGGTAGACAGGGATATAGATAGGTAGATAGGTTAGTAATGTATATATATATATAATATATATATATATATATGCATATATACATAATATAGTTCAGAGAGAGACAAACATATAGATAGGTAGGTAGGTATATAGATAGGTAGATAGATGGTAAATAGATAGATAGATAGACAACAGGACAGGCAGGCAGGCAAAACAGGCAGACAACGTCACAGGAAACATTTAAAGACAAAACAGACAGACAGACTAAGACAGATGGGAAAAGAAACACAGAAATAAACAGAGAGACACAGAGAAGCAATCAAAGAAATAGACACTCAGGCACATACAGACGCATACAACACAGGGACATACAGAAAGATGAGCAGACAAAAAAACAAAGACAAAGGAACATTTCCATGTGCAAATCTATTTTCAAAAACCCCTGGTTACACAATCACAGGGATGAAAGGCGATGATCAATTGCTTCAGGTGAGCTGCTCTATTGTCAGAGGGGATTATATCATCCCCATGGTGTGACCCTGACAGGATGTCAGTCAGTGTGTAACTGTATTCTGTATTGTGGTTTTGGGGGTTGTGGAATTGCTAGTATCATGTTCATGTTTACAACTCGCTGTGTTGCATTATGTTGTATGTTGTGTTGTGTTGTAATGCGTTCTGATGTGGTGCGTTCATGGTCCCACTGAGAGAGAGAGCGAGAGAGAGAGAGCGAGAGACAGACAGACAGACATAGACAAAGCCAGCAACAGAAACAGAGAGTCAAAACCATACACATAGTGACAGACAAAAAGGAGAAAGACAGAGAGACAGACAGAGAGACACAGCCATCAAGCAGAAAGATATTGCTAGACAAAGAGACATGTAGAAACACAGACAACACACGGGCATAAGAAAGATGAGAATACAAAAGAAAATGTCCTTCCGTGCGCAGATCATCTTTATGAACTCAACGTTGTCAAATCACAGAGATGACAGGCGATGATCAATGGCTTCAGGAGAGCTTCTGTATTCTCAGTGGGGATCATCTCATCCCCATTTCGTGATCCTGACATGACGATGTCAGTGGGTGTGTAACTGTACCCTGCATTGGGGTCTAGGGGGTTGTGGTTTGCCATGTATCGTTTTCCTCTGTACCTTGGTAGAGGGCAAACAGGTGTTGTTGGTCAACATAGAGTATCGCGTTTATGTTTATAGCTTGTTGTGCTGTGTGGTGTTTGTGTTGGGATGTGCTGTGCTGTGTACTGTTGTGGTTTTGTTTTCCAGAGATAGCGAGAGAGAAAAGAAAGAGAGAGAGGGAGAGAGAGAGAGAGAAGAGAGTGAGATAGAGGGGGTGGGAGAGAAAAACAGAAAGACAGAGACATACATACATATATATAGACATACATACATACATGCATACATACATACATACATACATACAACAGACAGACAGACAGAGGCAGAGAAAAGAAGAGAGACAGAGAGATGGACAGAGAGGCAGGAAGAAGCAGCCACAGAGTAGACAGAGAGATGTGTTCAACACAGGGGCACACACAAGGAGATGGGTGAACAAAGACACAAAGCAAAACCTTCATGTGCAAAATTCATGCACTTTAAAAAATCCGTCGTTATAAAATCACAGAGATAAAAGGCGATGATCAATCCGTCAGGAGAGCTGTATTCTCATGAGGTATTACCTTATCGCCATTTTGTGACCACGATGTCAATCACTGTGTAACTTGTATTCTGCAATGTGGCATAGGGTCGTGATTTGCTATGTAACATTTCCCAATGTTATGTCAAATATTGTACGAATATTGAGCAGCGGTTGTTGTACATCAACACAACATGTCGAAATTCATTTATCTAAAGTTTATTCTTGTATCGTGCTGCGTTGTTTTGTAATGTGATGTGATGCGTTGTGATGTGATTTTATATGATGTGATGCGGAGTGATGTGGTGCGACGTGATACAACGTGATGTGATGCAATGCAGAATTTATTTATTAATTTGTTTATTTATTTTATTCTTTTATATCGAGGATAATGGAATAAGCTCTTATGTGCCTTTTAACATCCAGTCCCCGAGTGTTTGCGGTTTTTGTAAATTCTGTCATCTGTTCCCACCGGCACACAATGGCCTAGTCTTACGAAAAGCGGAACAGAAGATCAGAATGATGTAACGTGCCGTATTGTGTTGCATTGCATGGTGGTGTGTTGCATTATATTACATCGACTTATACAACACTGGCACACAGACACACACACACAGACAGAAACAACATCAGAACACTTTTCCTAGTGTCCAAACCCTCAGGACCACGTGTCATGGCTAATGGAAAACACCCGGTGTTCCTGGTGTCCAATTCCCAGCCAGAGCACTGCAATCGATACATCACCGATCACAGCATGGCCTGACTAACACTTGATACACCTTGCGGAGAAAACAAAATCACGTAGTCTTTCATCAAATAGATACGCCATGTGGAAAAAAAATTGTAGTCTATCATTAATAACTTTTTTGGGAAAAAGTCAAACCAGGGAGATACATTTTGGGAAAAGAGTGTCATATTCGGGTGTATTTTCTGAAACCAGTATACAAAATGTGGTGGTGTGGTTTTTTGCTTTTGTCTGGAAAAATTTTGTCAGGCTTGTAAAGCTTTGTGGGGTTATACAAAACCAAATTTGAGAGAGAGAGAGAGAGAGAGAGAGAGAGAGAGAGAGAGAGAGAGAGAGAGAGAGAGAGAGAGAGAGAGAGAGAGAGAGAAGAGAGAGAGAGAGAGAGAGAGAGAAGAGAAACAATAACAATGACAATGACAATTTTGATTTTATTTCGAGGAGAATTCGAGAGAGAGGAGAGAGACAGACAGACAACAGAAGAGAGAGAGAGAGAGAGAGAGAGAGAGAGAAGAGGAGAGAGAGAGACAGACAGACAGACAGACAGACAACAGACAGACAGACAGACAGACAGACAGACAGAACAGAGAGAAGCACACACACACACTATTCAAACATAACACAACACACACACACCACCACACACACACACACACACTCACGCACACACACAAACACACACACACACTCACGCACACACACAAACACACACGCACACACACATACACACACACACACACACACCACACAAACATACACACGCTCACACACACACACACACACACACACACACACACAACACACACACACACAACACACACACACACTCCACACACACACACACACACAACACACACACACACACACACTCACAAAACTGCATGACGAATGACGGGTCAGGGCTAATTGGAGAGAACCATTTTCCTTGTCTCAAGTTCCCCGCCAACCAGCAACATCGATACACAACTGCTCCATGTGCTAGCTTACCGACATCTGATACACCCCAAAAGTCTGCCTCAGTTTTCAACAGTTAACAGCCTTCCCCCCGCCCCTCCACCCCCGTTGCCCCCCCCCCCCCCCCCCCCGTCCCCTGAAAACACTTTACAAAATACCCTAAAGCTAAAATCGCCCTTGTAAAAGCACACGACAAAATGCCGTAATATTCAAGTGAGCGCTTTGATTTGTTGCTTTACAAGATTCAGCGCTATATAAATTCCATACATTATTATTATTATTATTATTATTATTATTATTATTATTATTATTATTATTATTATTATTATTATTATTATTATTATTATTATTATTATTATAAGTGTGCTAATTGAAACACTTGTTTGGAAAAGTCGGTCTTATACCTTTTATTTTACCTTGTACTTAAAAAACACCAATGCTCGCAGACTTCTATTCCAGTTCACGCTTGACGCTTATGGTAATTCGCTTCGATTTGTTTGTTTTACAAGATTCAGCGCTATATAAATTTCATATTATTATTTGTATATTATTATTATTACTACTATCAATATTATTCCAAGGTAAGGTGGATGAGACTGAGTGAATTTTCTGGATGTTTCGGGGAGTTAAGGTGGGGAACGCCCAACAAAAAGCTGAAATAGCTGTATACGATGTCAGGTACTTAATCCCTCATCTCATCTGCTCCCGTAACCCCCTCCAGGGTCGTAGGGGCACTGCAGTGACGAACGTTGCACCAGCTGGCTCCATTTGCGGCGATTATGGGCTAGTCTTCAATCATAAACCAGAAAGATTCTTTTAGAGAGTTGGGCTTTGTGTGCTCATAGGAAACCAAATGGGAGCGAGAGAGAGAGAGAGAGATAGAGAGAGAGAGATAGAGAGAGAGAGAGAGAAAGAGAGACAGAGGCAGACAGGCAGACAGACAGACAGACAGGCACAGACAGAGACAGAAAGACAGACAGACAGACAGCCAGACAGATACAGCCAGACGCACAAACACAATATAGAAAAAACAGATCTACAGATGCAATAACAATCGGACAAAATGTAAACAAAAAACCTAATACAAACATAAAACACACAAACACACAGACCTAGACAGACAGACAGACAGACAGACAGGCAGACAGGCGCAACACACGCGTGCATGCGCATGTATACAGCGACCCCCCCCCCCCCCCTTCATTTTCTTTGTTACCCAAACCCTCAACCCAAACGGGTGATGGCTAATTGAATGTAACGGTTATTCTACATCTCAACTTCCTAGACAGAGTTACCACAATCAATGGCCCCAGTCATTCTCTAAGCGCTGGCTGAGACCATACCTCATATGGCCATGATAAAATAAATTTAAAAAACTGTACTAAAATATTGAATGCAAAAAACCCACTGAAACAGGAATCTGACACCTCAGAGCATTAGAGTGTGGACTGTATGATCTAATCGAGGGTGAGAGTTTGAGTCTTCATTGAGGTGTCTGTGCAGGGGCGGGGGGGGGGGGGGGGGGGTGGTGGAGGAGACAGCCACATAAATATTACATATTTTGTATATGTCTTCCCCCTACTATTGCTTCCTATACGTTATTGTACAGTTTTCCCTATCTTTCCGCTATTTCCTGTTTTTTGTATTTGTCAGTGAAAGGGGAATAGAAATTGCAAAACATAAGGAGGAGGAGGAGGAAGAGGAGGAGGAGAAGAAGAAGAAGAAGAAAAAAAATTCCCAATCTAATCATGCTTCCTATTGCAAAGAAGAAAAAAACCAGCAACAGCAATAACATTAAACATCATCAATGACAAAACAACAACGCACAGCAACAACAACAACAGAATTAAATAGAGGAACGGAAAAACTGAAAAGAAAAGGAATAATAGCAAGAATAGAACAGAGGCAAGAAGAAGAGAGCGTGAGGACAGATCCACACACAGATAGGAAAAGCACACACAGACAGACAGACAGACACACAGACACACAGACACACAGACGTACACACAGACAGGCTAATTGACAGACAGACCGACTCCTGGGAAGAAAAGTAGACCACCTTTCTAGACAGTTTCATTTAAAAGCCATCTTCTGAGATCCCAGCAGACGAAAAGCAATGAGCAATTTAGGGGGAAAGTATTCCCTCTTTACCGCATTACCTACATTTCCTCACCATTTGCACAATCGATACGAAACTGTCCGTCTGTCTGTCAGTCTGTCTGGCTGGCTGGTTGGCTGGTTGGCTGGCTGACTGTCTGTCTGGCTGGCTGTCTGGCTGGCTGTCTGGCTGTCTGTGTGAATGTCTGGATGTCTTGCTGTCTGTCTGGCTGGTTGGCTGGCTGACTGTCTGGCTGTCTGGATGTCTGGATGTCTTGCTGTCTGTCTGTCTGGCTGGCTGGCTGTCTGTCTGTCTTATTTTCTTCTCCTGTGTTTGTCTTAGTCTCTGTCTCTGAGGGGGGAAACGACAGAGACAGAGACCAGCAGACAGACCAACGCAGACAAATAAAGGGAAAGATACAGAGAGAAAAAAAGAGAAAGAGAGGCAGGGAGGAAGGTAATCAGACAGACAGAGAAACAAATAGAGAAACTAACAGTTAGACTGACAGACAAACAAGAAACAGAGAGGGAGAGAGAGGGAGAGAGGGAGAGAGAGAGAGAGAAGGTGGCATACAAACAGACAAACAGACAGACACAAAGAACAGGCAGACATGCAGAAATGTAGGCATGCTATAAACCAGAGAGAGAGAGAGAGAGGGAAGAGGAGAGAGAGAGAGAGAGAGAGAAGAGGAAGAAGAGAGAGAGAGAGAGAGAGAGAGAGATAGAGAGAGAGGGAGAAG
>CM054135.1:93120584-93158084 GCA_028751875.1 Rapana venosa
CCAAGATCAACTAATGCGCTCCCTTGTCCCTATTTCCCTAATTCTGTATGCCCGTGAATCATGGACCCTGACTGCAGAATTTTGGGGAGAAGAGTACAGGCAGTGGAATGAGATGCTTTCGGAGAAATCCTTGGCATCTCCTACAAAGACCACATAACAACGAAAGCGTGCATAACAGAATCCAGCAAACCATTGGACCCTACGAGAACCTTCTAACGATTTTGAAAAAGCGTAAACTTAAGTGGTATGGGCATGTCACAAGATCCCAAGGAATTACAAAGACAGTTTTTGCAAGGCACTGTCCAAGGAGGAAGAAAAAGAGGCAGACCAAGGAAGACTGGGAGGTAACATCAGTGAATGGACAGGCCTAGAACTCAACAAAACCCTGAGAAAGGCAAAAAGAAGACAATGGAGGGAACTGGGTTTCTGAGTCTTTGAGGGTGCCCCCCCGGTCGTCAGACTACGGGACAGATAGATAGATAGATGGAGAGGAAAGGTCATTTATGATAATGAAAAGAGAATTGGTCCTAAGATGGATCCCTGGGTACTCCATAATGAAATGGGTTTTTAGTGTGGATGTGGACGTACTATTGAAACACATTGTTGCCTGTTTGTAAGATAAAAGCAAGAAGTTCAAGAGTATTTGTAGAGAGATTAATATAAATCTAGCTTTTAATTTAGAAGTCTTCGGGCAATTGTATCAAATGCTTTTTTTTTAAATCTACAAATAATACTCCACAAAATTTATTGTCATTAATGTTAGACAGCCAATTGTCTACAAGACTAGTTAATGCCGTATGGCACGAGTGATTTTTTCTAAATCCAGACTGATTTGGGTGAAGTAAGTTGTTAATATCTAATATGATGGACTATGTGTTTTTTTCATATTTTTTCCAAGGTTTTGAAAGGTAAAATAAAATAGAGATTGGCCTATAAATTGAGGGATCAAAGTTCTCAGACTTGTGGGTCGGAATCACCTTAGCAGGTTTTTAAGGCGTTGGGAAAATAGTTCTTATGAAGACAAAGGTATAGATAGAGTCAGAGTGTCTGTAATAACTGGAGCTTAGAGTTTCAGTATTCTGCCATCTATTCCATCAAGACCACGCGTACTTTATTGTTGAGGTGATCAGGTAATCGTAGACCTCAGAAACAGATATGAATGGTATGTGGGAGTGTTGATGGAATACGCCTTTCTTGGCAGATTGTTTTTAGTTCATTGAGATCATTGGACTTCGATTATCATTGTTAATTATGTTACAAGAAATATTAATGAAGTGATTGTTTAGTTTTTCAGCAGAAATATCTTTAATTACGTTAGTTTTGGAAGACAATTGAGTATTTGTTATTTGATTGATTGCCTTCCTACAGTCTTTGAATTTTGTTTGGATGAAAGTAGATCTTGGAAATATTTCCTTTTCTCTTGCCGTTTTTTTGTGAATTTATGGCATTTCTTAATTTTTTTGCCTCCCATAATATTTATGTTCTTTTAAGAAATCTCTTAAGATAGCATGCTTCTTCTAGTTCCTTTGTAAACCAAGGTGGTTTGCGGACATGTTTGATCCTTATGGTTTTTAATGGGGCAAGTTTGTTATAGATTTCAGTAAAAACTTTTATCCAAACTCAATGGGCCCAATCTGGATCGTAATATTGAATGTTTCCGAAAACATGGAACTGCTTAACTCTTTGTAAGAAAAGCTGCTCATTAAATTTTGCAAAAGAGCGATAGGTATAGTTATAGAGAGAGAGAGAGAGAAGAGAGAGAGAGGAGAGAGAGAGGAGAGAGGGGAGAGAGAGAGAGAGAGAGGGGAGAGAGAGAGCAAGAAGAGAGAGAGGAGAGAGAGAGAGAGAAAAGAGAGAGAGAGAGAAGAGAGAGAGAGAGAGGGGAGAGAGAGAGAGAGGGGAGAGAGCATTACTGTCAGAAGCTTTCTTTGTGTTTTAATGATTAATTGATTTTTATCGCTCAAGGGACCAAAAAAATGTTTCACTGTTCCCTGTCTTTGAAGCTTTCATTTGTTTTCTACCTGACTGACAATCTGTCTGTCTGTCTGTCTGTCTGACTGACTGTCTATTTTTCTGCCCGTCTGTCTATCTGTCTGACTGACTGTCAGTCCGTCTGTCTGTCTGTCTTTCTGACTATCCGTTTATCTGCCTGTCTGTCTGTCTGTCTGTCTGTCTGTCTTTCTAACTGTTCATTTGTCTATCCGCCTGTCCTTTTGTCGGTCTTTCTGACTTCCATTTGTCTGTCCATCTGTCTGTCTGTCTGTCTGTCTGTGTTCTCTGTCTGTCTGACTGTCAGTTTGTCCGCCCGTCTGTCCTTCTGTCCGTTTGTCTGTCTGTCCGTCTGATTGCCTGTCTGTCTGTCTGTTTGTCGGCTCGTCTGTCCGTCTGATTGTCTGTCTGTCTATCTGTTCGCCCGTCTGTTACTGAAGATGATGGTTTAGGTAATTAGAATAGAAAGTTTGTAGCCCTCTCCACCAACGCTGACGTGTTAAAAAATAGAGTATTCTGAATCACCAAGCCATCACCTTCACCTACCCTGTAGTCTAGTAGACCGCTGGGGCACCACTAAAGATTTTGAAACCAGCTTCCCCCATCCTCACGGTTTTCAGTTTTCCGTAGCAAGTCATTCCACTCAAGACCAGTCCACTCTCTGATGTCTTCCCATCGTTTTCTCTGTCTGCCTCTTCTTCGTCTCCCTCCTTGTGCTGTTCCCTGTAGGACAGTCTTGGCCAGTCCAGACGTTGGTGAGAGGTGCCCGTACCACTTCAATTTGCGGTTATTTCAGGGAAATCAGGGGCTCTTCAGATGTTGCGATGGCGTTTTTAATGCTGGTTTTCAATCCCTCGTTAGTTATGTGGTCTCTGTATGAGATACCACGAAATATTTTAAAAGCAATCTACCTGCAATAAAGTAGTGTACCTTTCCACAAAGAAAATGACCGACTGACAACTGTATGCAGCACTTCGACTTCAAACACACACACACATACTGTGCACACCGCGCGCACGCACGCACACGCACACACACACAACACAACACAAACACAGCACACACCAACACACACTACTGCGCGTACCATGCCGGAATGCCGGAAGCGCGTGCGCACCAGAGAGATGTTTCAGTTTCCTCTTTGTCTTCTCTGTCTCTCCTCTCTCTCTGTCTCTCTCTCTGTCTGTCTGTCTGTCTGTCTGTCTCTCTCTCTCTCTCTCTCTCTCTCTCTCTCTCTCTCTCTCTGCATCCTTTGCTGTCTCTTCTGCCTCCATCATAGTTCTGTGTGTCTATGTATGTGTGTGTGTGTGTCAATGTATGTGTGTGTCTTTCTGTGAAACTCTATGTCTCAGAAGCGCGAGGCAAAGAGAGCGAGAAGAAAGGCTATATGCAGCCCAGGCAGACAGACAGACCAGCATTGTCAGACTTCATCTGTGCCCTCTGCCATAGGCACTGTCTGTCATTGCCGTGTGGGACTGGCCAGCCACACCCGACGCTGCACCAGAATCATGAACACCTAGAGCGCAACTCCATAGTCTTCCGAGACTGACCGCTGCCAAGACTATGCCTCTCTGTCTCTCTTTTTTCTCATACTGCGTCACTCTTTCTCTCTGTCTGTCTCTGTCTCTTGCTCTCTCTCTCTCTCTCTCCCTCCTCTCTCTTCTCCTCTCTCTCTCCTCCTCCTCTTCTTCTCTCTCTCTCTCTCTCTCCTCCCTCCCCCCTCCAGCCCCTCTCATGACTGTCTCCACCCTCTCTCTCTCTCTCCTCCCCTCCCCCCTCTCTTCTATACCCACCTCTCTCTCGCTCTCTCTCTCTCCTTCTCTCCCACCTTCCTCTCTCTCTTCCCCTTCCTCTCCCTCCTTCCTCCATCTCTCTCTCCCCCTCTCGCTCCTCCCCTTCTACCCCTCCCCCCCTTCTCCTCTCTCCCTTCCTCACACACTTGCTTATTCAATGTACCATCTGGAAATAAAATTTTGACTTGACTTGACTTGACTTCCTCACACACGGGGACTGGATATAAACAAGCACGTAAGTGCTTATTCCATTATCCTCGATATAAAAGAATTTTTTTTTTAAATCCTCCCTCTCACTCCCTCCTTCCCTTCACTCCCACCCACCTCTCTCTCTCTCTTTCACCCACCCACCCACCTCTCTTTCTCTCTCTCTCTCTCTCTCTCTCTCTCTCTCTCTCTGTCTCTGTCTCTCTATCGATCTTATCTGCCACCCTTTTGTTGTTGTTGTTGTTGTTTTTCTGGCCAGCGTGGCAGCAGCAAATAATTCAATTACCAAAAATGTGTTCTGCGAGGCAACGCCAAGTTCAGAAAAAAGGTGGTGCCAGATTTTGCCAGGCTGCGTGCGTGTCTTTCTTTCCAGTTTCTGTCTTTGTTTCTTTTCTTTTCTTTTCTTTTTTTCTGTTTCTCTTCAGTGTTCGTAGTTTATTGCTTTGGGGTGGGGGTGGTGTTGGTAGGGAGGGGGGTGTCATTTTTTTAATCACTGTCTCTCTTCCTCTCTTCCTCTCTTTCTTTCTTTCTCTCTCTCTCTCTCTCTCTCTCTCTCTCCTCTCTCTCTCTCTTCTTTCTTTCTCTCTCTCTCTCTCTTCTCTCTCTCTCCTCTCTCATCTCTTCTCTCTCATCTTCTCTCTCTCTCTCTCTCTTTCTTTCTCTCTCTCTTTCTCCTCGCTCTTCTCTCTCTTCTCTCTCCTCTCTCTCTATCTCTCCTCTCTCCTCTCTCTCCTCTCCTTCCTCTCTCTCTCTCTCTCTCTCTCTCGTCCTTTTGTTTGCATGTGTGTGTTTGTGTGTGTATGTGTGTTTGTGTAGTGTTTTCTGTGCTCTGTGTGTGTTTTGTGTGTGTGTGTGTGTGTGTGTGTGTGTGTGTGTGTGTGTGTGTGTTCTTTTCAGTCTGATGTTTAGTGTTTCTGTCTTTTTCTTTCTCTATTTGTCTCTCTCTGTGCATCTGTGCTGTTTCTGTTTGTCTATCTGTCTGCCTGCCTGCCTGCCTGCCTCTCCCTCCCTCCCTCCCTCTCATTCTGTCCTCTCTCTGTGTCCCTGTCTCTGTCTTTCTGTCTCTCTGTCTCTGTCTCTCTTCTCTTCCCATCTCCCTCTCTCTTTTTTCTCTCACCCCCCCCCCTCTCTCTCTCCCCCTCCCTCTGTCACTCACTCACTCTGTTACCAGAAAACGCCTATTGATTGCTGTCATGGGTGATAAACAGCTCATTAATTCCATTTAATCTCCACTTAAGCGAGATCCAGGTAATGACACCAGCGTTTACTCCGCTCATTTATTGGCTTAGGAAAATTACAATTTAAAGAAACAAAATGTAGATCAAAAACAATGAGGTCTCTGTCTCTCCTTGCCTCCCAAGCCAATGGAATTGCACACGTGCCGAAACATAATGGAGTACAAGCTTTTTCTGCTATGTATTCTACCCTCCCCCGCTCCAACTATGTTTTGTAAGTGGCTTGCTGAAGTACAATAACAGTTTTCCAGTGTTCAGTGTTCTGTCCACTTTTCTGTCCTGTCTGTTTTGTCTGTCTGCTCCCTCCCTCCCTGCCCCCACCCCCCCCCCTCCCTCTCTCATCTCTCTCGCGGTGTATCTAAACCTGTTGAAATTACAGTTTGCCGTATTTTGTTTATTTGTTTTTTTGTGTATTTTATTGTGCTTGTCGTTTTTGACGGATATTTTAGTCTCTTTTGTTTAGTGTGTAGTGTGTGTTGTGTGTGTGTGTAGTGTGTGTGTGTGTGTGTGTGTGTGTGTGTGGTGTGTGTGCGCGCGCGCGCGTGTAGCGTGTGCGTGTGATTTGTTTTTCTATTTTCTTCTTTTTGGTGAGAGCGTGGTGTAACGAGGCACCTGAGCTTATCCCATTTACTCCCAATAAAACTTTTCCGAGTTCGAGTTCGAGTCTCTCTAACGTCTCATCATCTCAGTCTCTCTCTCCACTCTCTCATCTCTCCCCTCTTCACTCCTCTCCTCCTCTCGCTCCTTCTCTCCCTCACTCTCTCTCTCTCACAGAATCTTCTCCCTCTCTCTCAGTCTCTCTCTCTCTCTCTCTCTCTCATCCCTCTCTCTCTCTCTCTCTCTCTTGTGAAATATCCCCATATTACCATACCACGTCATTCTCTAATTCACACAAATGAATGTTTAAGTTCGCTAAATAAAGACTATATTTTTCTTTACCCTTAAATTCGTCCATCACTCCACGCTTCCTCCTTGCTGGCATTTCGGCGTTTTTGGCCATCAGGTAACGCATGTTTCTGGCAAATGTCTTCTGCGGGTTAGCACAAGATTAAAAAAAAGAAAGAAAGAAGATGTTGAAAAGATTTACACACTGTTTTTTTATGTTTTTTTGTTTTTTTTTTGGGGGGGGAGGGTGTATATTGTTCAAAGCGCTTCCATTTAATTCTGCTTTTTTGGGAGGTGGCTGTCAGAAAGTCTCTGCTGTCTGTTTGTATGTCTCTGTGTTCGTCTGTCCAAATGTCTCTCATCGTGTTCGATTATCTATGTTTTAAAATGTATTTCTACTACTACTACTACACGACTACAACTAACTAACTACTAATTACTACTACTACTACTTCTACTCACTACTACTACTACTACACTACTAACCATACTTCTACTAATAAACTAACTACTACTAATGACAACTACTACTACTACTACTACACTCAACTACTACTACTACTAAACTACTACTTCTACTACTACTATTTCTCCCTCTATTTTTCGTTATGATTTTTATGATTCCACTATTGCTTTAAAAACTTGTCTGTTAAAAAACGCGTTTCGTTTCTCTCCGAAGATAGGATGTAGAAAAAAAGTCATGTGCTTAACTATACCCTCTCAAAAATATTCGTTATCAATAGCGTTATCATTATCACCTTGTCTCTGTCTATCTGTTCCTGTCTGTCTGTCTGTAGTATGTCTTTCTGTCTGTCTGTCTGTCTTTCTCTGTCTGTGGTCTATTTCTCTCTCTCTTGTCTCTCTGTCTCGCCCCTCCCCCCCTTTAAATTTTATTACCTTTCCTCTCATCTCATCTCCTCTCTCTCTCTCTCGTCTCATCTCTCAAACTCTCATCGTCTCTCTCTCTCTCTCTCTCTCTCCGTCCCGTCCCTCCTCTCTCTCTCCCTGTCTCCTATCTCTCTCTCACACTCTCCAGTATGTGTGTGTAATGTAATGTGTGCGTCTGTGGTGTATTGGTTTTTCCATGCAATACTTGCAATATGCTATTTTTCCCTCTTGTTCATATTTTTGTTGTTTTGAGGGTTGATGTAAAAATAAAAAGCAGTAAAACTAATCTATTACCCTTCTGGAAAAATAAAAATGGTTAAAAAAAAATTTAAATTTGTTCCCTCTCCTCTGTGCATTAACACTGCTAACATCTGTTCTTTTATGGTCCACTTTGCCTGTCCACATCCCTTCCCATCCTCTGTTCACGCATAAATCACCACATTTAATCGATTTAAGGCCACCATCACAGCCCCTTTACTCTCGGTTTCTTTTCCCCCCTCCACATCAATCTCCTCCCTCTCTTCACTTCTCCCCCGCCCCTCTCTCTCACTCTCTTTTCTCACACTCTCTCTCTGTCCTCTCATTCTCTCTCTCTCCTTGTCCATATATTTCTTGTTTGGCTGGCAAATAATTCAATTATGGAAAATGTATTCTGCGAGTTAACTTCAGATCCCCCAAAAAGAGGTCAGAAGATTTACAAACATCAGCTTATGGCCTAAAGGCGTTGTGTGGTTTATTGCCTTGGGCTTAGCTTAATCTCTTGGAGTCTGTCTCTGTCTCTTGTGTCTTTTTCTGTCTCTCTGTTTATCTCTCTGACTCTCAGTCTGTCTCTTTTAGACCCTGAATTCTTGCCGGTCATATATAAGCATGAATGTTCAGAGATGCATTCTCATCTACATTCCTATCTGTCTGTCCTGTCTGTTAGTGATTCTGTCCCATGATTGGTAACTTGCTTCATCTTTTGATAATTATTCCGTGTTAGCTGTGCTAGACAGAGCAAAACTGAAAAGCAAGCGTAGCTTTGTGGTTTAGAACTCTCCAGCTTTGTTAATTTAAATGATGAACTGAGGATACGGGTTTGAATCTTCACCGAAGGTGTCCATATCGTTTGAAGGACTATGTGTTTACATGCATAGATGCTATCGTTGTTTCGGTATTCATTTCCTATAAAGTCCGCTGTTCTTTGATATTGTCATAGCCCACTGGCAATAAAGCGTAAGCCAATGAAATTACCAGATTGGCGACATTTAAAATTTACTGAATCTACTACTACGTACTACTACTACTACACTACTAACTACTACTACTACTACTGCTGCAGCTGCTGCTAGCTTCTGCTAGCTGCTGCTAGCTGGCTGCTGGCTTCCTGCAGCTTCCTACTACAATTAACTACTTCCCTCTTTCTCTATCTCTCTCCTCTCTCTCTCTCCTCTCTCTCTTCTTCCTTCTCCTCCAACTCTTCGTCCTTCTCTCTCTTCTTTCTCCTCATCTCTTTTCTTCTCATCACTCTCTCTGTCAGGTGACAGTAACGACAGAAAGACAGAACAGCCCATCTGTCATAAAAGCAATAAAGCACAGACAGGACAGGACAGGACAGGACAGACCAGCAGGACAGAGGACAGGACAGAACCAAGACATAAACAGGACAGAACAGACAGACAGACAGACAAGACAGGGACAAGGTTTAAGGTTCAGGTTAAGGTTTAATGTTTAATGTTAAGTTAAGAGGAAAGGGGCTTTCTAACGTTACGGGCTAGTCAGGCAATGTCATTCAGAGGCAGGAGATCATGAGAAGGTCGAGGCTATGAACACTCTATCTCCTCCTCTCTCCCTCTGCCCCCCCCCCTCTCTCTCTTCCCCTCTCTTTCCTCTCTCTCATACACATCTCTCTCCTCGCGCGCGCGCACTCATCTCCCTCCCTCCTCTTTCTCTCTCGCCGCTCTCAACCTCTCTCACTCTCTCTTTGTCTCGTCTCTCTCTCATCTCATCTCTCTCCAGTCAACTCTCTCCTCCTCTCTCTCTCTCTCACCCCCCCTCACTCTCTCCCCTCTCTTTCCGTGTTTCACACCTCTCTCTCTCCTCTCTCTCTCTCTCTCTCCCTCCTCTCCCACCCCCCTCGTCTCTCCCCTCTCTTTCCCTCATCACGTCCCTTTTCCTCTCTTCTCTCTTTGACACTCTCATCTCTCACCCCCTCTATCACCTCTCTCCCCTATTTCTCTCTCTCACTCTCTTTTTTCTCTCTCTTCCCCAGTCTTTCTTCTCTTCACTCTCTCTCCCCTCTCTTTCCCTCCTCACATCTCTTTCCTCTCTTCCTCATTTGACAACTCTCACTCTCTCCCCCTCCTAATCTCTCTCCCCTATTTCTCTCTCATCACCTCTTTTTTTTCTCCCCTCGCTTTCTCTCCTTCACTCTCTCTTCTCTTCCCTCTCTTTTCTCTTACTCTCTTTTCTTCTCTTTCTCTCTTTCATCACTCTCTCTCCTCTCTCCTCCACGATCTATCTCATCCTCTTTCTTTCTCTCTCTCTCCTCTCTCTCTCTCCATACAATACCCCCACTAGTCTCCTCCACCCCTCTCTCTCCTATCTCTCTCCAAAATCCCCTCCTCTTTCTCTTTACACTCTCTCTCTCCCCTCTCTTTCCCTCTCACTTCTCTTTCCTCTCTCTCATTTGACACTCTCTCTCTCTCTCGACCTCTATCTCTCTCCCCTAAAAAAAAATTTTTTTTTTTTTTTTTTTCTCCTCACCACACTCTCTTTTTTTCTCTCTCTCCCCAATCATTCTCATCTCTTTCACTCTCTACTTCCCTCTCCTTTCCTCACACTCTCTTCTTCCTTTCTCTCTTTCACTCTCTTTCCTCTCTCCTCCTTCTATCTATCTCCCCTCTTTCTCTCTCTCTCTATCGTCACCTCTTTTTCTCTCTCTCTCTCTCCCCCTCTCACTCCTCCCCCCCCCCAACTCTTCTCTCCCCCCCCCCCCTTCTCTTCCCTCTCTGGTGGCCTGTGCCTTGGGCCTAGAATGAAACGGTTGTCACGAGCCCTTAAGCTGTGTCCAAGGTTACTACTTGCTGTAGTACTTGTTTGTGTGTGTTTTGGAGGGAGGAGTGAATGTATTATAAATGGTAGGAAGAAGAGGAGAGAAAGAGAAAAGGGAGGAGAGAGCATGGGGAGAGAGAGAGGGAGAAAGAGGGTGGAGAAGATAGAGGGGGGAGAGGAGAGGGAGACAGAGACAGACAGAGACAGAGTAACACAGAGAGGGACACAGACAGACTGATACAGACAGACAGACAGAGAAACAGGCACACGAAAGAAAGACGCAGAGATAGAGAGGAATGAGAGACAGACAGACAGATTGACAGTTTTACAGACAGAAATAGACAGACACAGGTAGAGGATACAGAGAAGAGAGAGGAGAAACATAAAATCAAAGTTATAACAAGAGATTTCTGTATCGCCCGATTTAATAAATACTATACATAAACAAAATGTAAAACGTCCATTGCAAAATTTAATTATCTATGTCCATACTGGCCCTTTTTATATTACACCTGTATTCTGTCTATAAACCGTATCGCCTGGCTTTATCACAGTTTCTTTTATTAAACAAATGACACTGGGGAACAGCAAAATGTGAGACTGTATGACCAGTGGCTTTCTTTTCCCACTCAGGAATTCCACTTTATACAAGCCTTAGTCTTTAGTAGATCGACTTAAATTACTCCTGACCTAGATGCTCAACTCACACAGAGTCCTTAATACGATGCTGCAGCTTGGGTCTAGTTTGGTCTTGGATAAATATCTCCAACGCTGACTGTCCGTATTCCCCCTCTTGACCGAGAGAGTGTGTGGGTGTGCTGTGGCAAGGCATCTCCACTAAAATCAAATTTCTACCCAATTTCCGAAGCAGCAGCTCAGCTGCCTTCTCGTGTTGTTTTGGAGGTGCCATCGTCGAACACAACGGACCCAAACATAATTCGTCCTGTACATTAGTTGATTGGCATCTTCCTTTCAACAGAGCTCTCTCATCTCTCATCTCTCTCTCTCTCTCGCTCCTCTCTCTCCTCACTCTCTCTCTCTCAATCCCTCAACCTCTCTCATCTCTCTTCTCTCACTCTCTATCTGCGTACTTGCGTGCGTACGTTCATGAATGTTTGTATGTATGTCTGAATGTATGTATGTATGTATGTATGTATGTATGATATGTATGATAATGATGTATGAATGTATGTATGTATGTATTGTGCACACACAATCGTGTTCTGTTTGTGTGTGGTAAGTGTGTGTTTGTGAGTGTGTTTAAAACGAGCGCATCAATGTGAATGCATTGCGCCAATAGGTATGTGTGTGTGCAAGTGTCAGAATCAGTCTGTCCATCCTAGCGCCTGTCTGTCTGCCGCCACATATCAGTCAGACTGCCTACCTTCTGACACTGACATTCAGTCTGCCTACCTACGCTGCCATATCAGTCTGACTGACTACCTGTCTATCAGTCTGTCTGCCTCTGTCCTATCATATGTCTGTCTGCCTACCTGCCTACATTCCTGTCTCCCCTACCTGTCTGTCTGCCTGCCAGTCTATCATCTGTCCGCCTACCTGTCCACCAGTCTGTCTGTCCTGCCACCTGTCTGTTCATCTGTCTCTCGTTCAGCCCCCTGAGGCAGGGAAACAGCAGCTGCAGCAGCTAGCAGGCAGACGAAGAGACAGAGGCTGCGTGTTGTCACTGTCCTCCTCCTCCTCCTCCTGGCTGTGATGCTGCAGCTTCCAGCTGTCAGTGCCTGTCTTCCCTGCATCTTTATGCCGCCTTGTGTTTTGTGCTTGTCCTCTCTCTCTTTCTGTCTGTCTGTCTGTCCTGTCTGTCATTGTCTCTCTCTTCCTGTCTCCTGTCTCCCTGTCTGCTGTCTTCTCCCGTCTCTCACTGTGTCTCTGTCTCTCTCTGACTGTCTATCTTTGTCTCTTTCTCTGCCTCTGTCTGTCCCTGACTAATGTCTGTCAATCTCTGTCTCTCTCCTCTCTCTCTGTGTCTCCTGTTGTGTGTGCTGTCTCTCTGTGTCTGTCCCTGTCTCCTTCTCGTCTCATCCTCTTTCCTCGCTCTCTCTCTCTCTTGTCCTCTCTGTCTCCTCTGTCTCTGTCTCTCATCTCTTTCTGTCTCTCTGTATCTCTGTCTGTCTGTCTGTCTGTCTGTCAGTCTGTCTGTCCTGACTCTCTCTCTCATCTCTCTCCCTCTCTCTCATCTCTCTCTCTCTCTCTCTGCTTTTTTCTTCTTCTGTGTTTTTTCCTTTCTTTTATTTGTTCAATGTTTATTCTACCCCCTGAGTTTTTGAAGAACAGTTTTGCCTTTCATCTGTTTTCGTTTCTCGCTGTTCCTGTTTGTTTGTCTGTCTTCTTTTTTCTGCGGGGGTGTTTGTCTGTTGTCTCTGTCACACTCTTTTTCTTCCCTGTCCACCTATTCCCTGTCTGTCGTCTGTCGGTTCTGGTCTGCTGTGTCCGAAACAGCAGCTGCTCCTCTTCTGCTGTTTTGGAGGGTCATCGTCTAAAACTATGGACAAACATATTTCTGTCTTTAACTTTAGTAATTGGCATCTTTCTCTTTCAAAACAGCTCTGATGTCTGTCTGTCTGTCTGTCTGTCTCGAAATAAAGAATAATAAATAAATAAATAAATATGTCTGTCTTTCTGTATGTCTGCCTATCCTTCTATCTATCTATATATCTGTCTATCAATCAATCAATCAAGCAAGCAAAACAATTATCTCTCTAACTCTCTATCGATCTATCTGTCTATCTATCTATCTATCTATCTATCTAACTATCTATCCTACTCTCTCTCACTATCTCTCTATCTCTCTCTATCTCTCTATCTATCTACCTATCTATCTTTCTATCAACCTTCCTGATATCTATCTATTTATCTTCTATCTATCTATCTACCTACCTACCTATCTCTCTCTCTCTCTCAGGGGTAGTTTTCCTAATTCTGACCAGGCAAATTGCTGGAATGTGTTCTGCAAGGTCTCCTGTGCTGTCACTCGTATGCAGGAGGTCTGCCCGCTGGCCTCAGCCGTCACGTTCCACTAGCAGCTCGTTTAAAAAAGTTCCTAAGAAAAATATTGAGAGATCATGAGGCAAAAACTAGGACCATGGGCTGGGAATGTAATAATAATATAAGAGAGAGAGAGAGAGAGAGGAGAAGAGAGAGAAGAGAGAGAGAGAAGAGGAGAAGAGAGAGAGACCGAGAAGAGAGACAGAGAGAGAGAAGAGAGAGAGGAAAGAGAGAGAGAGAGAGAGAGAGAGAGAGAGTTAGAGAGAGAGAGAGAGAGAGAGAGATGAGAAGAGAGGAGAGAAAGAGACAGAGGGAGAGGGAAAGGGGGGATAGAATGAAAGAATGAATAAATTGACTTTGGAAGGAAAGATCCTTTATTTATTCCGAGGTAACCGAATGCCGAATCCATATGCTTTTATCATCCGGCCCTTGTCCCTGATTAGGAGGGACTAACACAAAAATACATACACACACAGAACGAAAACAACCCTCCCCAAACAACAACAAAGTTTAAAAAACAACACTGAGATTTTAGAATTAAGGTGAAATGTATATTCAACAAACACATTAACCTCAAAGAGAGAGAGAGAAGAGAGAGAGAGAGAGAGAGAGAGAGGAGAGAGAAGAGAGAGAGAGAGAAGAGAGAGAGACACACACACAGAGATAGGTATGAGAAAGAGGAGAGGGAGATACAGAGATGCAGAGACAGAGAGATGTGGAGAGAAACAGAGAGATTAGATAGAAAAGGGAACATTGCTAGCACAGAATTATACCTGTGCCTTTAGCGCTAAGAGCTTATATTATTCACAGTTCTTGATTAAACCACTGAAGGCTGAGGCACAGCAAGTGAGAGAGCTGTATGACCAGTGGCTTTTTCCATTTCACACTCATGTAATTCCGACTTTACAGCTTAGTGTTTAGTGATCGACTATGACATCACTGACTAGGATACTTGACATGCACAGTCCTTATGTGCTGGCAGCCCCTGGGGCTAGTTGGCCTTCGGATAACATCTCCAACGCTGACTGTCCGTAATTGTGCCCTCTTGGCCGAGGAGAGTGGGGGTGTGCTGTGGGCAAGGCATCTCCACTATAATCAAATTTCTGCCCAGAATCCGAAACAGCAAGCTGCATCCCTCTGCTGTTTTGGAGGTCAATCGTCGAACACGTCGGCCAAAACTATATCCCTATACTAAATAGCTTGGACAAAACAACACTCTTCACACTCACTCCACGGGATGGTTGTCTATTCTGATTGATCTTTGTCCGTGTGAGAAATGACGGACATAGTAAAAAGTGACAAGTTATTATCTTTGTAGACAGTAGGACCAGGGACAAAGTTCTTTGATGTTCAACTAATGTTTTCATGAGTCTGGTCCTCGACAGCTTATAACATTAAGTCATCTCTCTCTCTATCTCTCCTATATATCTCTCTCTCTATATCTCCTCTCTCTGTAGTGTGGTGTTGTGTGTGCGCTCGAACTGTGATGGTGTGTGTTTGTGCACGCGCGTGTGCTCACATTCTTGCGTGCGAGTGTTCGTGAGTGCGTAATTGCTGGCTTGCGTGTGTGCTCTGATTCATTATATTTTCTGTCAAATCCCCAGATAAATTTGTTACGTGTGCGAACTAGAGCAGAGAACAGAATCAAAGGTGTGAGAGAGAGAGAGAATAAGAGACCAGACAGAACAGACAGACCGACAAAACACGGAGAGAAGAGAGAGAGAATAAGAGACAGACAATACAGTCAGACAAAGAGAAATTACGGAGAGAGAGAGAGAGAATAAGAGACAGACAGACAGACAGACAACAGACAGACCAGACAGAATCTCGGAGAGAGAGAGAGAATAAGAGAGAGAGAGAGAGAGAAGAGAGAGAGAGAGAGAGAGAGAGAGAGAGAATCACGGAGAGAGAGAGAGAATAAGAAGACAGACAGACAGAGAAAGAGAGAGAGAAACACGGAGAGAGAGAGAGAATAAAGAGAGAGAGAGAGAGAGAGAAAAGAGAGAGAGAGAGAGAGAGAGAGAAGAAGAAGAGAGAATCACGGAGAGAGAGAGAGAGAATAAGAGACAGACAGACAGAGAAAGAGAGAGAGAATCACGGAGAAGAGAGAGAGAATAAGAGAGTAGAGAGAGAGAGAGAGAGAGAGAGGAGAGAGAAGATAGGAATCACGGAGAGTGAGAGAGAAAGAAATAATAGACAAGACAGACAGACAGACAAGATGAATCACGGAGAGAGAGAGAGAGAGCTTAGAGAGTGAGAGAGAGAGAGAGAGAGAGAGAGAGAGAGAGAATCACGGAGAGAGAGAGAGAATAAAAGAAAGAGAGAGAGAGATAGAGAGAGAGAGAGAGAGAGAGAGAGAGAATCACGGAGAGAGAGAGAATCACGAGAGAGAGATTACAGAGAAATTGAGAGACGAGAGAGATAGAGTGAGTGGAGAGAGAGATCAGAGAGAGAGTGAGAGAGTGAGAGAGAGACACACAAACAGCAGACAGACAGACAGACAGAAGACATGAAGACAGACAGATGGAAAGACAGACAGAGACAGAGAAGGGAAAGCAGCAGACAGGCAGACAGATAGAACCGAAAGAACAGACAGACTTAACAGAAAAGCCAATAGACCTTCCGACCGACCGGACCAACGACAGACAGACAGACAGACAGACAGATAGACAGGTAAACAAACACAGAGTTGGAAACAGAGAGGGAACGACAGACAAACAAACAGACATACAAACAGACAGACACACAGCCCAAAGGAACAAAATCCAGGGACACCAAAGGAAGGATAGAGGACTAGAGTTATTAGAGGAAAGAAGAAGAAGAAGAAAGAGGACAAAGACAATGGTCAATGATAAATTCTTTTCTTTTGCGAGGATAATGAATAAGTAACCACCAATGTGCTTTTTTTTTTTTTTTTACATCAGATCACCAGGGGAGGAAGAAATGATAAGAGTACGTGATGATTACTTTATCTTGACAGACTGTCATGTCGCAGTTGCCGCTGACAGATTTGCTGAAAAGATAATAAGCCACTGGGTGTTTGTGCCTGATGAGTTTATTTAATTATCAATTAGCCTTTAAGAATAGACGGAGGAGAGGGTGGGGTTGGGCAGAGAAAAAAACAGAGAGACAAAGCTGAAGAAAGACAGACAGACAGAGAGAGAGAGAAAAGAGAAAAGAAAGAGAGAAGAGAGGGGGAGAGAGAGAGAGAGAGAGAGAGAGAAAGAGAGAAAGAGAGAAAGAAAGAAAGACACAGAGAGAAGAGAAAAAGAAGAGAGAGAGAGAGAGAGAGAGAGAGAGAGAGAGAGAGAGAGAAAGAGAAAGAGAAAAGAAAGAAAGACAGAAAGAGAGAAAGAAATAAGAATAGAATAGAAGAGAGAGAGAGAGAGAGGAGAGAGAGAGAGAGAGAGAGAGAGAGAGAAGGGAGGTGTGGCAAAAGAAAAAAAAGAGTAAGATAGATACAGAAAGACATAAGAAAACAAAGGACTGAACAGAAAGGAGGAGGAGGAAGAAAGAAGACAGACACAGCGGACAGACAGACAGGAAAACAAACAGACAAAGAGAGAAAGACACAGACTGAAAAACAAACAGAGAGAGTAGACAGACCGTACAGACAGAGGGGAGAGCAAAAGGGAATGACTGAGAGGGAAAAGGATGGAGGAGAGAGACCGGAAGAAGGATGAGAGAACAACAGAAATAAACAAAGACGGTAACAAAAAGAACAAAAAAAACACAAAATAAATGGCCGCTGTACCACTGGTTAAAACCGTTTGACTGAATTCCTGGGTTTGAAATGTTGGATTTGAATCTCGGCATCTGCAATCTGGTTAATTAAAGGTGGTTTTTTTTTTTTTACAATCTCCCAGGTTCTTAAAGGGCATGTCACACGTACCTAAAAAACCCCTGAGCTGATGTAATGTCAAATGTGTCGCTGAAGGCCGCGGCAGACCTCCTGCAGGAGTGATCAATCACAGGAGAAATACCTGATACTCGGCATCCTTCCCATAAGAAAACAATAGAAACAGAAAAGACAGAAAGAGAGAACACCACATACACGCAAACACCAACACACGGACACACACACACACACACACACACCACACACACACACCACGCGCAGCGCGCGCGCGCGCGCGCAGACACACAATGATAGGAAACAAAAATTAAAGTAAGAGTGGCAATTAAAACTTGCAACTAAAGATAGGAGGACGAAGAAAGACGCGAGAGAAGACAGCTGATAATATAGGGTTTGTGTGAGGATTACCTTATCTTGACAGGCTTGTCACGTTGTTTATTGCAATCCTCTGTCTTTTTTGTGGTCTTTTTTTTCAAAGCTTGCGGATTTGTTGAAATCATAAGTCTCTGGGCTCAGTGTGTTCAGAATAACTTTTCGACATTGACTGAAGACAGAGAGAGAGAGAGAGAATAGAGAGTGAAGAGAGAGAGAGAGAGAGAGAGAGAGAGAAGGAGAGAGTGAAGAGAGAGAGAGAGAGAGAAGAGAGATAGAGAGAAAGAGAGAGAGAGAGAAAGAGAGAGAATGGGAGACAGACAGACAGGCAGGCAGAGAAAGACCAACAGAGACATAGACATAAAGAGCCGAGAGAGAGAGAAGAAGAGAGAGTGTGTGTTTGTGTGTGTGTGTGTGTGTTTGATTTGTGTGTGTGTGTTGAGAGAGAGAGAGAGTAGAGAGAGAGAGAGAAGAGAGAGATAGACAGAGACCAGTGAGACAGAGAGAGACACCCACATCAGAGATACAGCGACAGAGAAAGACGATACAGGAGAGAGAAAGAAATTGAGACAGAGAGAGAGAGAGAGAGTGTGTGTAATAGAGAGAGAGAGAGGGAGACAGAGGAAAGAGACAGATAAAAAGGCAGACAACAAACAACATACAAAGACCCAGACAGACATACAGACACAGATGCAGAGACCAAGAAACGACAACAGACAGAGATACAGACAGAGAGAAGTGGATTTATGATGATCGTGTTATCATGGCAACACGACAAGTCATTTTCCCAATCAGCATTCCTTTTGAAGCTAACAGTTTTGCCTATATGATTTCATCCATAAACTATGCTGGCGACAAATCTGTGTGTGTGTGTGTGTGTGTGTGGTGTGTAGTGTGTGTGTGTGAGTGTTGTGTGTGTGTTTATGTGTTTGTGGTGTGTGTGGGGGGGGGGGGTGGAGGGATATATGGTGTTTTGTGTGTGGGGTGTTTTGTCTGTTTGTGTGGTATGTGTGGTGTGTGTATTGGGGTGAGGGTGGAGGGGGATATGTAGTGTTTTGTGTGTGTTTGTGTAATGTTTGTGTGTGTATGTGTGTGTGTGTGCTGTGGGTGGAGGGGGGGGGGTTGTGTGTGTTATGTTTTGTGTGTTGTTGAGGCTGGGGCGGGTTAGTGGATGTTTGTGTGTGTGTGTGTGTGTGTGTGTTTGTTGTGTGTGTGTGTGTGTGTGTGTGTGTGTGTGTGTGTGGTGTGTGTGTGTGTGGTGAGTGTTTGAAGCAGGAGAGGAGGGGAGTAAACAGGTGAAGATGATTTTGCTGTATCTCTGTCCGTTCCGTACTGTCTGTCCCTCCTTCTCTCCTATCTCTCCCTCCCTCCCTCCTCTCTCTCTCCTCTCTCATCTCCTCTTTCTCTCTCTCTCTCTCATCTCTCGTAGTGCGTTGTGTGTGTGGTTTGTTTGTGTGTGTGTGTGTGTGTGTGTGTGGTGTGTGTGTAGTGTGTGTGTGTGTTTGTGTGTGTGTGAATCGGGTGTGCCCCATCCACCTACGCTCGAGTGCCCCTCCCCCCCCCCGCCACCCACACACACACACGCATTCCATTTTGCATTATTCAAATTCCTCCCTAAAGGCTTTCCAGTGTTGCTAATAATCAAACTGTTTGTCTCCCTTAGTGCTTTTGATGACTGGAAATCTGACTGGATTTGTGGCCATGATTTTGCCTTGACAAGCTATCAGTGTCTTTTGTGTAGCAATCAGCATTGCGTTAAAAGCCAAGAGGGATCGGTGGTCGAGAGGTAACGGACTTGCCTACGAAAAACGAAAAGTCTTGGGTCGGAAGTGCGCAGTGGTTCGAACCTTGTTCGGGCCCGAAACTGTTTCCCCGTCCATGACCGTGACAATAGTTTATTGCGATATCGATCAGCTTCACAAGGGGACAGTGGGACAGGGACCGGGCACAACACGCATAAATCATAATGAAAAAGAATACAGTCAACAGACAGCCCAAAATAATGAACAGCACGGCATTGAAAACCACATCATGGGTTTGCATTAATCATACAGTGTGAATAATGTTTCCCCCATCCATTAGACCATGAGTGGTGGTCTGGGTGCTTAGTCTTTCGGATGAGACGATAAGCCGAGGTCCCGTGTGTTAAAACATTATTTGGCGCGCGTAAAAGAACCCTCGGTAACAAGAAAGTTGTCCCTGGCAAAAATACTGTAGAAACAAAGCCACTAGAGTGGAAACAAATTACAAGTGTAGACATGAATCAAAATGATGGCGCTGCTCTTGAGCGATCGGCCTCTCCCCGAGGAGAGCAGCCCGAATTTTCACGCAAAGAAATCTGCCCGAGCTTAAAGTGGTGTACAAGAAATAAATTTAAAAATGTAACAAGATTTGCGTAATGACTCTGATCCCTGAATGTGAGTGGTGTGTGTTTGTGTGGTGGTGTGTGTGTGTTGTGTGTGTGTGTGTGTGTATGAGTGTGTGTTGTTTGTGTTGTGTGTGTATGTGTGTGAGTGTGTGTGTGTGTGTGTGTATGTGTGTGTGTGTAGTGTGTGTGTGAATGTGTGTAATGTGTGTATGTTGGTGTTGTGTAATGTGTGTGTGTGTATGTGTGTGTTGTATGTGTTATTGTCTGTGTGTGTGTGTATGTTGTGTGTATGAGTGTGAGTGTGTGTGTGTGTATTGTGTGTTTGTGATGCTGTGTGTGGTATGTGTGTTGTGTGTGAGTGTGTGTGTGGTGGGTGTATGTGTTTGTATGTGTGTTGTATGTGTATGTGTGTGTGAGTGTGTGTGTGTGTGTATGTGTGTGTAAGTGTGTGTGTGATGTGCGAGTTGTATGTGTGAAGTGTGTGTGAGTGTGTGAGTGTTTGTGTGTAGCAATCAGCATTGTGTTGAACGCAAACAACTTGCAGTATATGATATTGTCCATTTGCTTTTCTGTGCTAAAAGAATTATTCCTGTCTGTCAGAAATTGTGGGCCGGAGTGTGGTGTAAGAGTGTGTGTTGTGTGTGTGTGGTGTGTGGTTTGTGAGTGGTGTTATGTTGTGGTGTGTGTTTGATGAGTGTGTGTATGTGAGTGTGTGTGGTGTTTGTGAGTGCGTGTGTGTGTGTGTGGGGGTGATGGTGTGGTTGCTGAGGGAGGGGGGGGGTGTGTTTTGGGCGTGCTGGGTGATATATTTTGTGGTTTGAGTGTGTGTATGTGTGTGAAGTGTGTGTATTGTGTGAGTGTTGTGTGTCTGTGTGTGATTGTGGTGTGTCATAGTCAAACTTTTATTTTCAGATGGTACATTGAATAAGCTGTGCATTTGCTTTTTTTCATCAAGCCATCTATCTAAGGAAAAAAAGCGAGAAAAAAAGATAATGTATATGCAGACATAGAATAAAAAACCTAATCTATGGTGTGTGTGTGTGTGTGTGTGTGTGCGCGCGCGCGTATGCATGTGCTTGTGTGTATGTGTGTTTTGAGTGTGTTTTGTGTACAATCAACATTGCGTCGGAAGCAACCTGCTGTAAAGATAATTATTGTCCATTTGTATATCTGTGGCCCAAAATATTAGACTTGTCTGTCCTAATGTTGTGTGAGGGGGGGGGGGGGTGTTGGGGGGGGTGGTGTGAAGGAGTTTGGGATGGGTTTGATGGAAATTGAACTGGGTGTGTGTGTATGTACGTGTGTTGCGTGTCGTGGTGCGCGCGCAAGTTATGGTGTGAAATCCTCACGTGCTCATTTTCCCGATGATCCTTGGCCAACACATGATGCTACCTGGGTGATAAATTAAGTTTTTTACGATCATTGATACGTCAAATCCCTGAAATGATAGTGACTATCGATTATTTCATCTCGACAGCTTGTCATGCTATTTTTTGTACTCAACTGTATTTTCTGTAATTTATTTTGTGCGCCCCGCGCTCGCAGCGCGCGCGTGTGCGTGTGTGTTTGTGTGTGTTTGTGTGTGTGAATGAGTGTGTGAGAGTGCGTGTATATATGTGTTTGTGTGTGCGCATGTGTATGCATGCTTGTATGTGGGTGTATTGCACTTTGCAGCTTTAAAATGTTTTGTTTAACGACTGCTTGCTGAACATCATAATTATCATATTCTATAATTCTGTACTCAAATAGAAAAATATATATTTAAAAAATCCTTTATACCTTTTATTTCATCACTCACTTAAATGCCTTTATTCTTTATCCACCTAAACACAAAACAAATAAATATCTAGTTGTCTTCCTGTCTCATCACCACGTACACTATAACTCCATAATCCCACCTCCAAAAAATACTAGTACACATCTCCCCCAAATCCTCCCCCCCCCTTACCTCCGCGCCAAACCCTTCTAATAACGATTGTCTTGGTAACATTACCGAAAAAGTGTCCCTCTTACTTACGAAACCGACTTAAGAACATCCCACCCCCTCCCCTCTCTGTCAGTCTCTGTCTCTCCTTGCCTCCCAAGCCAATGGAATTGCACACGTGCCGAAACATAATGGAGTACAAGCTTTTTCTGCTATGTATTCTACCCTCCCCCGCTCCAACTATGTTTTGTAAGTGGCTTGCTGAAGTACAATAACAGTTTTCCAGTGTTCAGTGTTCTGTCCACTTTTCTGTCCTGTCTGTTTTGTCTGTCTGCTCCCTCCCTCCCTGCCCCCACCCCCCCCCCTCCCTCTCTCATCTCTCTCGCGGTGTATCTAAACCTGTTGAAATTACAGTTTGCCGTATTTTGTTTATTTGTTTTTTTGTGTATTTTATTGTGCTTGTCGTTTTTGACGGATATTTTAGTCTCTTTTGTTTAGTGTGTAGTGTGTGTTGTGTGTGTGTGTAGTGTGTGTGTGTGTGTGTGTGTGTGTGTGTGGTGTGTGTGCGCGCGCGCGCGTGTAGCGTGTGCGTGTGATTTGTTTTTCTATTTTCTTCTTTTTGGTGAGAGCGTGGTGTAACGAGGCACCTGAGCTTATCCCATTTACTCCCAATAAAACTTTTCCGAGTTCGAGTTCGAGTCTCTCTAACGTCTCATCATCTCAGTCTCTCTCTCCACTCTCTCATCTCTCCCCTCTTCACTCCTCTCCTCCTCTCGCTCCTTCTCTCCCTCACTCTCTCTCTCTCACAGAATCTTCTCCCTCTCTCTCAGTCTCTCTCTCTCTCTCTCTCTCTCATCCCTCTCTCTCTCTCTCTCTCTCTTGTGAAATATCCCCATATTACCATACCACGTCATTCTCTAATTCACACAAATGAATGTTTAAGTTCGCTAAATAAAGACTATATTTTTCTTTACCCTTAAATTCGTCCATCACTCCACGCTTCCTCCTTGCTGGCATTTCGGCGTTTTTGGCCATCAGGTAACGCATGTTTCTGGCAAATGTCTTCTGCGGGTTAGCACAAGATTAAAAAAAAGAAAGAAAGAAGATGTTGAAAAGATTTACACACTGTTTTTTTATGTTTTTTTGTTTTTTTTTTGGGGGGGGAGGGTGTATATTGTTCAAAGCGCTTCCATTTAATTCTGCTTTTTTGGGAGGTGGCTGTCAGAAAGTCTCTGCTGTCTGTTTGTATGTCTCTGTGTTCGTCTGTCCAAATGTCTCTCATCGTGTTCGATTATCTATGTTTTAAAATGTATTTCTACTACTACTACTACACGACTACAACTAACTAACTACTAATTACTACTACTACTACTTCTACTCACTACTACTACTACTACACTACTAACCATACTTCTACTAATAAACTAACTACTACTAATGACAACTACTACTACTACTACTACACTCAACTACTACTACTACTAAACTACTACTTCTACTACTACTATTTCTCCCTCTATTTTTCGTTATGATTTTTATGATTCCACTATTGCTTTAAAAACTTGTCTGTTAAAAAACGCGTTTCGTTTCTCTCCGAAGATAGGATGTAGAAAAAAAGTCATGTGCTTAACTATACCCTCTCAAAAATATTCGTTATCAATAGCGTTATCATTATCACCTTGTCTCTGTCTATCTGTTCCTGTCTGTCTGTCTGTAGTATGTCTTTCTGTCTGTCTGTCTGTCTTTCTCTGTCTGTGGTCTATTTCTCTCTCTCTTGTCTCTCTGTCTCGCCCCTCCCCCCCTTTAAATTTTATTACCTTTCCTCTCATCTCATCTCCTCTCTCTCTCTCTCGTCTCATCTCTCAAACTCTCATCGTCTCTCTCTCTCTCTCTCTCTCTCCGTCCCGTCCCTCCTCTCTCTCTCCCTGTCTCCTATCTCTCTCTCACACTCTCCAGTATGTGTGTGTAATGTAATGTGTGCGTCTGTGGTGTATTGGTTTTTCCATGCAATACTTGCAATATGCTATTTTTCCCTCTTGTTCATATTTTTGTTGTTTTGAGGGTTGATGTAAAAATAAAAAGCAGTAAAACTAATCTATTACCCTTCTGGAAAAATAAAAATGGTTAAAAAAAAATTTAAATTTGTTCCCTCTCCTCTGTGCATTAACACTGCTAACATCTGTTCTTTTATGGTCCACTTTGCCTGTCCACATCCCTTCCCATCCTCTGTTCACGCATAAATCACCACATTTAATCGATTTAAGGCCACCATCACAGCCCCTTTACTCTCGGTTTCTTTTCCCCCCTCCACATCAATCTCCTCCCTCTCTTCACTTCTCCCCCGCCCCTCTCTCTCACTCTCTTTTCTCACACTCTCTCTCTGTCCTCTCATCCTCTTCTCTCTCCTGTCCATATATTTCTTGATTTGGCTGGCAAAAAATTCAATTATGGAAAATGTATTCTGCGAGTTAACTTCAGATCCCCCAAAAAGAGGTCAGAAGATTTACAAACATCAGCTTATGGCCTAAAGGCGTTGTGTGGTTTATTGCCTTGGCCTTAGCTTAATCTCTTGGAGTCTGTCTCTTGGTCTCTTGTGTCTCTTTCTGAGTCTCTTCTGTTTAGCTCTCTGAACTCTCAGTCTGTCTCTTTTAGACCCTGAATTCTTGCCGGTCATATATAAGCATGAATGTTCAGAGATGCATTCTCATCTACATTCCTATCTGTCTGTCCTGTCTGTTAGTGATTCTGTCCCATGATTGGTAACTTGCTTCATCTTTTGATAATTATTCCGTGTTAGCTGTGCTAGACAGAGCAAAACTGAAAAGCAAGCGTAGCTTTGTGGTTTAGAACTCTCCAGCTTTGTTAATTTAATGATAACTGAGGATACGGGTTTGAATCTTCACCGAAGTGTCCATTCGTTTGAAGGGACTATGTGTTTACAATGCATAGATGCTATCTTGTGTCGGTATTCATTTCCTATAATGTCCGTCTGTTCTTTGATATTGTCAATAGCCCACTGCAATAAAGCGTAAGCCTATGAAATTACCAGATTGGCGGACATTTAAAATTTACTGAATCTACTACTACTACTACTACTACTACTACTACTACTACTACTACTACTACTGCTGCTGCTGCTGCTAGCTTCTGCTAGCTGCTGCTAGCTGGCTGCTGGCTTCCTGCAGCTTCCTACTACAATTAACTACTTCCCTCTTTCTCTATCTCTCTCCTCTCTCTCTCTCCTCTCTCTCTTCTTCCTTCTCCTCCAACTCTTCGTCCTTCTCTCTCTTCTTTCTCCTCATCTCTTTTCTTCTCATCACTCTCTCTGTCAGGTGACAGTAACGACAGAAAGACAGAACAGCCCATCTGTCATAAAAGCAATAAAGCACAGACAGGACAGGACAGGACAGGACAGACCAGCAGGACAGAGGACAGGACAGAACCAAGACATAAACAGGACAGAACAGACAGACAGACAGACAAGACAGGGACAAGGTTTAAGGTTCAGGTTAAGGTTTAATGTTTAATGTTAAGTTAAGAGGAAAGGGGCTTTCTAACGTTACGGGCTAGTCAGGCAATGTCATTCAGAGGCAGGAGATCATGAGAAGGTCGAGGCTATGAACACTCTATCTCCTCCTCTCTCCCTCTGCCCCCCCCCCTCTCTCTCTTCCCCTCTCTTTCCTCTCTCTCATACACATCTCTCTCCTCGCGCGCGCGCACTCATCTCCCTCCCTCCTCTTTCTCTCTCGCCGCTCTCAACCTCTCTCACTCTCTCTTTGTCTCGTCTCTCTCTCATCTCATCTCTCTCCAGTCAACTCTCTCCTCCTCTCTCTCTCTCTCACCCCCCCTCACTCTCTCCCCTCTCTTTCCGTGTTTCACACCTCTCTCTCTCCTCTCTCTCTCTCTCTCTCCCTCCTCTCCCACCCCCCTCGTCTCTCCCCTCTCTTTCCCTCATCACGTCCCTTTTCCTCTCTTCTCTCTTTGACACTCTCATCTCTCACCCCCTCTATCACCTCTCTCCCCTATTTCTCTCTCTCACTCTCTTTTTTCTCTCTCTTCCCCAGTCTTTCTTCTCTTCACTCTCTCTCCCCTCTCTTTCCCTCCTCACATCTCTTTCCTCTCTTCCTCATTTGACAACTCTCACTCTCTCCCCCTCCTAATCTCTCTCCCCTATTTCTCTCTCATCACCTCTTTTTTTTCTCCCCTCGCTTTCTCTCCTTCACTCTCTCTTCTCTTCCCTCTCTTTTCTCTTACTCTCTTTTCTTCTCTTTCTCTCTTTCATCACTCTCTCTCCTCTCTCCTCCACGATCTATCTCATCCTCTTTCTTTCTCTCTCTCTCCTCTCTCTCTCTCCATACAATACCCCCACTAGTCTCCTCCACCCCTCTCTCTCCTATCTCTCTCCAAAATCCCCTCCTCTTTCTCTTTACACTCTCTCTCTCCCCTCTCTTTCCCTCTCACTTCTCTTTCCTCTCTCTCATTTGACACTCTCTCTCTCTCTCGACCTCTATCTCTCTCCCCTAAAAAAAAATTTTTTTTTTTTTTTTTTTCTCCTCACCACACTCTCTTTTTTTCTCTCTCTCCCCAATCATTCTCATCTCTTTCACTCTCTACTTCCCTCTCCTTTCCTCACACTCTCTTCTTCCTTTCTCTCTTTCACTCTCTTTCCTCTCTCCTCCTTCTATCTATCTCCCCTCTTTCTCTCTCTCTCTATCGTCACCTCTTTTTCTCTCTCTCTCTCTCCCCCTCTCACTCCTCCCCCCCCCCAACTCTTCTCTCCCCCCCCCCCCTTCTCTTCCCTCTCTGGTGGCCTGTGCCTTGGGCCTAGAATGAAACGGTTGTCACGAGCCCTTAAGCTGTGTCCAAGGTTACTACTTGCTGTAGTACTTGTTTGTGTGTGTTTTGGAGGGAGGAGTGAATGTATTATAAATGGTAGGAAGAAGAGGAGAGAAAGAGAAAAGGGAGGAGAGAGCATGGGGAGAGAGAGAGGGAGAAAGAGGGTGGAGAAGATAGAGGGGGGAGAGGAGAGGGAGACAGAGACAGACAGAGACAGAGTAACACAGAGAGGGACACAGACAGACTGATACAGACAGACAGACAGAGAAACAGGCACACGAAAGAAAGACGCAGAGATAGAGAGGAATGAGAGACAGACAGACAGATTGACAGTTTTACAGACAGAAATAGACAGACACAGGTAGAGGATACAGAGAAGAGAGAGGAGAAACATAAAATCAAAGTTATAACAAGAGATTTCTGTATCGCCCGATTTAATAAATACTATACATAAACAAAATGTAAAACGTCCATTGCAAAATTTAATTATCTATGTCCATACTGGCCCTTTTTATATTACACCTGTATTCTGTCTATAAACCGTATCGCCTGGCTTTATCACAGTTTCTTTTATTAAACAAATGACACTGGGGAACAGCAAAATGTGAGACTGTATGACCAGTGGCTTTCTTTTCCCACTCAGGAATTCCACTTTATACAAGCCTTAGTCTTTAGTAGATCGACTTAAATTACTCCTGACCTAGATGCTCAACTCACACAGAGTCCTTAATACGATGCTGCAGCTTGGGTCTAGTTTGGTCTTGGATAAATATCTCCAACGCTGACTGTCCGTATTCCCCCTCTTGACCGAGAGAGTGTGTGGGTGTGCTGTGGCAAGGCATCTCCACTAAAATCAAATTTCTACCCAATTTCCGAAGCAGCAGCTCAGCTGCCTTCTCGTGTTGTTTTGGAGGTGCCATCGTCGAACACAACGGACCCAAACATAATTCGTCCTGTACATTAGTTGATTGGCATCTTCCTTTCAACAGAGCTCTCTCATCTCTCATCTCTCTCTCTCTCTCGCTCCTCTCTCTCCTCACTCTCTCTCTCTCAATCCCTCAACCTCTCTCATCTCTCTTCTCTCACTCTCTATCTGCGTACTTGCGTGCGTACGTTCATGAATGTTTGTATGTATGTCTGAATGTATGTATGTATGTATGTATGTATGTATGATATGTATGATAATGATGTATGAATGTATGTATGTATGTATTGTGCACACACAATCGTGTTCTGTTTGTGTGTGGTAAGTGTGTGTTTGTGAGTGTGTTTAAAACGAGCGCATCAATGTGAATGCATTGCGCCAATAGGTATGTGTGTGTGCAAGTGTCAGAATCAGTCTGTCCATCCTAGCGCCTGTCTGTCTGCCGCCACATATCAGTCAGACTGCCTACCTTCTGACACTGACATTCAGTCTGCCTACCTACGCTGCCATATCAGTCTGACTGACTACCTGTCTATCAGTCTGTCTGCCTACCTGTCTATCAGTCTGTCTGCCTACCTGCCTATCAGTCTGTCTCCCTACCTGTCTGTCTGCCTGCCAGTCTATCAGTCTGTCCGCCTACCTGTCCACCAGTCTGTCTGTCTGCCTACCTGTCTGTCAGTCTGTCTCTCTGTCAGCCCCCTGAGGCAGGGAAACAGCAGCTGCAGCAGCTAGCAGGCAGACGAAGAGACAGAGGCTGCGTGTTGTCACTGTCCTCCTCCTCCTCCTCCTGGCTGTGATGCTGCAGCTTCCAGCTGTCAGTGCCTGTCTTCCCTGCATCTTTATGCCGCCTTGTTTTTTGTGCTTTGTCCTCTCTCTCTTTCTGTCTGTCTGTCTGTCCTGTCTGTCATTGTCTCTCTCTTCCTGTCTCCTGTCTCCCTGTCTGCTGTCTTCTCCCGTCTCTCACTGTGTCTCTGTCTCTCTCTGACTGTCTATCTTTGTCTCTTTCTCTGCCTCTGTCTGTCCCTGACTAATGTCTGTCAATCTCTGTCTCTCTCCTCTCTCTCTGTGTCTCCTGTTGTGTGTGCTGTCTCTCTGTGTCTGTCCCTGTCTCCTTCTCGTCTCATCCTCTTTCCTCGCTCTCTCTCTCTCTTGTCCTCTCTGTCTCCTCTGTCTCTGTCTCTCATCTCTTTCTGTCTCTCTGTATCTCTGTCTGTCTGTCTGTCTGTCTGTCAGTCTGTCTGTCCTGACTCTCTCTCTCATCTCTCTCCCTCTCTCTCATCTCTCTCTCTCTCTCTCTGCTTTTTTCTTCTTCTGTGTTTTTTCCTTTCTTTTATTTGTTCAATGTTTATTCTACCCCCTGAGTTTTTGAAGAACAGTTTTGCCTTTCATCTGTTTTCGTTTCTCGCTGTTCCTGTTTGTTTGTCTGTCTTCTTTTTTCTGCGGGGGTGTTTGTCTGTTGTCTCTGTCACACTCTTTTTCTTCCCTGTCCACCTATTCCCTGTCTGTCGTCTGTCGGTTCTGGTCTGCTGTGTCCGAAACAGCAGCTGCTCCTCTTCTGCTGTTTTGGAGGGTCATCGTCTAAAACTATGGACAAACATATTTCTGTCTTTAAAACTTTAGTAATTGGCATCTTCTCTTTCAAAACAGCTCTGATGTCTGTCCTGTCTTCTGTTCTGTCTCGAATAAAGAATAATAAATAAATAAATAAATATGTCTGTCTTTCTGATGTATGTGCCTATCCTTCTATCTAAATCTAAATATCTGTCTATCAATCAATCAATCAAGCAAGCAAAACAATTATCTCTCTAACTCTCTATCGATCTATCTGTCTATCTATCTATCTATCTATCTATCTAACTATCTATCCTACTCTCTCTCACTATCTCTCTATCTCTCTCTATCTCTCTATCTATCTACCTATCTATCTTTCTATCAACCTTCCTGATATCTATCTATTTATCTTCTATCTATCTATCTACCTACCTACCTATCTCTCTCTCTCTCTCAGGGGTAGTTTTCCTAATTCTGACCAGGCAAATTGCTGGAATGTGTTCTGCAAGGTCTCCTGTGCTGTCACTCGTATGCAGGAGGTCTGCCCGCTGGCCTCAGCCGTCACGTTCCACTAGCAGCTCGTTTAAAAAAGTTCCTAAGAAAAATATTGAGAGATCATGAGGCAAAAACTAGGACCATGGGCTGGGAATGTAATAATAATATAAGAGAGAGAGAGAGAGAGAGGAGAAGAGAGAGAAGAGAGAGAGAGAAGAGGAGAAGAGAGAGAGACCGAGAAGAGAGACAGAGAGAGAGAAGAGAGAGAGGAAAGAGAGAGAGAGAGAGAGAGAGAGAGAGAGTTAGAGAGAGAGAGAGAGAGAGAGAGATGAGAAGAGAGGAGAGAAAGAGACAGAGGGAGAGGGAAAGGGGGGATAGAATGAAAGAATGAATAAATTGACTTTGGAAGGAAAGATCCTTTATTTATTCCGAGGTAACCGAATGCCGAATCCATATGCTTTTATCATCCGGCCCTTGTCCCTGATTAGGAGGGACTAACACAAAAATACATACACACACAGAACGAAAACAACCCTCCCCAAACAACAACAAAGTTTAAAAAACAACACTGAGATTTTAGAATTAAGGTGAAATGTATATTCAACAAACACATTAACCTCAAAGAGAGAGAGAGAAGAGAGAGAGAGAGAGAGAGAGAGAGGAGAGAGAAGAGAGAGAGAGAGAAGAGAGAGAGACACACACACAGAGATAGGTATGAGAAAGAGGAGAGGGAGATACAGAGATGCAGAGACAGAGAGATGTGGAGAGAAACAGAGAGATTAGATAGAAAAGGGAACATTGCTAGCACAGAATTATACCTGTGCCTTTAGCGCTAAGAGCTTATATTATTCACAGTTCTTGATTAAACCACTGAAGGCTGAGGCACAGCAAGTGAGAGAGCTGTATGACCAGTGGCTTTTTCCATTTCACACTCATGTAATTCCGACTTTACAGCTTAGTGTTTAGTGATCGACTATGACATCACTGACTAGGATACTTGACATGCACAGTCCTTATGTGCTGGCAGCCCCTGGGGCTAGTTGGCCTTCGGATAACATCTCCAACGCTGACTGTCCGTAATTGTGCCCTCTTGGCCGAGGAGAGTGGGGGTGTGCTGTGGGCAAGGCATCTCCACTATAATCAAATTTCTGCCCAGAATCCGAAACAGCAAGCTGCATCCCTCTGCTGTTTTGGAGGTCAATCGTCGAACACGTCGGCCAAAACTATATCCCTATACTAAATAGCTTGGACAAAACAACACTCTTCACACTCACTCCACGGGATGGTTGTCTATTCTGATTGATCTTTGTCCGTGTGAGAAATGACGGACATAGTAAAAAGTGACAAGTTATTATCTTTGTAGACAGTAGGACCAGGGACAAAGTTCTTTGATGTTCAACTAATGTTTTCATGAGTCTGGTCCTCGACAGCTTATAACATTAAGTCATCTCTCTCTCTATCTCTCCTATATATCTCTCTCTCTATATCTCCTCTCTCTGTAGTGTGGTGTTGTGTGTGCGCTCGAACTGTGATGGTGTGTGTTTGTGCACGCGCGTGTGCTCACATTCTTGCGTGCGAGTGTTCGTGAGTGCGTAATTGCTGGCTTGCGTGTGTGCTCTGATTCATTATATTTTCTGTCAAATCCCCAGATAAATTTGTTACGTGTGCGAACTAGAGCAGAGAACAGAATCAAAGGTGTGAGAGAGAGAGAGAATAAGAGACCAGACAGAACAGACAGACCGACAAAACACGGAGAGAAGAGAGAGAGAATAAGAGACAGACAATACAGTCAGACAAAGAGAAATTACGGAGAGAGAGAGAGAGAATAAGAGACAGACAGACAGACAGACAACAGACAGACCAGACAGAATCTCGGAGAGAGAGAGAGAATAAGAGAGAGAGAGAGAGAGAAGAGAGAGAGAGAGAGAGAGAGAGAGAGAGAATCACGGAGAGAGAGAGAGAATAAGAAGACAGACAGACAGAGAAAGAGAGAGAGAAACACGGAGAGAGAGAGAGAATAAAGAGAGAGAGAGAGAGAGAGAAAAGAGAGAGAGAGAGAGAGAGAGAGAAGAAGAAGAGAGAATCACGGAGAGAGAGAGAGAGAATAAGAGACAGACAGACAGAGAAAGAGAGAGAGAATCACGGAGAAGAGAGAGAGAATAAGAGAGTAGAGAGAGAGAGAGAGAGAGAGAGGAGAGAGAAGATAGGAATCACGGAGAGTGAGAGAGAAAGAAATAATAGACAAGACAGACAGACAGACAAGATGAATCACGGAGAGAGAGAGAGAGAGCTTAGAGAGTGAGAGAGAGAGAGAGAGAGAGAGAGAGAGAGAGAATCACGGAGAGAGAGAGAGAATAAAAGAAAGAGAGAGAGAGATAGAGAGAGAGAGAGAGAGAGAGAGAGAGAATCACGGAGAGAGAGAGAATCACGAGAGAGAGATTACAGAGAAATTGAGAGACGAGAGAGATAGAGTGAGTGGAGAGAGAGATCAGAGAGAGAGTGAGAGAGTGAGAGAGAGACACACAAACAGCAGACAGACAGACAGACAGAAGACATGAAGACAGACAGATGGAAAGACAGACAGAGACAGAGAAGGGAAAGCAGCAGACAGGCAGACAGATAGAACCGAAAGAACAGACAGACTTAACAGAAAAGCCAATAGACCTTCCGACCGACCGGACCAACGACAGACAGACAGACAGACAGACAGATAGACAGGTAAACAAACACAGAGTTGGAAACAGAGAGGGAACGACAGACAAACAAACAGACATACAAACAGACAGACACACAGCCCAAAGGAACAAAATCAGGGACCAAAGGAAGGATAGAGGACTAGAGTTATTAGAGGAAGAAGAAGAAGAAGAAAGAGGACAATGACAATGTCAATGATAAATTCTTTTCTTTTCGAGGATAATGAATAAGTACCCATGTGCTTTTTTTTTTTTTTTACATCCAGTCCCCAGGGGAGGAGAAATGATAAGAGTTCGTGATGATTACTTTATCTTGACAGTCTGTCATGTCGCTAGTTGCCGCTGACAGATTTGCTGAAAAGATATAAGCCACTGGGTGTTTGTGCCTGATGAGGTTTTATTTAATTATTATTTGCCTTAAGAAAGACGGAGGAGAGGGTGGGGTTGGGCAGAGAAAAAAACAGAGAGACAAAGCTGAAGAAAGACAGACAGACAGAGAGAGAGAGAAAAGAGAAAAGAAAGAGAGAAGAGAGGGGGAGAGAGAGAGAGAGAGAGAGAGAGAAAGAGAGAAAGAGAGAAAGAAAGAAAGACACAGAGAGAAGAGAAAAAGAAGAGAGAGAGAGAGAGAGAGAGAGAGAGAGAGAGAGAGAGAGAAAGAGAAAGAGAAAAGAAAGAAAGACAGAAAGAGAGAAAGAAATAAGAATAGAATAGAAGAGAGAGAGAGAGAGAGGAGAGAGAGAGAGAGAGAGAGAGAGAGAGAAGGGAGGTGTGGCAAAAGAAAAAAAAGAGTAAGATAGATACAGAAAGACATAAGAAAACAAAGGACTGAACAGAAAGGAGGAGGAGGAAGAAAGAAGACAGACACAGCGGACAGACAGACAGGAAAACAAACAGACAAAGAGAGAAAGACACAGACTGAAAAACAAACAGAGAGAGTAGACAGACCGTACAGACAGAGGGGAGAGCAAAAGGGAATGACTGAGAGGGAAAAGGATGGAGGAGAGAGACCGGAAGAAGGATGAGAGAACAACAGAAATAAACAAAGACGGTAACAAAAAGAACAAAAAAAACACAAAATAAATGGCCGCTGTACCACTGGTTAAAACCGTTTGACTGAATTCCTGGGTTTGAAATGTTGGATTTGAATCTCGGCATCTGCATCTGGTTAATTAAAGGTGGTTTTTTTTTTTTTACAATCTCCCAGGTTAACTTAAAGGGCATGTCACACGTACCTAAAAAACCCCTGAGCTGATGTAATGTCAAATGTGTCGCTGAAGGCCGCGGCAGACCTCCTGCAGGAGTGATCAATCACAGGAGAAATACCTGATACTCGGCATCCTTCCCATAAGAAAACAATAGAAACAGAAAAGACAGAAAGAGAGAACACCACATACACGCAAACACCAACACACGGACACACACACACACACACACACACCACACACACACACCACGCGCGCGCGCGCGCGCGCGCGCAGACACACAATGATAGGAACAAAAATTAATAGTAAAGAGTGGCAATTAAAACTTGCAACTAAAGATAGGAGGACGAAGAAAGACGCGAGAGAAGACAGCTGATAATATAGGGTTTGTGTGAGGATTACCTTATCTTGACAGGCTTGTCACGTTGTTTATTGCAATCCTCTGTCTTTTTTGTGGTCTTTTTTTTCAAAGCTTGCGGATTTGTTGAAATCATAAGTCTCTGGCTCAGTGTGTCAGATTAACTTTTCGACATTGACTTGAAGACAGAGAGAGAGAGAGAGAATAGAGAGTGAAGAGAGAGAGAGAGAGAGAGAGAGAGAGAAGGAGAGAGTGAAGAGAGAGAGAGAGAGAGAAGAGAGATAGAGAGAAAGAGAGAGAGAGAGAAAGAGAGAGAATGGGAGACAGACAGACAGGCAGGCAGAGAAAGACCAACAGAGACATAGACATAAAGAGCCGAGAGAGAGAGAAGAAGAGAGAGTGTGTGTTTGTGTGTGTGTGTGTGTGTTTGATTTGTGTGTGTGTGTTGAGAGAGAGAGAGAGTAGAGAGAGAGAGAGAAGAGAGAGATAGACAGAGACCAGTGAGACAGAGAGAGACACCCACATCAGAGATACAGCGACAGAGAAAGACGATACAGGAGAGAGAAAGAAATTGAGACAGAGAGAGAGAGAGAGAGTGTGTGTAATAGAGAGAGAGAGAGGGAGACAGAGGAAAGAGACAGATAAAAAGGCAGACAGACAAACAGACATACAAAGACCCAGACAGACATACAGACACAGATGCAGAGACAAAGAAACAGACAGACAGACAGAGAGACAGACAGAGAGAAGTGGATTTATGATGATCGTGTTATCATGGCAACACGTCAAGTCATTTTCCACAATCAGCATTCTGTTTGAAGCTAACAGGTTTGCCGATATGATTTCATCCCATAACTTTGCTGGCGACAAATCTGTGTGTGTGTGTGTGTGTGTGTGGTGTGTAGTGTGTGTGTGTGAGTGTTGTGTGTGTGTTTATGTGTTTGTGGTGTGTGTGGGGGGGGGGGGTGGAGGGATATATGGTGTTTTGTGTGTGGGGTGTTTTGTCTGTTTGTGTGGTATGTGTGGTGTGTGTATTGGGGTGAGGGTGGAGGGGGATATGTAGTGTTTTGTGTGTGTTTGTGTAATGTTTGTGTGTGTATGTGTGTGTGTGTGCTGTGGGTGGAGGGGGGGGGGTTGTGTGTGTTATGTTTTGTGTGTTGTTGAGGCTGGGGCGGGTTAGTGGATGTTTGTGTGTGTGTGTGTGTGTGTGTGTTTGTTGTGTGTGTGTGTGTGTGTGTGTGTGTGTGTGTGTGTGGTGTGTGTGTGTGTGGTGAGTGTTTGAAGCAGGAGAGGAGGGGAGTAAACAGGTGAAGATGATTTTGCTGTATCTCTGTCCGTTCCGTACTGTCTGTCCCTCCTTCTCTCCTATCTCTCCCTCCCTCCCTCCTCTCTCTCTCCTCTCTCATCTCCTCTTTCTCTCTCTCTCTCTCATCTCTCGTAGTGCGTTGTGTGTGTGGTTTGTTTGTGTGTGTGTGTGTGTGTGTGTGTGGTGTGTGTGTAGTGTGTGTGTGTGTTTGTGTGTGTGTGAATCGGGTGTGCCCCATCCACCTACGCTCGAGTGCCCCTCCCCCCCCCCGCCACCCACACACACACACGCATTCCATTTTGCAAATTATTGCAAATTCCTCCCTAAAGGCTTTCCAGTGTTGCTAATAATCAAACTGTTTGTCCCCTTAGTGCTTTTGATGACTGGAAATCTGACTGGATTTGTGGCCATGATTTTGCCTTGACAAGCTATCAGTGTCTTTTGTGTAGCAATCAGCATTGCGTTAAAAGCCAAGAGGGATCGGTGGTCGAGAGGTAACGGACTTGCCTACGAAAAACGAAAAGTCTTGGGTCGGAAGTGCGCAGTGGTTCGAACCTTGTTCGGGCCCGAAACTGTTTCCCCGTCCATGACCGTGACAATAGTTTATTGCGATATCGATCAGCTTCACAAGGGGACAGTGGGACAGGGACCGGGCACAACACGCATAAATCATAATGAAAAAGAATACAGTCAACAGACAGCCCAAAATAATGAACAGCACGGCATTGAAAACCACATCATGGGTTTGCATTAATCATACAGTGTGAATAATGTTTCCCCCATCCATTAGACCATGATGGTGGTCTGGGTGCTTAGTCATTTCGGATGAGACGATAAGCCGAGGTCCCGTGTGTTTAACACATTAATTTGGCGCGCGTAAAAGAACCCTCGTAACAAGAATTGTCCCTGGCAAAAATACTGTAGAAACAAAGCCACTAGAGTGGAAACAAATTACAAGTGTAGACATGAATCAAAATGATGGCGCTGCTCTTGAGCGATCGGCCTCTCCCCGAGGAGAGCAGCCCGAATTTTCACGCAAAGAAATCTGCCCGAGCTTAAAGTGGTGTACAAGAAATAAATTTAAAAATGTAACAAGATTTGCGTAATGACTCTGATCCCTGAATGTGAGTGGTGTGTGTTTGTGTGGTGGTGTGTGTGTGTTGTGTGTGTGTGTGTGTGTATGAGTGTGTGTTGTTTGTGTTGTGTGTGTATGTGTGTGAGTGTGTGTGTGTGTGTGTGTATGTGTGTGTGTGTAGTGTGTGTGTGAATGTGTGTAATGTGTGTATGTTGGTGTTGTGTAATGTGTGTGTGTGTATGTGTGTGTTGTATGTGTTATTGTCTGTGTGTGTGTGTATGTTGTGTGTATGAGTGTGAGTGTGTGTGTGTGTATTGTGTGTTTGTGATGCTGTGTGTGGTATGTGTGTTGTGTGTGAGTGTGTGTGTGGTGGGTGTATGTGTTTGTATGTGTGTTGTATGTGTATGTGTGTGTGAGTGTGTGTGTGTGTGTATGTGTGTGTAAGTGTGTGTGTGATGTGCGAGTTGTATGTGTGAAGTGTGTGTGAGTGTGTGAGTGTTTGTGTGTAGCAATCAGCATTGTGTTGAACGCAAACAACTTGCAGTATATGATATTGTCCATTTGCTTTTCTGTGCTAAAAGAATTATTCCTGTCTGTCAGAAATTGTGGGCCGGAGTGTGGTGTAAGAGTGTGTGTTGTGTGTGTGTGGTGTGTGGTTTGTGAGTGGTGTTATGTTGTGGTGTGTGTTTGATGAGTGTGTGTATGTGAGTGTGTGTGGTGTTTGTGAGTGCGTGTGTGTGTGTGTGGGGGTGATGGTGTGGTTGCTGAGGGAGGGGGGGGGTGTGTTTTGGGCGTGCTGGGTGATATATTTTGTGGTTTGAGTGTGTGTATGTGTGTGAAGTGTGTGTATTGTGTGAGTGTTGTGTGTCTGTGTGTGATTGTGGTGTGTCATAGTCAAACTTTTATTTTCAGATGGTACATTGAATAAGCTTGCATTAGCCTTTTTTTCATCAAGCCATCTATCTAAGGAAAAAAAGCGAGAAGAAAAAGATAATTATATGCAGACATAGAATAAAAAACCTAATCTATGGTGTGGTGTGTGTGTGTGTGTTGTGCGCGCGCGCGTATGCATGTGCTTGTGTGTATGTGTGTTTTGAGTGTGTTTTGTGTACAATCAACATTGCGTCGGAAGCAACCTGCTGTAAAGATAATTATTGTCCATTTGTATATCTGTGGCCCAAAATATTAGACTTGTCTGTCCTAATGTTGTGTGAGGGGGGGGGGGGGTGTTGGGGGGGGTGGTGTGAAGGAGTTTGGGATGGGTTTGATGGAAATTGAACTGGGTGTGTGTGTATGTACGTGTGTTGCGTGTCGTGGTGCGCGCGCAAGTTATGGTGTGAAATCCTCACGTGCTCATTTTCCCGATGATCCTTGGCCAACACATGATGCTACCTGGGTGATAAATTAAGTTTTTTACGATCATTGATACGTCAAATCCCTGAAATGATAGTGACTATCGATTATTTCATCTCGACAGCTTGTCATGCTATTTTTTGTACTCAACTG
>CM054135.1:93165584-93175584 GCA_028751875.1 Rapana venosa
CAAACACTGCCACTCTCCCAACCCCCACCCCTTCCCTTCCCCTCCCCAAACACACACACACACACACTCACACACAGAGGGACTGAATGTAAAAAAGCTCATGAGTGCTTATTCCATTATCCTCGAAATAAAAGAATAAAATAAATAAATAAACTTACATACAAAGGGAATGGATGTAAAAAAAACAACACATGAGCGCTTATTCCATTATCCTCGAAATAAAAGAATAAAATAAATAAATAAATAACAATAAATAAACACACACAGAGGGATTGGATGTAAAAAAACAACAACACCACACGAGTGCTTATTCCATTATCGTCGAAATAAAGGACTAAAATAAATAACTAAATAAGCAAATAAATAAAAATAAATAAACACACATAGAGACTGGATGCAAAAAAAGTACACGAGCGCTTATTCCATTACCCTCGAAATAAAAGAATAAAATAAATAAATAAATAAATAAATAAAACACACACACAAAACGCTTACACTCCCACATACTGTCTATCCAGAAAGGACAAAAAAACCTAACAGCAACAACAACAATAACAAATACAAATCGCAGAACTAACAACAACAGACGGCACACAAGAAAGAAGGAATGAACAGAGGAGGAAAGAAGAAGAAAAAAAAGCAAAGACAATAATGAGAAGCTATTGAAAAATCGAAAACACAGGAAACAATACAAAAAAAAAACACAAGACAAATATGTCCAACAATGTTTTAAGCAGAACAAAACGACAGACTAGGTTTTACACAGACACCAGATAAAACATGTAACAAACAACCATAGATATGTATTACACAGATGGGTGTGATGACGAGAGAGCGAGAGAGAGGGAGGGAGGGTGTGGGAGTTAGAAAGAGAGAGAGAGAGGGGGGGGGGGGGGGCGGGGGCGGGGGGGGGCAGACGACAGACAGACAGACAGGTAGAACAAATCAGTAACCATATGAAGAATGAGCTGCACGCAAACACATACATACACACTCTCTGTATAGTATTATGTATATATATATATATATGTGTGTGTGTGTGTGTGTGTGTGTGGTGTGTGTGTGTGTGTGTGTGTGTGTGTGTGTGTGTAAAATTAAAATAGAGGGCTTGATGGCAAAGAAAAAAGAAGTGTATTTAGCGTACTATCTGAATACACAACAATTTTCTTTGACTTTTGCACACACACACACACACACACACACACACACACACACACACACACACACACACACACACACACACTCCTCTCTCTCTCTCTCTCTCTCTCTCTCTCTCTCTCTCTCGCTCTTACCCCTCTCCCCCTCCACACACACACATGCGCGCGCGCACACACACACAATACAAGAAATGAGAACAAACAGTATAGAAGAGAGTACAGATAAAGGAGGGAAGAAAAACAAAGAAAGAAATACGAAAGCAACCTAAGAGAAAGCAGTGGAAAAAGCGGAAACGAAACAAAAAAACCGAAATAGACAGCAACAAACACCGAAAATAAACATTTGCAAAGATAACATGAAAGGGTCAATGTAACATACACTTGATCTTAGAAGCTGAAATAAATATACACTCTGTGTGTGTGTGTGTGTGTGTGTGTGTGTGTGTGTGTGTGTGTGTGTGTGTGTGTGTGTGAGAGGGGGGGGCAGAGAAGGTCAGAACAGAGAGAGAGGAGAGAGAGAGAGAGAGAGAGAGAGAGAGAGAGAGAGAGAGAGAGAGGGATGGGAAGAGGAGGGAGATAGACAGAGAGGCAGAGAGAGAGAGACAGAGACAAATTGAGAGATAGAGAGACAGATACAGGAACAGAGAGACAGAGACAGAGAGACAGAGACATAGGGGACAGAGAAGGCTTGACAGAGAAAGAGAGAGAGAAGAGAGGGGGGGGGATGAGAGAGAAACATATAGAAAGGGACAGAGACAGACAGTGAAAAATTGAAAGAGAAGGAGAGTGAGAGAGTGGGACAGAGAGACAGAGAGAGAGGGACAGAGAGACAGAGAGACAGACAGACAGACAGAGGGGCAGAGGGACACAGAGAGAGACAGAGAGAGACAGACAGACAGACACATGTGATGGCCTACTTGATTAGAGTGATGCGCAAAGCGTTCGTAATCTGCTGAACCTGGGTTCGATTCCCGTTCAAGGGGATATTTTCCCCTGGAGTTAACATCAGTGCCAACTTCATTCCCCCCCCCCCCCTCTCCCCCCCCAAAAAGTCCTTCGGATGAGACTATAAACCGATGTCCCGTATGCGAACGCACGCAGAATATTTTGCGCACACGTTAAAACCTGTTCCGCTTTTCGGAAGAGTAGGCCATTGTTTGCTGGTGGGAACGGATGACAAAATTTACAAAACTGCATACCCACGGGGATTTAATGCTAAAAAAGGCACATGAGTCCTTATGCCATCATCCTCGAAACAAAAGAATAAATGAATAAGTAAATGAGCACATAAGTGCTTATGCCATTATGCTCGAAATAAAAAGAATAAAATATTAAAAAATAAACAGGGCTACAAACAAAGAGACCAGTACAAAGAGAGACAGATGGAGACAACGACAGATACACATACGGGGAGAATGGATGTAGTGTTACAAACATACATGCTGCCGAGCACACAGACAGACAAACAGTCTTCTAAAAGCGAGAAAGACGTACAGACTCACAGACGCACCTACCTACAAACACAGCAAGGGCAATCTTTGAACAAAATCGATAAGCAATACAGACAGATTTTTTTCTCTAAAAGAAAACGGCGAAGAAAAGAAAAGATAAAAAAATAAAGAAAGAAAAAAAAAAGAAAAGAGGGAAAGATGAAACAGAGAAAACGGAGAAACAGAAACTTTCGAGGAAAAGTAGGAAAGGCGAGAAAAAGAAAGAAAGAAACAAACAAACAAAGAAAGAAAAAGGAGGAAGTATTGATTGCAAGTTAACAGCAGTATCCCCACTCCACAAAGCTTAGCAGCCAACATGACTGGGAAGCGATCTTTAGGCTCCTCTCACACCATCGTCTTTGTTTGTCAACAAAAGAGAAACAAGTTCAAAGAAAAAGCAAACAAACCAACAAACAAACCAACAAACAAACCAACAAACAAACCTTCAAACAAACAAACAAACATCAAACGGTTTCATAAAGAGAAACAAAACTAGACCAAGATTTTCTTCTTCTTCTTCTTCTTCTTCTTCTTCTTCTTCTTCTTCTTTTTCTTCTTCTTCTTCTTCCTCTTCCTCTTCTTCTTCTTCTTCTTCTCTTCTTCTTCTTCTTCTTCTTCTTCTTCTTCTTCTTCTTCATCATTGTCGTCGCCGTAGTCGTCGTCGTCGTTATCATCGTCGTCGAACGCTCAGACAGTAATACTGTTGGCTATAATATAAGCGAAAATGCGTTGCGCTGCCATTAAGCGCCTCACAAGTCAGGCCCAGCGCATCCGACTAGGGCGAGAATTGTGTGAGCCCGTGTCCAAGCCCCCACCAAGTCGCTTGTTCAATTGGGATTTTCTTTATCTTGAAGTTAACATCAGTGCTGACTCCACTATTCGGAAAGTTCTCGGAATGCAACGATAACGTGGTGTCCAGTGTATGAACGAACGCTTTTTAATTCCACCAACATTGTTGTAAGAGTAGGCCGGGTTGGCCGATGGTATGGATGACACGAACATACTCAACGTCCACTCCAGCTACCTGGAGAGATTTGGGCTTTGTTAGAACATCACACTTGACTGAGGTTCACCGCTTGAATATTTTAGTGTCATCCGCTTTGTGACCCGTAAGGTAAAATGGAGAGGGAGAGGGAGAGGGAGAGAGAGAGAGAGAGAGAGAGAGAGAGAGAGAGAGAGAGAGAGAGAGAGAGAGAAGAGAGAGACAGAGACAGAGACAGAGACAGAGACAAAGACAGACAGACAGACACACTGAAGGACGGACAGACGGACGGACGGAAGGAAGGACAGACAAACAGACAGGCAGGCAAACAGGCAAGCAGGCAGGCATAAAGACAGACAGATAAAGACAGACAGACATAAAGACAGACAGACAGAGACAGAGAAAGAGCAGAGATAGAGACAAAGAGAGAGAGACAGACAAAGAGAAAGAGACAGAGACAGACAGAGAGAGACAGATAGATAAACAGAGACAGAGACAGAGACAGTGAGAGACAGGGAAAGAAAGAAAGAAAGAGAAACAGAAAGAGAGAGAGAGAGAGAAAGATACAGAGAAGAGGAAAACAGAGACATAGTGACTGAGGAAAGAAAGAGGAGTTGGGAGAGAAAGAGAGAGAGAAGAGAGAGAGAGAGAGAGAGAGAGAGAGAGAGAGAGAGAGAAACAGATACAGAGACAGAGACAGAGAACAGAGACAGAGAGCCAGAGAGATAGAGAGCCAGCCAGACATAGGGATAGGCATTTTTTTATATTAAAGACAGAGAGATACAGAGAGATAGAGACAGAGAAAGAGGGAGGGACGGGGAAGGGTGGGGGAGCAGAAGATATATACAGAGAGAGAGACAGAGACAGAGAAAGACAGACAGACACAGAGACAGAGAGGGAGGAGGAGAGGGAGGGAAGGAGGGAGTGCAGGGCCGACTCACGTCCAGGAAGGAGCCTGCAGGCGTCTGAAACTGTTGCCAAATAAATGATTATTCCCTAAAGGGATTAGGATTCGCGACCTCTAAGGTAACAGCACACAAAAAGGTAGCCCAGCTCTCCTTTAGTGGTTGCTTTTTTCCTTTTATCTGTTATCTGGTATGCTGGGCTGTTCTCTTCAAGAAGTCCAAATTTTATTTTCTTAAGATTTCCAAATTGTACCCAAAGGGTTTGCTAATGTCTCACAGAGGGAGAGGAGAGGTAGAGGGAGATGGAGAGGGAGAAAGAGAGAGAGAGAGAGAGAGAGAGAGAGAGAGAGACAGACAGACAGACAGACAGACAGACAGACAGAGACACAGAGAGAGAGATAATGTGTGTGGAGAGAGAGAGGGGGAAGAGAGAGAGGGGGATGAGAGAGAGAGAGAGAGAAAGAGAGAGAGAGAGAGAGAGAGAGAGAGAGAGAGAGAGAGAGAGAGAGAGAGAGAGAAAGAGAGAGAGAGAGACAGCTTAGTGGCGAGATCCTCGTAAGCTACTGCTAATGTGTCGAAAATTGTTGTTTATTGTATAAGGAAAAATGCGTTGCAATACATGACGTTTGTTACCCTATCAAAGTGACTTTACTACAGAAATTTGCGAAGGACAATTCTGTTGTTGCCGTGGGATCTTTTACGTGCGCTGAGTGCATGCCACATATGGGACCTTAGTTTATCATCTCATCTCAAAGACTAGCACCCAGAGGTGTCTACCACTCAAGGCCTAGTGACTGTGGGGGTACAAGTGGTTAGGCTCAAACTGGGAATGAACACACACACTTCTCGATTGTATAGCAGGTCGATTTACCTCTAGACCACGGATCCACTAACTCCAAGGAAAGAAAATCTTTATCTAAGGAATAAGGTTAAGGTAAAGGTGTCCCATAACCTCCGCGGTCGTAAGGGAGTGGGGCGTCAGAGACCTCAACTTCTCTAGGGGCCAGCATATTGAGGGTGGCGCCCATCTCCTCTCCCTCGGTGCTTTACCTTCCCTGACCCTAAAGAGAACAGGTACCCACTTACAGCTGGGTGAACTGGGGGAACTGTACTAAAGCCAAGGCGCGCAAACGGTCACCCATTCAAGTGGTAACCACGCTCGATGCTGCTTAACCTTGGCTAGGGGAAAGTAAGTGCTCTGACTACTGAGCTATTCTAAGGAAGGGATCGGTGGTCTAGAGGTAACGCGCCTGTCTAGAAAGCGAAAAGTCCGGGTCTGAAGTGTGCGGCGGTTCGTACCCCGTTTGGACCGGAAACTTTTCCCCCATCCATTAGGCCATGAGTCGTGGTCTGGGCGCTAGTCTTTCGGATGAGACGATAAACCGAGGTCCCGAGTGTTACACGTAATTATTTAGCGCACGTAAAAGAACCCACGGCAACAAGAGAGTTGTCCCTGGCAAAATTCTTAGAAAAAAGCCACTCTGATAGGGAAACAAATACAGTTGCAGACATGAAAAAAAAAAAAAAATGGGTGGCGCAGCGCTAAGTGGAGACGCGTTCTCCCGCTCTCCCCGGGGAGAGCAGCCCGAATTTCACGGAGAGAAATCTGCCGTGACTTAAAGTGGTATGAAATGAAATCTGAGCGCTTTGATTTGTTGCTTTACAAGATTCAGCGCTATATAAATTCCATACATTATTATTATTATTATAATACTTCAGCCAAAAACTGTTCTGTACACTCTTCAGTTTACAGACAGATCACGTGTATAGCGCTCTGACCACTACGTTATTTCATTCCTCACACGTCTTCACTCCACACAGTTTAAGTACAAGAAAAGAAAACTAAGACTAGGAGAAAAAAACCCTCAAAGGACTGAGAAACACACACACACGCACACAACTTCATTCCCCTCCTCTTCACCCCTCCTCCCCCCAAAAAAATCCTTCGGATGAGACTATAAATCGATGTCCCGTGTGCGAACGCACGCAGAATATTTTGCGCACACGTTAAAACCTGTTCCGCTTTTCGGAAGCGCGCAAGCACGCACGTACGCATGCATGCACACGCACACATACACGCACACCACAACACAACACACACATATACACACATTCAAACACACACACACACACATAGAGCACACACACACAGAGCACACACATATTTATTTAATACCCAGTCTGCGTGTGCACGCACTATTATAACTGTTGTTATTCTTTGCAGTTAAGAGGAATAACTACCTCATCCTTGACAGTACAGAGGAATGAATACCTCGAGAAAAGAGGAATAAATACCTCATGCATGACAGAGAAAAGAGGAATAAATGCCTCATCCATGACAGAGAGAAGAGGAATAAATACCTCATTCATGACAGAGAGAAGAGGAATAAATACCTCATCCATGACAGAGAGAAGAGGAATAAATACCTCATTCATGACAGAGAGAAGAGGAATAAATACCTCATTCATGACAGAGAGAAGAGGAATAAATGCCTCATCCATGACAGAGAGAAGAGGAATAAATACCTCATCCATGACAGAGAGAAGAGGAATAAAAACCTCATCCATGACAGAGAGAAGAGGAATAAAAACCTCATCCATGACAGAGAGAAGAGGAATAAATACCGCATGCATGACAGAGAAAAGAGGAATAAATACCTCATACATGATAGAAAAGAGGAATGAATACCTCATGCATGACAGAAAAGAGGAATAAATAGCTCATCCATGACAGAGAGAAGAGGAATAAATACCGCATGCATGACAGAGAAAAGAGGAATAAATGCCTCATACATGATAGAAAAGAGGAATGAATACCTCATGCATGACAGAAAAGAGGAATGAATACCTCATGCCTGACAGAAAAAGAAATAAATACTCATCCAAGACTGTAAAGAGGAATAAATACTTCATGCATGACAGAAAAGAGGAATAAATACCTCATGCATGAGAGAAGATGAATAAATACTTCATGCATGACAGAGAAAAGAGGAAAAAATACCTCATCCAAGATAGTAATTCTTATTTTTTTTATTTATTCATTATCTATTTATTTATTTATTCTTTTATTGCGAGGATAATTGAATAAACGCTCATGTGCTTTTAAAAAAAATCCAATCTCTGTTAGTATGCAGTTTTGTAAATGTTATCATCCGCCCGCCCCCCTGGCACACAATGCCCTACTCTTCCGAAAGGCAGAACGGGTTTTAACATGTGCACAAGATGTACTGCGTGCGTTTGCTCACAGGACCTCAGTTTATAGTCTCATCCGAAGGACTTTTGGAATACATCGGTCCAAAACTGAACCTCAACCCCAAACTTAACCTCAACCCAGAACTGAACCTCAACCTCAAAACTGAACCTCAACCTCAAAACTGAACCTCAACCCAGAACTGAACCTCAACATAAAACTGAACCTCAACCTCAAAACTGAACCTCAACATCAAAACTGAACATCGACCTCAAAACTGAACCTCAACCTCAAAACCGAACCTCGACCTCAAAACTGAACCTCAACCTCAAAACCGAACCTCAACCTCAAAACTGAACCTCAACCTCGAAACTGAACCTCAACCTCGAAACTGAACCTCAACCCCAAACTTAACCTCAACCCCAAACTTAACCTCAACCCAGAAACGAACCTCAACCCAGAAATGAACCTCAACCTCAAACTGAACCTCAACCTCGAAACTGAACCTCAACATCAAAACTGAACCTCAACCTCAAAACTGAACCTCAACCCCAAACTGGACCTCAGCAGAAAATTGAACCTCAGCCCAAATAACTCAAAACTGAATCTCAGCCCAAAACCCAAAACTGGACCTCAGCCCAAAACTCAAAACCGAACCTCAGCCCCAAAATGAACCTCAACCCCAAACTCAACCTCAACCCCAAACTCAACCTCAACCCCAAACTGGACTGTACACTCTTCAGTTTACCGTCAGATCACGACTACGTCGCTCTGACCACTACGTTATTCCACTCCTAACACGAATTCACTCCACACAGCTGAAAGTACAAGAAAAGAACAGTAGAGGATATTGAGATAGGCGGAGGCAGGGTGGAGAGAGTGTGGGGGTAGAGGGGACCGGGGGGGGGGGGGGGGGCTAAAAGAAAGAAAGAAAGAAAGAAGAGTAAGAAGAAAGAAGAGGAGGAAGGGAGGGAAGGAATAGGAGGAAGGAGGAACAAAACTCGAGAAGGGATCAACTTGGTCCTACTCTAGCACACAGAGAGAGAGAGAGAGAGAGAGAGAGAGAGAGAGAGAAAAGAGAGAGAGAGAGAGAGAAGAGTCAGACAGACAAACAGATAGGCAGACAGATGGACGGACGGATAGACAGACAGACAGATAAACAGACAGACAGAAGGGAAGAGAGGAAGAGATGGAGAGAGAGACAAAAACAGAGAGACGGAGACAGACAATGACAATGATAATGACAATGACAAATTATTTCATTTCGAGGATAATGAATAAGCACTCATGTGCTTTTTTACATCCAGTCCCCGCCCGTAGGGAAACATCTTAATAACAACAACCCAATACTCATACTCTCACACAGTAGAAACAAAGGGAAATAACCCTTTACAAACCCCAACAAAAAACAAAACAAATAGAGGGACAGAGAGACAGAGAGACAGCGATAGAGACAGAGAGACAAAGACAGATAGAGCCAGAGAGATAGAGACAGAGAGACAGAGAAAAATAGACAGAGACAGAGAGACAGAGAGAGACACACACAGAAACAGACAGACAGACAAAAGGGGGAGAGAAAGACAGAGAAAGGTGAAGAGATCGGGAGTGAGGAGACAGACGGACAGCAGGACAGATACAGACACAGACACAGACAGACAGAGACGGAAACAAACAAGCTCAAAGGCAGACACACAAACAGACAAACAAGCACACACAAAAAGACACACACAAAACAAACTGACATTCAGAGACAAAACAAAAGCTCACAAAAGCAGAGAGAAAGTGCGTTGGTGTAAAGCGCAATAGAAAACACCAGAGAGAGAGAGAGAGAGAGAGGAGAGAGAGAGAGAGAGAGAGAGAGAGAGAGAGAGAGAGAGAGAGAGAGAGAGAGGAGAGGAGGGAGAGAGAGGGAGAGAGAAAGAGAGAGGGGGGTGAAGGGAGGGAGAGAGAGGGAGAGAGAGAGGGGAGATAGAGAGGAGAGAGAGAGAGAGAGAGAGAGAGAGAGAGAGAGAGAGGAGAGAGAGAGAGAGCAGAGACAGACATACAGTCAAGCAGAGAAAGAGAAAGAGAGAGGAGAGAAGAAGAAGAAGAAGAAGACAGACAGACAGACAGACAGACAGACAGGCAGACAGAGATTAACAGACTAAGACAGACATACCAAAGTGAAGAAAGGGAGAGAGAGAGAGAGAGGGAGAGAGAGAGAGAGAGGAGAGAGAGAGAGAGAGGGAGAGAGAGAGGACAGACAGACAGACAGACAGACAGACAGACAGACAGAC
>CM054135.1:93180584-93183084 GCA_028751875.1 Rapana venosa
CAGCCAGTCAGTCAGTCAGCCAACCAGCCAGCCAGCCAGTCAGTCAGTCAGCCATTCAGTCAGTCAGCCAGTCAGTCAGTCAGTCAGTCAGTTAGTCAGTCAGGCAGTCACTCATTCACTCAGCCAGACACTCTGGAAGTCAGTCAGGAAGTCAGTCAGGAAGTCAGTCAAATCAGTCCTACAGTCAGACTGTGGCTTAGAGTTGCCGACAGTCATGTTGTTGCTAATCAAGGTATGTCTGGTCACCCTGCCCTGCCCTGCCCTGCCCTTCCCGTCTAATTCCCTGTCTGTTGTTGGCACTACCCCAATCCTTTCGTACAAGGATATATTAAGTTTGTTAAGGAGGGCTGAGGGAATGGAGAGAGAGAGAGAGAGAGAGGGGGGGGGGAGGGATAGATAGAAAGAGACAGACAGACAGACGGACAGAGAGAGAGGTTGGAGAGAGAGAGGAAGGGAGGGAGAGAGAGATAGGGAGGGAGAAAGAGACAGAGAGGGATAGATAGAGACAGACAGACAGACGGACAGAGAGACAGAGAGAGAGGTTGGAGAGAGAGACAGAGGAAGAGAGGGAGAGAGAGGGAGGGAGAGAGAGAGAGAGGAAGAAAGGGAGAGAGAGAGAGAGGGAGGGAGGGAGAGGGAGAGAGACAGACAGACAGAGATAGATAGAGACAGACAGACAGACGGACAGAGAGACAGAGAGAGAGAGAGGTGGGAGAGAGAGAGAAGAAGAGATAGGGGGGGGGGGGTGGAGAGGTAGAGAGGGAGAGAGAGAGACAGAGAGTAGAAAAAAAGAGAGAAATACAGGCTCATAGACACACACACACATATACTTACACATACACACACGTACGTGCACGCGTGTGTGCGTGTATATGTGCGCGTTGGCACTACATATAATTTGATTCATTGCATCTTTTAAGTGTAATTGGTAGTGTATAACGGTTTAGAACTTTAGGAAAGTATTGAGTAGTGTTCTTCTGGTAATGTTTGCATATCTATGGTCCTCAGCCATGCCTTGTTTTGTAATATTATTTGTATTGTTTTCAATAATTATATGTTATACAGGACACACATAGAATTATGCGTATAAACATACATCTCTTACTTTAAAATCTTATCCTATCCAGCAGTGTAGTATAGTGGAGTGCAGTACAGTGCAGTGCTGTGCAGTGGAGTGCAGTGTGATGTAGTGTAGTGTAGTGTAGTGCAGATTAGCGTAGTGTTGTGTGGTGTAGTGTAGTGTAGTGTAGTGTAGTATAGTGTATTGTCGTGTAGTGTAGTGTAATGTAGTGTAGTGTAGTGTAGTGTAGTGTAGTGTAGTGCAGATGAGTGTAGTGTTGTGTGGTGTAGTGTAGTGTCGCGTAGTGTAGTGTGTGTAGTGTAGTGCAGTGTAGTGTAGTGTAGTGTAGCGTAGTGAGGTGTGGTGTGGTGTAGTGCAGTTCAGTGCAGTGCAGTGTAATGAATATTCAACCTGAAAAAAAAATCTGGTTTTACACAGGAATCGAACCAAGTAACCTTTATCCTTCAAACTAGATCTGTTACCACTAGACCCCCACATACACCTGTACAGCAGAAACACCTAACTTTGTTTTTCGCATTTCTCATGCATGAAGAATCCAAAAAACAATATAGGTGTTTGCCAAAAAAAACCCAACCATCCCCCCAAAAAACCCACCCCTAAAATAAGAAAAAAAACACCTCTCTCTCTGAGAGCACATTTTGCCCAAGTTGTGAATGTGATTGGGTTCCAGGGGTAACTGTATTGTTGGAAAAGTTTGATGGAAAACTGAAACTGACACTGTTTTCTCCAGAGAAAAGTTGTTTCCCTTTGTTTTTGGTTTTTTTGGTTTTGTTTCGTCTCTTCTTCGTCTTTCTTTCTTTAAATGGCGTTTTCGTTTGGCGTCAGTTTCCGTTTTTTGTTGTTGATTTGTTTCTGTCTTTTTCAGTTTTTGTTTCTTTTGTTTTTCTTGTGTTGTCTTTTGTTTGTTTGTTTAGTTTGAAGTTTTGTGTTTTTGCTGTTTAGTTGTTTCCTTCTTTTTTTCTTCTTCTTATGTGTTTTTATGTTTTCTTTGTGTGTTCTTTTGATATTTGTTTCTTGAATAATTGTCTTTCTGTTTATTTTTGTTTACTTTCGGGTTTTTTTCAAATCTATCTTTTATTTGTTTTCTTTTATTCTCCTTTCGTGTTTTTTTATTTTGTGAAACTTCAGCTGTTTAATGTTGTTTATGTTTGTTTTTTTTTAAATCTTTCTTTTCTTTCTTTCCCTTTTTTTTAAACTTTTCTTTTATGTCCCTTTTGTTCTTTCATTTTGTCGTTTTTTTCTGTCATTTATTTATTCACTTTTTTTCTTCATAAATGTTACTGCTTTCTTCTCTTATTCCTGCTCTACTTATTCATTGTTTCCATTTTCTGCGCTTTTATTTCTCCCTGTCTGTCTTTCTTTGTGTGTGTCTGTGTGTGTTTTCTATTATATTCGCTTTTTGAATATTTTTGTCTGTTC
>CM054135.1:93188084-93203084 GCA_028751875.1 Rapana venosa
CCACTGACCCGGCAACTCAAAATATATGCACATCTGTCTTATGAAAAAAATACTATCCCGAAAGTTATTTTTACATGATTTAAAAAAGAATGTGATTTATATCATTTTTCATTCAGAAACAGTTTTTGTATTCTGTCTGTCTGTCTGTCTGTGTCTGTCTCTGCCTGTCTCTGTCTCTGTATGTCTGTGACTGTCTCTCTCTCTCTCTCTCTCTCTCTCTCTCTCTCTCTCTCTCTCCCTCTCTCTTTCTCTCTCTCTTAAAGCAGTCACGTTCAAAAAAAGCCACCGGCCCAGAAAAGCCATGATGCCATAATGGGAAGTAATTTCTGTAACAGCGACTGAACAAAGGGAGATAATAACTCAGAAAACTTGTTTACGGGAGAATGTCTGCTAGAGATAATCTCAATGGGATGTTGTTTTTTTTCGAAAGATTCATCAATTATCATGGTAGGTAATCAGAAGAAAGTCTTACACAATACTGTCTCTTGTAAGTTAGTTGTTTGGCTAGCTGGTCAGTCAGTCCGTTTCATATTATGCTTACATATTTATTTAAAGCAGTTGGTTGGTTAGTTGGCTTGTTTAATGATTGGTTGGTCGATTGATTGGTTGGTCAGGAAACTGGCTAAATGATCAGTGGATTAGTTAGTCAGTTAGTTGCTTAGTTAGTCAGTCAGTCAATCAGTCAGCCAGCCAGTCAGTCAGTCACTCAGTCGCTCACTCACTCAGTCAGTTAGTTAGTTAGCTAGCTAGCTAATTAGTCAGCTAGTTAGTTATTCAATTTAGTCCAATCGCTGGTACAGAGATAGTGGAATACAGAAAATGGTGAAGTCTATGATTAGGGGATTCCTAAAGAGATGTATATACTTGATATTATTTCCCCATCAGTCTTCATTAATCAGTCTATGTATGCTTGAACGTGAGTAACTTGACCAGCACTGCACTGGTCGTTAGTCGTTGAAGGGATGAGTGAGAATGTGGGGGAGACTTTAGATGTAGAGGTTGAGATTAGGGTAGGGAAGGATGCAAGTGACTGACGTTTAGCAGCTTGTCCTTCGTGATGGTCAGTCATGCTTTTGAGACTAATAAGTTTCTTTCTATTTTTTTCTTTTGCTTTTTATCCCTCCCCTTTTATCATGGGATGAATAAAGAAGAAGAAGAAGTAGAAAAAGAAGAAGAAGAAGAAGAAGAAGAAGAAGAAGAAGAAGAAGAAGAAGAGAAGAAGAAGAAGAAGAAGAAGAAGAAGAAGAAGAAGAAGAACAAGAAGAAGAAGATGAAGAAGAACAAGAACAAGAAGAGGAAGAAGAACAAGAACAAGAACAAGAAGAGGAAGGAAAAGAAATAAATGATTATAGATAATGCTTCTGCTGCGGCTGCTGCTGCTGCTACTGATGATGATGATGATGATGATGATGATGATGATGATGATGATGATGATGATGATAACGACGACGACGACGTTGACAACAAAAATGCAGACAATTGACGGCAAATAATGGCAAAGACAATAATAATGACCAAAGAAAATGAGGAATAGCAGAAAAAAGTTGATGGAAAAATTGGAATAAATATAAAAATGAGAAAATAAGTATGATTTCGTTTCCGAAAAAAATTATTGCATGATAATTATACCGAAAAAAATACATGACAGATCATTTCTAGGTTTACAATTACATGTTTGCGTGTTCGTATTACATTCTGATGAAGAAATGAAGAAAACAGCATTTAAAAAAAAAAACACGTCTGATTGACATGAGGGAACTAATATAGGGGATGATCTATATTTTTTTTTTAAAAGGAGGTAAGATAGATAAGGAAACAAAGAAAAAAAAAAGCTGTTTTAGGAAAGAAAGGGAGGAAAATGAAGAAACAAAAAGTAGAGAAACAGAAAAGAAATAGCTAACAAAAAATATTGTTAGCGGTGGATACACAAAAATTTAATACTAGGTTTCGTCATATCTAACTAAACTTCTCTTTTTGTCCCTCTATCAGTTTGTCTCTGTCTCTGTCTCTGTCTCACTCTGTCTCTCTGTTGTCTGTCGTCGGGTCTGTCTCTTCTCTCTCCCCTTGTTTTTATTTTTGTATTTTGAGTGTCTGTTTTGACAATCTCTATTGTCTTTGGCTGCTTTTCGCTGGCTCTGTCTTTTATCTCTCTCTTTCATTCCTTCAACCTCTACCTGCCTGACTTCTGTCCGCTTGTCTGTCTGTATGTCTGTCGGTCTTTTCTCTCTTCTCTCTCTTCTGTCTGCTGTCTCTCCTCTCCTCTCTCTCTCTCTCTCTTCCTCTCTCTCTCTCTCCTCTCTCTCTCTCTCCCTCCCTCTCTCTCTCTCCCTCTCTCTCTTTTCCCCTCTCTGTGTGAGTGTATTGATATTAGGTTTATTTTATTTTATTACAATATGTATCCCTAAGGGCGGGGACTGAATGTAAAAAAGCACATGGGTGCTTATTCATTATCCTCGAAATAAAAGAATTTCTCGTTGTAATTGTCATTGACATTCTCTCTCTTTCTCAATGTTGGGGTGATTGGTTCTTTTGGTTGTTTAAATGTATGATTGTGCGAATGTGGATGGCCATAGTGTGAATGTACCCTTATGTATGAGAGAGAATTTGATGCGTATCGATATGTAATTAGTCAATTTGTGTTGATTGGTTGGTTCATCATATCATTGACTGATAATGTGAGTAGTTGATTGCATCTATTACTAAGTGATTCAGTTTATTGTCAGCTTCATTGTGTATATGTTATTCATTTCTTCATGTGTGTTTGCCTGTTGGTTTCCTCTTTATATTCATGAGGGCCTGATGTAAAGAAGCCCCCGGCTTATCCATTTACCCTTAAAAAAACCATTCGAGTTCGAAGCATACGAGTTCGAGTTCTGTCTGTCTTACATAGTTTCGGGAAAGAGTGCTCTGGCCACTGAGTTGTCCCGTCTCCTTCAGTCTGTAGTCTCTTTCAAAGGACTTTCACAGGATGGAGTCAGTACCTATGTTACTGCCCCAAGTAAACACACACACACACACACACCACACACACACACACACACAACACACACACACACACACACCCCACACACCCCACACACCACACACACACACACACCTTATGTACAATCTGGAAATAAAAGTTTGACTTGACTTCAACTTGACTTCACCACACACACACAACCACCACACACACAACCACACACACACCACACAACACCACACACCAACACACACACACATACACATGCATACATACACACAACCACAACAACAAAAAAATTCTCGAACGAACACGTCATCAGGGATCCAAACCTGCATCACCAGTAACCTTCAGATCAGTCGTTCAAACCACTCGCCTATTTCGTCCCTCGAACGAGCACCCCATCAAGGACTCAAACCCAAATCACACCAGTAACCGTTACATCATGAATTCAAACCACTCGGCTATCTCGTTCCCCCAAAAGATCAAACCCATCAAGGACTCAATCACCAGTAACCCTTATACATGAGTTTTAAACCCCATAGCTAAACCCCGTCCCACGAACGAACATCCATTCAGGGATTCAAACCCAAGGTCATCACTAGCCATCAAGTCAGACCATGTGTTCAAACCACTGGGCTGTCTCGTCCCCTCTTGGTAGGCTGATGCCCTGTTCAGCAGTGATCTACGCTGGAAGATGGTTCTCAATGTCTTTCTGTCGCCATCACTGACCATGAATTAGCGTTGTTTGGTTCCTCCCCCCTCCCCCCTCACCCCATCCACCCTATCCCCCCCCCCATCCCCCCCTATCCTGTGTGTGGCTTGACCGCTTCCCAGGAGGGTCATTAGTTACTCCTCAAGAAGAGGGTGAGGAGGGTTTGAGGTGATGGTGATGGTGGTGGTGGTGGTTGATGATTGTGGTTGTGGTTGTGGTGGTGGTGGTTGTTATTGTGGTTGTGGTTGTGGTGGTGGTTGTTGGTGGTGATTGTGGTGGTGGTGGTTAGTGATTGTGGTTGTGGTGGTGATGGTGGTGGTGGTGGTGGTGGTGATGGTGTGGGGGTGGTGGGGGTGGGTGATGGTGGTGGTGGTGGTGGTGGTGATGGTGGTGGTGGGGGGGTTGTGGTGATGGTGGTTTGGTGGTGGTGGTGGTTGAAAGCGGTGGTGGTGGCGGTGGTGGTTGATAGTGGTGATGGTGGTGGTTGATAGTGGTGGTGGTGGTGGTTGATAGTGGTGATGGTGATGGTGGTGGTTGATAGTGGTGATGGTGGTGGTGGTGTGGTTGATAGTGGTGATGGTGGTGGTGGTGGTGGTTGATAGTGGTGATGGTGATGGTGGTGGTTGATAGTGGTGAGGGTGGTGGTTGATAGTGGTGATGGTGATGGTGGTGGTTGATAGTGGTGATGGTGGTGGTTGATAGTGGTGATGGTGGTGGTGGTGGTGGTTGATAGTGGTGATGGTGATGGTGGTGGTTGATAGTGGTGGTGGTGGTGGTTGATAGTGGTGATGGTGATGGTGGTGGTTGATAGTGGTGATGGTGATGGTGGTGGTTGATAGTGGTGATGGTGGTGGCGGGGGGTGGTTGATAGTGGTGATGGTGATGGTGGTGGTTGATAGTGGTGATGTGGTGGTTGATAGTGGTGATGGTGGTGGCGGTGGTGGTTGATAGTGGTGATGGTGATGGTGGTGGTTGATAGTGGTGATGGTGGTGGCGGTGGTGGTTGATAGTGGTGATGGTGATGGTGGTGGTTGATAGTGGTGATGGTGGTGGTTGATAGTGGTGATGGTGGTGGTTGATAGTGGTGATGGTGGTGGTTGATAGTGGTGATGGTGGTGGCGGTGGTGGTTGATAGTGGTGTGATGGTGGTGGCGGTGGTGGTTGATAGTGGTGATGGTGATGGTGGTGGTTGATAGTGGTGATGGTGGTGGTTGATAGTGGTGATGGTGGGGGTTTTGATAGTGGTGAATGGTGGTGGTTGATAGTGGTGATGGTGGTGGCGGTGTGTGGTTGATAGTGGTGATGGTGGTGGTGGTGGTGGTTGATTGTGGTGATGGTGGTGGGGGTGGTGGTTGATAGTGGTGATGGTGATGGTGGTGGTTGATAGTGGTGATGGTGGTGGCGGTGGTGGTTGATAGTGGGTGATGGTGATGGTGGTGTTGATAGTGGTGATGGTGATGTGGGGTTGATAGTGGTGTGATGGGTGGCGGTGGTGGTTGATAGTGGTGATGGTGATGGTGGTGGTTGTAGTGGTGATGGTGATGGTGGTGGTTGATAGTGGGGGTTTGGTGGTGGTTGATAGTGGTGATGGTGGCGGTGGTGGTTGATAGTGGTGATGGTGGTGGCGGTGGTGGTTGATAGTGGTGATGGTGATGGTGGTGGTTGATAGTGGTGATGGTGGTGGTTGATAGTGGGTGATGGTGGCGGTGGTGGTTGATAGTGGTGATGGTGGTGGTTGATAGTGGTGATGGTGATGGTGGTGGTTGATAGTGGTGTGGTGGTGGAGGTGGTTGATAGTGGTGATGGTGATGGTGGTGGTTGATAGTGGTGATGGGGGATGGTGGTGGTTGATAGTGGTGTGGTGGTGGTTGATAGTGGTGATGGTGATGGTGGTGGTTGATAGTGGTGATGGTGATGGTTGATAGTGGTGATGGTGGTGGTGGTGGTTGATAGTGGTGATGGTGATGGTGGTGGTTGATAGTGGTGATGGTGATGGTGGTGGTTGATAGTGGTGATGGTGATGGTGGTGGTTGATAGTGGTGATGGTGATGGTGGTGGTTGATAGTGGTGATGGTGGTGGTTGATAGTGGTGATGGTGATGGTGGTGGTTGATAGTGGTGATGGTGATGGTGGTGGTTGATAGGGGTGATGGTGATGGTGGTGGTTGATAGTGGTGATGGTGGTGGTTGATAGGGGTGATGGTGATGGTGGTGGTTGATAGTGGTGATGGTGATGGTGGTGGTTGATAGTGGTGATGGTGATGGTGGTGGTTGATAGTGGTGATGGTGATGGGTGGTGGTGATAGTGGTGATGGTGGTGGTTGATAGTGGTGATGGTGATGGTGGTGGTTGATAGTGGTGATGGTGATGGTGGTGGTTGATAGTGGTGATGGTGATGGTGGTGGTTATAGTGGTGATGGTGATGGTGGTGGTTGATAGTGGTGATGGTGGTGGTTGATAGTGGTGATGGTGATGGTGGTGGTTGATAGTGGTGATGGTGAGGGTGGTGGTTGATAGTGGTGGTGGTGGGGGTGGTGGTTGATAGTGGTGAGGGTGGTGGGGGTGGTTGATAGTGGTGATGGTGATGGTGGTGGTTGATAGTGGTGATGGTGATGGTTGATAGTGGTGGTGGTGGTGGTGGTGGTTGATAGTGGTGATGGTGGTGGTGGCGGGTGGTGGTTGATAGTGGTGGTGGTGGTGGTTGATAGTGGTGATGGTGGGTGTGGTGGTTGATAGTGGTGGTGGTGGTGGTTGATAGTGGTGGTGGTGGTGGTGGTGGTTGATAGTGGTGGTGGTGGTGGTGGTTGATAGTGGTGGTGGTGGTGGTTGATAGTGGTGATGGTGATGGGGGTGGTTGATAGTGGTGGTGGTGGTGGTGGGGGTTGATAGTGGTGATGGTGGTGGTGGTGGTTGATAGTGGTGATGGTGGTGGTGGTGGTTGATAGTGGTGGTGGTGGTGGAGGTGGTTGACCGCTTCCCAAGCTGGTCGTTAGTCACTCATGACGATAGCGGAGAGTCACAGCCGTGTCTTCGTTTATTGCTAGATTGTCAGATCACCGGGAAGACACTCTGTCCTGGAGACTGTTTCTCCCTGGGTTGTGTGGTGTAGGGTCGTTACCTGAACTATGTCATTCAACTGCGCGAACCTGATCAAAACGTACATGGGAAATCATTTTTTGAATTGCTTAGCACATCGCTTTATAACAACACATAAAAAACACACACGACCAAAAGTAACAGCAATATGAAAGTATCAAAATAAGAGAACATTCAGATGAGACTGCGAACGTACAACGAGTACTCCCTTATCAAGTCAGTATACAACATTTTATAGAAAGTTTTCGCAAAATGTTTCTAGACAGGGGGAAAAGAAGTTCTTATCTCCGTTGGACTTGTCCATTTAAAGACAAACACCCACTTAACGACACAATACTTCGTGACCAAGCACTTAAGTCCAGCCAAAGTGTTCGTGCAGGGTTACTGGCAGCGGTCATCAGGGTGGTCAGGGCAGACCGCTTTGCACTGTGTTTATCTGGCGTGTGCATGTTGTAAGCCATCTATCAGACCCTCTTATGTGGCTGGACTTCTTCCATTCTGCTTGTCCTTTGTCATTTGTAGTGCGGTGTGTGGTATAGCGTGTCTAGCCACAGACGAATATCTGTGTACAAATCGTTGGATTGGTCTATTGCAGCAAAAAAAAAACAACCCCACAACCCTGTAATCGTGTTGTAATCAGCCTGAAAACGTTATTTTTCAAGAGATATTTTTGTCAGTGTTGTACCAATGTTTAAATATTGTTTTCTGTTTGACTTCAAGTTGTTGGGATTTTGTTGTTGTTGTTGTTGTTATTCTTGTTGTTGTTTTTGCTTTCGTGTGGGCTTCAGACTCGATACTATATTTTTCAACCAAGATCGGTATCTCAGATATTGGCTACCGTAATTTGTAACCCCCCACCCCACCCTTCCATAAAAAAGCTATGCCTTGATCTAGCACCAATTCCAAAGAATGCTCATATCATTGGTTTAAGAATTTTGTTTCAAAAATAATATGGTACATCACTAAATGATTATTGGTTGATTACTGAAGTTGTCCAGTGAAATTTGTGAGCAAACATTTTATGCTCATAAATTTCACTTAACCACTTCAAAAACGTTTTCGATAACATTGATAAACTAAAATCAATAATTCGGTGAACAAAGCTGTTCTAAATCTTTCTATTTTCACGTAAATAATTCTACTACTTAGTTTCGTTTCTGTTTCGTGATGGTAGTAGTAATTGAAGACTGGTGTGACCGTTGCAAGGCGATTTATGGCCGACTGGTCTCAAGTTCGCGTTTTTCCTATCGCCTATCACTCGTGCTAATTACTGTCCGTCTGGTCTCCCGTGTGAGTCTTGACCTATCATTTCCTGGCCCTTAGCCACAGAAAATGAGGGGGGAAAGGGTGTGTGTGTGTGTGTGTGTGTGTGTGTTTTGTGTGTGTTTTTGTGTGTAGGTGTGTGTGTGTGTGTGTGGTGTGGTTGTGTGGATGTGTGTGTGTGTGGGTGTGTGTTTTGTGTGTGTGTGTGTGTGTGTGTGTGTGTGGTGTGTGTGTGTGTGTGTGTGTGTGTGTGTGTAGGTGTGTCCCTTGAGAATCTATTGTACCTGATCAGATCCTGAGTGTGTGTGGTGGGAAGAGCTACCTTGTCTGGTTTGCAGAGAGAAAGAAGGAGAGCACAGGAAGGAGAGAGAGGGAGAGGGGAGAGAGAGAGAGAAGAGAAGAGATGAGAGAGAGAGGAGAGAGAGAGAGAGAGAGAAGAGAGAGAGAGAGAGAGAAATGTGGACAATGAAGAAAAGAAGATGAAGAGGACGAAGAGGAAGGCGAGAAGAAGAACAAGAAGAAGAAGAAGAACAAGAAGAAGAAGAAGAACAAGAAGAACAAGAGAAAGAAGAAAAAGAAGAACAAGAAGAAGAACAAGAAGAACAAGAAAACAAGAACAAGAAGAAGAACAAGAACAAAAACAAGAAGAACAAGAAGAAGTAAAAACAAAAAACAAAACAAACCCAAAAAAACAACAAATATCAAAGCAACAACACACAGGAGAGGCTGGTGTGATGTTGACAGAAAGTAAGGAGAAGAAGAAGAGAAAGTGGACTTCAGGAGAGGAACGAAAAAGCGAAGGAGCAGAGAAGGAGAAGGAGGAGGAGGAGGAGGAGCAGGGAAGAGGAGACGGGAAGGAGAAGAAGAAACAGCCACAACAGCAGGAAAGGCAGCACCGGCTGTAAAACGAGACATCCAATTTACATTTCTGCACTTCCCTGAATTGGTGGTCTAACGGTAACACACTTTGTCTTAAAAGCGAAAGATCGAGGGTTCAGTTCCCATCTGCAAACCAAACTCTTCCTCCATCCACTAGATCTAGAACGTAAGTGATGATTTGGCTGCTATTCTTCTATATGTGATAAAGAAATAATTCCAAAAGCTATCGTATATAAACATATAGTAGGAGGGAGTGGTATATCTGACAAAACTCTGTAGAAAAAGCCAATCTCATAAAAACAAACATATTCGTGATCTGCTGACCCGGGGTCGAATCTCGATCAAGAGGATTTTTCCTCTGAAGTAAACATCAGCGCCGACTCAACTCCGCCCCCCCTTCCCCCCTCACTCTTCAATTCATTATTGTTCTTCAGCATTCATATCCTTGAATGATTACATCATCGTAAATGACTCTGCCTTCTAGCCCTTGTTCATGATGTGGATGTCAAAATGTCAGAGAGAGAGAGAGAGAGAGAGAGAGAGAGAGAGAGAGAGAGGATAGAGGAGAGAGAGAGAGGAGAGAAGGAGAGGAGAGAGAGAGAGAGACAAACAAGACAGACAGGACAGATAGGACAGACAGACAGCAGTCAGACACAGACAGACAGAAAAACAAGACAAACAGACAGCAGCATACCAATCTTATTGATCACCCAAGGTAGTCACTATGCAGTAGTGGGGAAAAACCCACTAACGAGATTTTTAAGTCAGATAATAGTAGCCAGCAGCAGTGGGGAGACAGAGAGAGCGACACAGACAGAAAGACACAGACAGACACACAGACAGACAGAGAGAGACACACACACAGACACACATAAAGGCAAGACAGACACATACAGAAAGACACAGACAGAAACACAGACAGACACAGAGAGAGACACACACAGACATAGGCACACATAAAGGTAAGACAGACACAGACAGAAACACAGACAGACACAGAGAGAGACACACACACACACAGACACACATAAAGGTAAGACAAGACACAGACAGAAAGACACAGACAGAAACACAGACAGACATACAGAGAGAGACACACACACACACAGACACACAGACACACATAAAGGCAAGACAGACACAGGCAAGATACCAATCGTATGGATCACCCAAGGCAAAGCAGCCACCATGCAGTGATAGGGAAAACACCACTATCGAGATTTTAAAATCAGACAGAGCCAGCAGCTGTGGGGAGACAGAAGTATAGATACAGAGACAGACAGACAGACAGACAGACAGACAAACAGACAGACAAACAGACAGACAGCATAGCAATGGTATGGATCACCCAAGGCAGTCTCCCACCACTGGGGAAAAGCCCACTAAAGACATTTTAAAGTCGGACAGAGCCAGCAGCTGTGGGGAGACAGAGAGACAGACAGACAGAAAGACAGACACGGAAAATTAATGCAGAACATCTTGCGCACACGTTAAATCCTGTTCCGCTTTTCGAAAGAGTAAGCCATTGTGTGCCAGTGGAAACAGATGACAATTTACAAAACCGCATACACACGGGGACTGGATGTAAAAAAAGCACATAAATGGTTATTCCATTATCCTCAATATAAAAGATAAATACATAAAAAGAAACAAAGAAAGAAATGCAGACAGAAAGAGACAGAAACAGAGACAGACAGAAAGACGGACAGACAGCAGACAGACAGAACCCCAGACAGACAGAAAGACAAACAGTCAGAAAGAGAAAGACAGACAGACATACAACAGACAGATAGTCAGTCAGCCAGACAGAGGCAGAGACAGAAAAAACACAGACACACACACACCCGCGCGCACGCGCACACGCACACGCACACGTACATGCACAGACAAAACTGACTATGACTATTGTGTTTGGGCCCGAAACTTTTCCCCCATCCATTAGACCATGAGTGGAGGTCTGGGCGCTAGTCTTTCGGATGAGACAAAAAACCGAGGTCCCGTGTGTTACACAAAATTATTCAGCGCACGTAAAAGAACCTACGGCAACAAGAGAGTTGTCCCTGGAAAAATTCTTAGAAAAAAGCCACTCTAATAAGGAAACAAATACAGTTGCAGACACAAAAAGGGTGGCGCTGCTCTTGTGGCAACGCGCTCTTCCCAGGGAGAGCAGACCGAATTTTACGCAGAGAAATCTCGTGACTTAAAGTGGTATAAATAAAATTTTTAAAAAATAAACACACACATACATACTCACACACACACACACACACACACACACACACACACACACACACACACACACACACACACACACACACACACACACACACACACACAGCATACTAATCATATGGATCACCCAAAGCAGACCAGTCACCATACAGTAGTAGGGAAAACCCCACTAACGAGATTCTAAAAATTAATCACAACTATAGCCAGCAGCTGTGGTGGAGGGGGGGGGGGGATCTCACCTCACGAATACCAAACACAGAGAGATCAACACACGGGGTAACTAGAGACTCGGGGTAACTAGAGCGTCTCAAACACAGTTAATCTCACATACAGACACAGCTGGCGCTGAAACTGTTACATATATTCAGCTTCAAAACCCCGTGAGATTAAAATTCCAGTCCATGGAATTCTGACTCTCTGAAGAAGAAGAAGAAAAAAGTAGGAGAGAGAGACAGACAGATAGACAGAGACAGAGACGGAGAGCACGTACATACATGAAGACAGACAGACAGACAGTCACACACACACACGTACGCACACTCACACACACACACACACGCGCGCGCGCGCACGCACGCACGCACACACACACCGACAGACAGACAGACAGAAACGAAATTTTATTTCACGAGGGAAATAGATGAAGACTTGAGTAAAACATATCTTATTTTATCCAGCTCTCAAAAGGAAAGAACAAATTTAAAAGTAAACAACACAAGCAAGCAAAATGATGTAAACGAATGCACATAGTGTACAGTCAGGTCAGATAGTTCTTCGTTGCCGAAGATGACGATGACATCCTGCAGCTCATCTGTGGACGCGCATGTGGCTGTGCAATCCGATCTTGGATGTACAGTGTCTGCACACATAGATACCAAAAGACGCAGAGTGAGAGACAGACAGACAGACAAACAGACAGGCAGGCAGGCAGACAGGCAGGCAGGCAGACAGGCAAGCAGGTAGGCAGGCAGGCAGGCAGGCAGCCAAACAGATTGATAGAGAGAGATAGAAACAAAGAGAGAGAGAGAGAGAGAGAGAGAGGGGAGAGAGAGAGAGAGAGAGGAGAGAGAGAGAGAGAGAGAAAGAGGGAGACAGACAGACATAGACAGACAGAAACAGAGAGGAAGACAAAGACAGAAGCACAGAGGCAGAGACAGCGACCGAGAGACAGAGGCAGAGAGGCAGTGAGAGACAGACAGACAGACAGACAGACAGACAGACAGACAGAGACAGACAGAAACAGAGAGGGAGACAAAGACAGAAGCACAGAAGCAGAGACGGCGACCGAGAGACAGAGGCAGAGAGGCAGAGAGGCAGAGAGAGAGAGAGAGAGAGAGAGAGAGAGGAGAGAGAGAGAGAGAGGAGAGAGAGAGAGAGAGAGAGAGACAGACAGACAGACAGACAGAGACAGACAGAGGACAGAAGCAGACAGAGAGAAGTTAAGCCCCAGCTGGAGCGTGCACAACTCCAGCAATTAGTTCTCCCTCAAACCACACCAGACACAGGCGATGCACGATGCTGAAAGTCTACCCCCTCTTCCTTTTCCTCCCGGCAATTTAGAGAAGAAAAATCTCTGCAGAGCTAGGTAACATTGCGCTTATGGACAGGAATTATTTAGTTCGTGTGATTCACACATACAAGTCAGTTTTTGAAAAAAATCGCAAAGTTAAAGATATTGAGCTGTTTGAAAAAACAGTACTTATGATTATTATATGTTTAATCTAACTGTATGAACTGAATTACTTCAAGATCAAGACTATAATTTTCCAGAGCAAGAATTTACTTCATTCTTAAACTTGTGGTCACACAAATCTTCATCATTAAAGCAAAAAAGGCGAGGAACAATAGTTCTGAGAAGAGAAAGGCAAATGAAAAGTCACACTATAAATATATTTCTGACAATTTCAGTCCACCATACAACTCTTTACATCAAATCACTAAGAGAAGATAGATGGATGCAGATCTAATAATGTTTGGTGAGATCTTGAGACACTTCTGAAGAAAGAGGAAGTGCAGATGTGCTATTGTTGTTAACAGTCAACCTACAACCAGGACTAAAGTATCCATGACATTCACACGAAAAGGGCCGTTTCATACTTAAGGAGGGATATAATGAAAAAAAATACTTAAGTTAACAACAAGCAACTTCCGGATAAAAGAATCATCATTCAGATACGCCTCCAGCCTACAGTTGATACCTACCAGACCTTAAAAACCTGTAAAATAACTTTTCAGCATGGGCAGAATTTTTTTCCAACTTGACAAAACTGTTCTGAAGCCTTGAAATAATAGAGTTAACAAGTAAGAAATGTATCTGAAAGTACCCCCCCAAAAAACAAAACAATACAAAAGGAAAACACGTAAGACCTAAACAAAACAGAAGATATATCACAAAGTTTGAAAACATTAAAAACAAAAACCGTCCCAAACCAAAAAAAAAAACAACATACACTAAAAACAAAAACAAAAACCCAACTAAACATTTCACCAGCACCAAAAATCTTACCACGGGTAACAAAAATCTAAGTGGAGGGGATAAGTTAAGCTAAACCCACACGTCTTACAGCGAAACACGAAGACAGGGATCCTTCCCACGACACAGTCTCTGGGGACACACGGGGAGGTAAGGAAAGGTCGTCAAAAGAACCAGAAAATCCAATTGCCTCCGAGACAGGAGCAGCGGCCACAGATACTGCTGCAAGACCAGGCAGTAACAGATTGTGTTTTCTTCAGTGACGGGGGGGGGGGGGGGGGGGGGGGGATGGGGATGAGGATGAGGAGGGTGGGAGGGTGTAGAGGCACGAAGGATGCATCACAGCTGTCATCATGCCCTCTATGGTCTCTGTCTTTGGAGAGAGAACAATAATTATCAGCAAAGAGAGAAAAAGGAATTAATGAATCGAGTAAGTCTATGTTGTTTTGTGTTGTGTTGTGTTGTGTGAGTGTGTGTGTGTGTGTGTGTGTGTGGTGGTGTGTGTGTGTGTGTGTGTGTGTGTGGTGTGTGTGGTGTGTGTGTGTGTGTGTGTGTGTGTGATTGTGTCTGTTTGTGCGTGTTAAATATATATATATATACATATATATTTCTCTCTGCAGGGCGCTTTGATTTGTTGCTTTACAAGATTCAGCGCTATATAAATTCCATACATGATTATTATTATTATTATCATCATATATAGATACACACACATATGTATACATTTAATATATATATATATAGAGAGAGAGAGAGCTCTCTTTCTGTGTATGTCTGTGTCTGTGTCTGTATGTCTGTGTCTGTGTTTCTGTTTCTGTGTATGTCTGTGTCTGTATGTCTGTGTGTCTGTGTCTGTGTGTCTATGTGTCTCTTTCTGTGTGAGTCTGTGTGTGTGTTTGTGTGTCTGTGTATGTGTAGATATAGATAATATCAGCCACTCCTAAAGGCACCCCTAAAAAACCCAACATTTCCTGTAGTGACATTTCAGATCAGTAACCTATCGGGAACACGCTGTCCTTTCGTGAAGCTTTAAGTAACACACAAACACATACACACGCACACACCACATACACAACACACACCACATACACACACACACGCACACACACTCAAACACACACACACACATACACACACACCACACATACACCACACACACACACACACACTCAAACACACACACCACACATACACATACACCACATACACACACACACCCACACATACACACACACCACCACACACACACACACACTCTTTGTCTCTCTCTGTCTCTCTGTCTCTATCTCTGTCTGTCTCTCTCTCTCTCTCTCTTTCTCTCTCTTCCTCTCTCTCACTCTCTCTTTAACCTTGGAAATAAAAATAATCTCTTACACACACA
>CM054135.1:93213084-93223084 GCA_028751875.1 Rapana venosa
GTTCTTTTCTTTATCTTTTCCTGTTATTATTTCGATGTATAATCATACAAGGCCACATGTTTTCATTTTAGAAAAAAATACTAGATGTTTTTAAACTTTTCTTTGCTTCTTTTATGTTTGTTGTTTGTGGTCTTAATTCTGTTTTGATTCTCTACTCATTTAATTTTGTTTTAGTATTGTTTTCCTTCAAACTTGTTGTTGTTAGTTGTGTATTTTATTTGTTTTTTTCTGTACTGTTTCTTCTTGGTTTTTTTTCTCTTTTTTGTCTTTACTCTTCTTTTTTTTTTTTCTTTCTTCTCTTCTTTCTTTCTTTCTTTCTCTTTCTTTCTTTCTTTCTTTCTTTCTTCTTTCTTTTCTTTTTCATTCTTTTCTATTCCTTTCTTTCTTCTTGTTTTTCCTTTCTATTTATTTCTTCTTTTTCTGTCTTTCTTCTTTTCTTTCTTTCTTTCTTTCTTTCTCTCTTTCGTTCTTTCTTTTTCTTTATTTTTCTCTTTCGTTCTTCTTTTCTTTCTTCTTTTCTTTCTTCGTTTCTTTCTTTCTTTCTTTCTTTCTTTTTTCTTATCTTTCTTTCTCTTCTTTTTTTCTTTTTAGTTATTTTTGCTCTGTGTTTGTTGGATCTTTTCCACTTTTATCTTGCGCTGGTTGTTGTTGTTGTTTGTTTAATTTAATTGTTCTCTCTCTCTTCTGTCCTCTTGCTTTTTCCTCCTGCATTCTTTCTTCTTGTGGTTTGGCTTTCTTTCTGTTATCCTTCTATGCTTTCTTTCTCTTCCTCCTATCTTTTGCTCATTCTTTGTTTTCTCTTCAGTCTCTTTCTGTCTCTCTTTTTCCTCTCCATTTCTTTGTGACTTTTATCCATTATTTCTTTCCTTACATCTTTTTTTCATTTTTTTCTTTCCTTTTGTTTTCGCTGGGATCTAAGTGTTCTTTCTTTTTTTTTCCTGTGTTTTTTGTTCTTTCTTTCCTTTTTTTTTGCGGTTTGTTTACCATTTCGTCAGACGAGCCCATCTTTTGTCTTATTTTTGTTTCGTTTTTATTTACACTTCAACTTTGTGTCCTTCTAATGTCCTTTACTCTTTTCCTAACTTGTTAACTTCTCTCTTCATTTAGTCTTCTCTTTTTTTTTCTTCTGGGGAGGCACCGTGGTCGAGTGGTTTAGGCGGTCAACTCGTGATCCAGAGGTCGCGGGTTCGATCCCCGCTCGGCTCGGTGTTGTGTCCTTGGGAAAGACACTTTACTCCTATTTTCCTCACTCCACCCAGGTGTACAAGTGGGTACCAGCTCTGCTGGGGAAGTATCTGGCGACAGACTAGCGTCCTGTCACAGGGGTGGTGAAAAACCATCAGTTCGCTTAACGCTACAGAAACCGGGATAAGCTCCGGCTCTATGGGCCTTCTGGCTCGAAAGAACATACTTTTTTTTTTCTTCTAACTTGTTTCCTTGCTTTCAAGGCTTTTTTTTCTTCTGTCCCCCCACCTCCCCTCTTCTTTTCTTTCTTTTATTTTTTCTGTTGTTCTTTTTATCTCTTTCTTCCACTCCTTAGTTTTGGTACTCTGTATGCTCTTTTTGTGCGTTGTTTCTTTTTTGTGATTGTTTTCATTCATTTCTTTCTTTCTTTCTTCCTTCCTTCTTTCCTTCCTTCTTTCTTTCTTTTTTCTTTAATGCATACATTCATTTATTCTTCTCTTTCTTTCTTTTTTCACTCATTCATTCTTTCTTTCTGTTTGTTACGTTTTGCATTCTTTCTTTCTTTCTTTCTTTTTCTTTTCCCTTCTTTTCTTTCTTGGTCTTTTCTGGTTTTTTCTCTCTTTCGTCGATACTTTTCTTTCCGTTTTATTGTTTTGACGGCTCTGTGCACTATATGGTTACACAAACATACTTTATGGACATTTATGCTTTTCCTTTGTGTGTGTGTGGTGTGTGTGCGCGCGCACGTGTGTGTGTGTGTGTGTGTAAGTGAGAATCTGTCTGCATCTCTCTCTCTATCTCTATCTCTATCTCTCTCTCTTGCCTCGCTCGCTCGCTCGCTCGCTCTCCTCCCTTATATTGTTGAGTTTATTGTGAGGATTATCTGGTTGTCAACATCCTCTTCCCCCCCCCCCCCCCTCCCCCAACTCTCTCTCTTGGTTTTATTCTGCTTTTGGTTTCTTTACTGTTTTTTTGTGTTTTGTTTTGTTTTGTTTTTGTGTGTGTCTGTGTGTTTTTGTTTTTGTTTGTTTGTTTTGTTTTTATTTTTTGGTTTGTTTGTTTTTGTTTCTTTTGATTTTTTGTGGGATTTTTTTTTTGGTACGAGTGTGGGTTTTTTTTTTCTTTTACTGTGTGAGTGTGTGTGTATACAGTGTATGGGTATATAGTGTATGGTTATGTAGTGTATCGTTATACAGTGTATGGGTATATAGTGTATGGATATATAGTGTATGGTTATATAGTGTATGGGTATATAGTGTATGGGTATATAGTGTATGGATATATAGTGTATAGGTATACAGTGTATGGGTATATAATGTATGGGTATATAATGTATGGGTATTGCGTTTACTTTATTATCATAATTATGTTGTATCCCTAAGGGCGAGGACTGAATGTAAAAAAGCACATCGATGCTTGTTCATTATCCTCGAAATAAAAGATTTGTCATTTATCATCTGTGTGTGTGTGTGTGTGTGTGTGTGTGTGTGTGTGTTGTGTGTGTGTGTGTGTGTGTGTGTGTGTGTACGTGTATGTGTGTGTGAGCTTTTCCTTCTTTTAACCCCTTCTTTTGTGTGTGTGTTTTTCTGTTGTGGTCTGGGGGGGGGGGGGGGGGGGGGGGGGGGGGGGTGTTGTTGTTTTTTTTTGCTTTTTCCTTAATTGTGTCCAATTGTTCCTCTTTTTCTGCTTTCTTGGTTGTTGTTTTTTATTTCTCTGTCTGTCTGTCTTTCTTCACTTTTCTACACTTTGTCTTTCTTTTGCGTCTTGTTTATCTTGTGCATCTTTGTTTGTTGATTTGTCTCTGTGTGTGTGTTTTCTTCCGTTGTCTGTTTGTCATTCTTTTTTGTTATTTGATCTGTTTTTGCTTTTGTCGTTTGTTTCTTCAATCTAGCTGTTGTTTTCTCCTTCATTACTTAAGACTTTCATTTGTGCCCCCCCCCCCTCTCTCTCTTCTCTCTCTCTCTCTCTCTCTCTCTCTCTCTCTCTCTCTCCCTATCTTTGTCTCTCTCTCTCTCTCTCTCTCTTTCTCTCTCTCTTTCTCTCTCTCTTTCTCTCTCTCCCTCTCTTTGTCTCTCTCTCTCTCTCTCTCTCTCTCTCTCTCTCTCTCTCTCTCTCTCTCTCTTGTACCGCTTTTCGTATGAGTAGGCAGTTATGTGCCGGTGGGAACAGATGACAGAATTCACAAATCCGTATACGCACGGGAACTAGATATAAAAAAGCAAATACATGCTTATTCCATTAACCTCGATATAAAAGAATAAATTAAAAAAATTAGTAAATGTCTCTTTCTCTCTCTCTGTCTCTCTCTCTCTCTTTCTCTCTCTGTCTCTCTCTCTTTTTCTCTCTCGCTCTCTCTCTTTCTCTTCTTTTTATTTGCCTTTTACCTTTCCTAAGAAATTCTTTTCCCTTGTTCTTTTTTAACTTCTGTTTTAATTCCAGGCGTCCGCAGCTATAATAATAATAATAATAATAATAATAATAATAATAATAATAATGATGATGATGATGATGATGATGATGATGATGATGATGATGATGATGATGATGATGATGATGATGATAACAAGAAGAAGAAGAAGAAGAGAAGAGAAGAAGAAGAAGAAGAAGAAGAAGAAGAAGAAGAAGAAGAAGAAGAAAGAAGAAGAAGAGAAGAAGAAGAAGAGAAGAAGAAGAAAAAAGAAAGAAAGAAAGAAAGAAAAGAAGAAGAAGAATGTATGGGATTTATATAGCGCTGAATTTTGTCAAGTAAACAAATCGAAGCTATCCATCCTTTCATTCATTCGTTCATTCAATAATCCATTTAGTTAGTCGGTCAGTTAATCAGTCATTCAGTCAGCAATAGAAAACAGAACACATTACATAGTGCATTTTGTTCATTGTTCATCCTCTGTGTGTGTGTGTGTGTGCAGGAGGGTGGAGTAGGGGTGAACGCTTTCTTAGACAGTTCTTCACGCCGAAGGATGGATAGAGCCAGAGGCATCTTCAGAGACAACCAGGTATGCCATGCCTTGTTTGTGGGTTTGTCTGTCTGTCTGTCGGTCTGTCGGTCTGCCTGTCTGTCTCCTTGTTTGCTTCTTTAGTTTTGTATGTCCACTATGTAAACCTTACACGTTGTCTTGAGACGAGTAGTATGTTGTGTGCACGCGTGTGTGTGCGCGCGCGCGCGCGCGGGCGTGTGTGTGTGTGTGTGTGTGTGTGTGTGTGTGTGTGTGTGTGTGTGTGTGTGTGTGTGCGTGAGCACGCGCATGTGTGCGTGTAAGTGAGAATCTGTCTGTCTGCATGTATGTTTTTTTTCTCTCTCTCTCTCTCTCTCTCTCTCTCTCTCTCTCTCTCTCTCTCTCTCTCTCTTCTCTCTCTCTCTCTCTCTCTCTCTTCTCTCTTCTCTCTCTCCCCCCTCTCTCTTTTGTGTGTGTGTGTGTGTGTGTGTGTGTGTGTGTGTGTGTGTGTGTGTGTGTGTGTGTGTGTGTGTGTGTGTGTGTGTGCCATTCGAGCACACATATATGAGTGATTACAGGAAAGCGTTTCTTTAGAAATGTTTTTGACGCCTCTATCTTCCTGTATTATTCATGGTAAAAGAAAAATTGTCTGGTAACAACAAGAAAGACACAAAGCACTGCACGCACGCACGTACGCGCGCGCACACGAACACACACACACACACATTCAAACAAGCAATCAAATTGCCAGTGCGCAAGCAAACATAATTATACTATTCAAAAATCGTTCCCCACCCCCTTCATTATTTTTCGCACGATCAAAAAAACAAACAATTATGAAGCAAGCAGCAATGCCAAACAAAACTCTAAACAAACAAACAAAAAAGCAACACAAACAAAAAAAACAAGCAAAAACAAACAAACAAGCATACGACAAAATAATCAAAAACACAGTTTGACCCCATACTTACATCTCGTCTAACAATAATTATTTTCCTCAGAAACAAAACCTTTATTTATACAACTGTCAAGAAGCCGCTAGCAAAACAAAGTTGTCAAACAAGAAATTGCCATCCTTTATCATTTTCGTTCAGTTTTTCTTTGTATCCTTTGGTTTCTGTCTTAAGACGCCTACAGAGGCCGCCATGGTCGATGAAATCTGTGTTAGACAGAAAATCTTGATAGAAATTTTCGATTTGTTCTTAAGGGGAAACTACGTTTACATCACCAGGGACTCCCAGTGAATGTCTGCAACTGAACTTTGCACATACACATTGATTTTTCTTGTCTTTGAGGCGTGAAAATAGGGTTGATGTTTTTTTTTCTTTTCTCCTTGTTGTTGGTTTTGTCGTTAGGTTGGAGGTGGGGGGGGGATGTTTTGTTTGGTTTCTTTTGCATTTTTTGTAGAATTTCTGTTTTGCTTTCATTAAAAAAAAAAAGTATTTCCTTTTTGTGTTTCGTTGACGATGTTTTTATGTGTGTGTTTCAATGATCTTTTCATCTATCTATCTATCTATCTATCTATCTATCTATCTATCTATCTATCTACCTACCTACCTATCAATTTATCTATCTACATATCCACTTACCTATCTATCTGTCTGTCTGCCGTCTTTATGTCTATTAATTTCTCTCTCTCTCTCTCTCTCTCTCTCTCTCTCTCTCTCTCTCTCTCTCTCCCATTATATATATATATATATATATATATAATATATATATATATAACATACATATATACATATAATATTATTATTATATTATTATTATATTACTATGTAGTGTGTGTGTGCGCGCGCGCGCGCTCGCTGGCTCGCACTCGGTTGTGAAATCTTTCTTTTCTCTAGATTTTATGAAAACAGCAAAAACCATCTTTACATCTACTATTTCGACAACAAACAACAACCACAACCAGCAAAAGAAATAGTGTACAGAAAACTAACCCCACCACCAAAACTACATCTTCAAAACTATGTTCAGCTTGTCCCTATCCCAGAGCGCTAGTTTTGGAAACTGATTGCAAAACAAAATAAAAGCACTGTTAATCTTTCCCATGTTTTTCCCTTTGGTTTTACTTTCCCTTGTTTATCTCATGTGTTTTATTTCTGGTGCAATCCCAGTCTTACGAGGCTACACTGGCTGACATAGACAATGGAGTCTTTTGTACCAAAAAATGCTTGAATAGATTTGCCCCCGAAAGGAAATGTAGGCTTTTCTCTTCAAGCGCTCATCAAGTGCCTATATCTGTGGCACTGAACTTTCTGAATAAATGATGACGTTTTTCCTTGCAACGCAAAAGCTGCTGTGGAATAAGCTTTCTTATTACATTAAGCATTACTTTCTATTCACGAGAAAAAGTGCATGATGGTAATTCTGCCACCTCAAAGCACACTGAAATACTGAATGTCTCCTTCACCTTTACCTATCCCGTAGTCCCATGGTTCGTGGTAGCACCACTGAAGATTTTGCAAGCAGCTTCCTCCACTCCAGCGACCCTCTGCTTCCGTAGCAATTCATTCCACTCAAGGCTAGTCTACTCTCTGATGTTGTCTTCCCATCGTTTTCTCTGTCTGGGTCTTCATCTCCCTCCTTGTACTGTTCCCTGTAGGACAGTCATGGCCAGAATGTTCGTGTGACGTGCCCGTACCACTTCAGTTTGGGTTTTTTCACTGAACTCCGGGGCTCTTCATATGATCCGATGGCGTTTTTATTTCTGGTTTTCACCTCGTCATATAGTTCATGTACACACACATCAAAAAAGAAAACGAACTTATGAAACAAGATAATAATTATTTGATTTTGTTCGTAGCACAAAGGACAAAAACTACCACCAAAAACTATGAATTAAAGGATAAAAAAAAGTTTGAAATACCAGAGACAGACACAAAATCGTCGAGACATAAACAAGGCAGTATATTGTGAGGTGTGGGGACGGGGCACTCACTTTCCCCTTGCCAAAGTTAAGCAGCATCGAGCGTGGTTACCACTTGGGTGGGTGACCGTTTGTGCGCCTTGGCTTCAGTACAGTCCCCCAGTTCACCCAGCTGTAAATGGGTACCTACCTCTTTAGGGTCAGGGAAGGTAAAGCAGCGAGGGAGAGGAGATGGGCGCCGCTCTCAATATGCTGGCCCCTAGAGAAGTTGGGGTCTCTGACGCCTCGCTACCCTACAACCTTATAGGTTATGGGTCTTATTTACCTTTTGTAGTGTTAGGTAATCCAATCAACGTTTTATTAACCTCCCTGCTATAAACATACTAACATAAATTCAAAAACACTATCTTTTGCTTCAAATGCCTGATACAGACTCATTATCCTGTCACCATGCACTTTCATTATTATCAAATTTCATCTTTCTTTTTTTTGATTGATTATTTCAGTTTTTCTGGATCTATTTTGTACTTTGAATTCAATCTCAAGAGGTTTAAGAAAACTGACATGATCGATACAATCCTTTTGTTGAACAGGAAAAACCTAGACAGCAAACTTTCGATTTGCTCTTGAGGCAAAAAAAGTATGTTTACCTCTTTACGTGTTAAGTGAATGTCTTAGAGCTGTGGAATTAAACTTTCTAAATGGACATTGATTCTTATTTTCTTTGAGGCATGAAAGTTGGGGTCGGAAAATTCTACTTTATTTTCTTCAATACATTACATTTATTCATTTGTGTACAACACTCACGCATGCACGCATGCACGCGCGCGCGCACACACGCACGCATCCACAACACACACACACACACAAACACACACACACACACACACACACACACACACCACACACAAAACACCATATTTGTTGGGGGTTTTTTCGTGGTTTTTTTTCTTTTTGAGGGGTGTTTTTTTCCCTAGATCGATGGTTTGATGAAAGAAAGCAAGTGCATTTATTATTCAAAATACCATCTGAAAATTTTTTCAAAATTGATTTTGATTTTGACTTTGACTTTCACACACACACAGATAGCATCTTACGCACACGTTAAAAGCCGTTCCGCTTTTCGGAAGAGTAGGCCATTGTGTGTCGGTGGGAACGGATGACAAAATTTATTAAAAAAACTGCATACACACGGGGACTATGTGAAGAAAGCAAATGAATGATTATTCCATTATCCTCGAAATAAAAGAATAAAAAAAGAAAGAAATAAACACACCCACACAAACACACACACAGACACACAGACAGACACACACACACACACAACCAACACACACACAACACACACACACACACACACAGCGCGCGCACACACACACACCCACACAACACCACACACACACAACACACACACACACACACACACACACATCTGCTATCTATTTTCTTTTGACTTATTCAACCTATTTCATTCTGAATTAGTTTCTTCTATTTTACTTGATTTACTTTCGTTGTAATCTCATTCCGTTTGTTTTATGTTTGATTCGATAAGCATGATAACAAAATCATACAGCACAGCATTTTGAGCACAAGCCTAGAGCACATATCGTGCTCTGTATGTTTTATCATATTTAATCTTATTCTCTTTTTCTTCTTGTTTTTTTTCTAATAAAATGTTACTTTTTAAATTACAATTGTATTTTTCTCAAGTGATTTAACTTCCTTTTTTAATTTAAATTTTATGATTTTCACGTTACCTTACATTATCCTAACATTTTTGCTTGCTTTGTGTGTGTGTGTGTGTGTGTGTGACAATAACAATAACAATAACAATAATTTTAATTCAGTTTTTGCAGGCCATATGGCCCATAGGAACAACAGTTAATCATACACTTTCATGTAAGGTGAACATCCTTACTTCTGATATCTAAACATTTAGTAAGAAATAATCCAACTTTAAACATCAAACTAGGTTTAGTGTTCATACAAAGAAGCTGCACTTTCAGATTCGATGGAAATCTGTAATAATACAGAGGAATACATTTTCTTCGCAATACAGCATATTTTGGGCATACAAGTAAAAAGTGACAAACATCTTCATTTTGTTGGCCATCACACTGAGAGCAGAGTGAATCAGTAATCGGTTTGCCATAACGTGAAATTCCATTTAAAGGTAATCTGTTTGACCTCAGTAAACATATAGCTCTACGGTATTCTAAAGATTCTACTTCACATACATAATTTGCTCTACAAATAATCAGGTGATAAACTAAGTAGTCAGGGTATGCTGATAGAGAGTCATGCCATTTTTGTTGGTACACATCTTGTATTCGTATTTGGAATTCTTTCATGAAGGATGAAGAATTACCACAATTCTGCATTGTCCAAACATAACCAACTGTGTGTATGTGTGTGTGTTAGTTCTTCAAGTTAACGTCCTTCCACCGAAAAGTGATATCAGACAGTTGTGTGTGTGTGTGTGTGTGTGTGTGTGTGTGTGTGTGTGTGTGTGTGTGTGTGTGTGTGTGTGTGTGTGTGTGTGTGTGTGTGTGTGGTGTGGAGGAGAGAGAGAGAGAGAGAGGAGAGAGAGAGAGAGAGAGAGAGAGAGAGAGAGAGAAGAGAGAGGAGAGAGAGTCTGTGTGGGTATTGTGAGTCTGTGTGTGTTAGTTTCATTCTATTTTATTATCTTTATTTCATCTTAGTTCAGCTTATTCAGTTTATTTGTTCAGAGTAGTTTATTGAATCTGATTTTTATCTTGTTTTGTTCGGTTGCGTCTTTTCTCTTTTATTTTATTTTCCTCTATTTCATTTCACTCTATTTAATTTCGTGTTCTTCGTGTTGAAGAAGAAGAGCTTTTGGTTTCCAGAGAAATTAAAAATGAGTCACGACGTGCATGTAAATAGAAATAATGGTGGGGGGGGGGTTGTGCGTGTGTGTGTGTGTGTGTGTGTGTGTGTGTGTGTGTGTGTGTGTGTGTGTGTGTGTGTGTGTGTGTGTGTGTGTGTGTGT
>CM054135.1:93235584-93243084 GCA_028751875.1 Rapana venosa
TTCTTTTAGAGGTAACGTTGGTTTGAAATTTACTTTCCTGTGAGTCCTTTGGATGGGACTTTAAACTTTAGTACTGTGTGCGAATACGCATAGAACATTTTCTTTATGTAAACACGCAAACAAACTCTTCCAATTTTCATTCACCACAGTCCCACTATTGCCAATGGTTTATTTAATAAGTGACATGCTCAGTAATCAATTTCCAACCTCCTCTTGGTTTAATTTGCTTAAGACTTCTCCATGGGATGTCGGGGCCTGTTTATATAAACATCATTCCCATCTACTGGAAATTATGTGCTAGGAATTCCCTCTGTTCTATCCCTCTATATTATTTGTTTCTATCTTGTTCCTTTTCTGCCTGTCTCCTCCTTCTTGGTCCATTCTCCTGCCTTTTCTCCAGAAAGACTTCAAACATAACAATTGTCTCCCACGCCGAAGTCGGATGCGCTGGGCACTGGGACTGCCTTAACAGCAGTGCAACGCATTGCCGCTCATAGGACAGACCACAAGACTGTCTGAGCGTTCAGCAAGAAGAAGAAGAATACGCTTATTCAGACACATCGCCTGAAGGTTTCAGTGCAGTGCCCCAATGACTCCACAGGGAGCTGGGAGAAGACAAGACGATGAAATCCCCAGGAGTCTTCGGCTATCGGCCAGCGACCCTGCCGTCATCGCACACTAATTCCCCATCAGCCGGTGTCATTACTGCAATAGTAGCCATCAGTACCAGCGCTACCACCACCACCACCACCATCACCGCTGCTGTCAATACCGTACCGCTGCTCCAGCCAGAAGGAAGGAGGTAGAGAGAGAGAGAGAGAGGGGGGGGGGGGGGCGACAGGACTTCAATGAAAGACCCTTCCTCTAGCAAGTGGTTCGGCCCTTGACCTCCCAGGGCCGGAATACAGACCTAGCTTATGAATAACTTAGCGTGTTTTTGTACAGAGTGGCATTTAGGGAAAGACATCGTTTACTGTCACAAGTGTGTGTGTATTACGAAGCAATACCTGAATGCTTTGGGGGTTGCGGTATAAGATGGACGTCTGGTGGCTACTGATTTTTTTGGAAATGATTGAAAGCTCCGGATTACTTGTGTTCCCAAACTGTTTACCTCATGTATAGGTAATATGACTAATGACATAGAAGATAATAGAGATATGAGAGGGTAAATTGTTGTCCATTGAAAAAAGTCTAATCTAACTAATTTGTGCAAAATCGCACGAGTTGTGAGTCAGGGCTAGTCTATAAACATTGTTTTTATTATTTGCTGTTTGGGGCTTTTTGGTAAGCACTGAACGTTTCCCAAATCGTTGTTTGAAAATAATGAACAACTTCAAAGGTGGAATGTGGCCGATAAACCTGTTAGGGTTTGGCCACATTCAGATAACAGTTTCTGGTACCACTCAGCTATCCCCGTTTCCATCCTTTCCACTGCCGTAGATACACGCTGTCTTCTGGGGAATAAATCTACAGGCATCGAATCCTAACAGTCATCAAGTCAGGGTTCAAGGCTATTAGTTCTGGTAGCGGGAGGTGGATTGGGATGTTATAATCTTCCAGGTCAACTTTACACGCAGTCTTTCCTGTGTCTTATTTTTATTTGTGTATATTCTGTGAACAAGACCAATAATCCACTAATTCAAGTTCAGTTTTCTAAGTCTGATAAGAATGACAAAATAACCAAAATGTGCCCAAAGATGGATCAGCACTTTGGGTGGTGTTTGTCAGCCATCTGTTTGTTTGATTTCTTGACAGACTTAGTACAGCCAGACCTACCTATATGTCTTCAGAAGTCGTCAGGCACTTCACATGCAGAATGGCCCTGGCAGCTTTTAGCTGATGAAGTCTTTTCCCTTCCTGGATACTTGGTGTAACACGCGAGAGATATTCTACAGGCTTGACATACTGTGCAAGTTAAAAACTAACAAAATGTTGAGCCAGTGACATTGATGGAAACTGCTTCTCTGTAACGAAAAAAACCCAACCTCCCTACTATCTATAAAGACTATTTTGCAACTACCATCAGCCATTTTGTTCATTATCCATAGGTATTAGATGCCACCTTCTCTGCAACCAACGTGCGGAGCTCCTTTCTAATCTGTCGTCATTGCATGCACGCTACCAGCTCAAAAGCCACCATCATTACCACAACCACAAGTGTTCCAGCTGTGAACATCATTCTGCTACACTCATCTTGTCCATCAGCCATTGTCGACATCACAATCACCTCCATCACCGTTATCTAAGACAGACGACCAGGACAGTTCAGTGCACTGCTTCAGTGGTTCTTCGGGGAGCTGAAGGGAGGAGGGAACAGACAGGAAGAAATCCATGAGTCATAGTTATCTGTCAGTGAGTCCATAGTCAAAGCAGCAGGCAATCCTCACAGCAGGCCCTGTCATTACCGCCATTGTTGCTGTCATAACAGCACACAGTGCCACCCCCACCTTCACTGCCACTGCTTCAGCCAGGAAGAAAAGGAATGCAGGAAGGGGTGGAGGGCAGGTTCGGTCCTTAATCTTTCAGGCTGCACTCCGGCCTTAGCCTGGAGGTGAAGAAATACATTCTGTAGAGTGCATTGAAAAACATCTCTGTTTAATTAAAGTGCTTCAACACTATCTGTTTGTTTTGATTGCTTGGTATACTTAGTATGGCGTGACTTGCCTTATTCCCGAATCTTGACAACTTCTGCAAAATTAAAAACTGACAAGCGATATAGTCAGTGCTGTTGATATAGAGTTGTTGACTGTGATGAAAGACAACCTTGCTGCTATGAGTACAGGCTACTTCGGTAAATCCAACCACTACTACTCACCACTATCTTCACCATTCCAATCTCCATCAAAGACGTGATCAATAAGCACTAGACATCACTTACAGTACCACCAGCCTGTCTCCTTTCTCATCTTTTCCATTGTGTGCACACCATCATCACCACAACTATCACCTCCACTAGGAACTTTGTTCTCTTCGATCATTTTTCCCCTCTCCTACTTTGCCCATCAGTCATTATTGACGCTACCGTCCCTTCCATCACATCAAGATAGTCTAGGGTGTGATGGTCTAGTGGGTATACACCTGTTTAGAAAACGAGAGATTCAGAGTTCAAATCTTGCTGAAGACCAGATATTGTTATTGCATTTTATAGTAGTCTGAGTGCTATTCTTTAATATCGTAACAAAAAAACAACTGGAGATCCTTTGCAACAGGCATTTGGCAAAAGGGCAGGAATCGAAGGCAACAATACAGTGAATATCTCTGGGAAAGTTCTGTATCAAGCAGGCTGCTTTCCTTAGAAACACAGAGACAGTTGACAAGAAGTGCCATTATACTATGGGGAAGAGTGTTGACCCCTGACCTGGTGTAGTATCGGGCAAAAAGTCAAGTAGCCATAGAGTTATCTATTTCATAGCTTTATCCTGATCAGAGTTAGCATGTGTATTCTTTGAAAAAAACAGCCATCTTGCACAGAAGAATACTCAGCTATGGCCACTGGTATGGATGATTCTCCCATACTCACACACACACTGAGATCTATGAATGACATGACATGATAATATCATATTATGAGCATGCTTTCTTTGACTCGAAGAAAGCTTAGCTCTGCTAGGCTCAACTTGACCTCAACTTATTCTTCTACGTGGAAGGCTCAGCCATCAGCTATTGGTGTCTGCCATTTTCCTGCAAATGCGTTGCACTGCGGTGAAGCAGCTCCTGACGAGTCCGGCCAAAGGCTTCCGAGTTCTCTGTGGGAGAGAAGTGCCACCTTGTAAGTCTTTCTGGGGGAAAAAAGGCAGGAGAATGGACTAAGAAGGCAGAAAATAGACAAGAAGGAGGTGACAGGAAGAAAAAGAACAAGGCAGAAATTCAAGAGAAGGAGAGCAAAGAGGGAATTCCTAGAATATAACATCCAAAAGGTGAGGATGCTATTTATACTGACAGACTCCTGGTATCTCCACGGGGGAAAACCCTAAACACTCTGTCTGAACCATTCAGCGGGGTGTGCCAGAAAGTTCCCAGGCATTTAAAGCCAAAGGAGAGGAGGAGAGAGAGGGAGACAGGTGAGTCATCGCTTACGGTTAGTGGCCGGCGACCCTGCAGTCATGGCACACTCATTCCCCCATCAGTCTGTGTCGTTACTGCCAGAGTAGCCATCAGTAGCAGCGCTACCACCACCACCACCATCACCGCTGCTGTCAATACCGTACCGCTGCTTCAGCCAGGGGAGAAAAGAGGTAGGGAGAGGTGGACAGCAAAAGGTTTTCTGACAAGTCGTCCTCTTGTAGCAAGAGTTCTGGCCCTTGACTTCTTAGGCTACACTTCGGCTTTAGCTTCCGTGTGAATAAAAAATGAGTCTTCTACAAAAAGCTATTTGAATCATCGGTTTTCTTCATCCATCTGCTAGAGCTCTGAAGTTCACAAAATATGGTGAGATTGTGCGTATATACGTATGCAACCGTGTTTGCACATCATTCACACATGGTGAGATTGTGCGTATATACGTATGCAACCGTGTTTGCACATCATTCACACATGGTGAGACTGTGCGTATGCAACCGTGTTTGTACACCATTCACACATGGTGACAACCGTGTTTGCACATCATTCACACATGGTGAGATTGTGCGTATGCAACCGTGTTTGCACATCATTCACACATGGTGAGATTGTGCGTATGCAACCGTGTTTGCACATCATTCACACATGGTGAGATTGTGCGTATGCAACCGTGTTTGTACACCATTCACACATGGTGACAACCGTGTTTGCACATCATTCACACATGGTGAGATTGTGCGTATGCAACCGTGTTTGCACATCATTCACACATGGTGAGATTGTGCGTATGCAACCGTGTTTGCACATCATTCACACATGGTGAGATTGTGCGTATATACGTATGCAACCGTGTTTGCACATCATTCACACATGGTGAGACTGTGCGTATGCAACCGTGTTTGTGCACCATTCACACATGGTGACAACCGTGTTTGCACATCATTCACACATGGTGAGATTGTGCGTATGCAACCGTGTTTGCACATCATTCACACATGGTGAGATTGTGCGTATGCAACCGTGTATACACATCATTCACACATGGTGAGATTGTAAGTATGCAACCGTGTTTACACATCATTCACACATGGTGAGATTGTAAGTATGCAACCGTGTTTACACATCATTCACACATGGTGAGATTGTACGTATGCAACCGTGTTTACACATCATTCACGCATGGTGAGATTGTGCGTATGCAACCGTGTTTACACATCATTCACACATGGTGAGATTGTGCGTATGCAACCGTGTTTGCACATCATTCACAAAATATAATGGTGAGATTGTACGTATGCAACCGTGTTTACACATCATTCACACATGGTGAGATTGTACGTATGCAACCGTGTTTGCCCATCATTTAGGTAGCTGCACTTTGACTACGGGGATCCTTGGTCGTTTAGAATGTTTAAGGTATTTAAAGTGCTGTGTGTGAATACAATTTTGTTTGGGTAATTAGAGTTAGAAATGATTGTTGATTCGATGATTGATCGTGTTGCTGTGCTGGTGATCATGCGGATAGTTAATGTGTCTGAGAGACTAGCATGGGCAAGTAAACGAAGTAGGACATTGCTCATGTAATTAAAAAGATCAAACCTACCAGGTTCATATCAAATCGTGTGAGCCATAGGCAAGAATTTCACTGACAATACCTTAAATTCTTTACTGATGCTGTATACGTGTCTTGCTTGAATGTTGAATGAGAGAAAGATGAACACTTGCAATAAAAAAAAAGAAACGTGCAGGGTGATCCGGATGCTAGTCTTTCAGATGAAACGGTAAACCGAGGTTCTGTGTGCATCACATATTCAGCGCAGATAAAAGAAACAACGGCAACATAAAAGAGTTATTACTGGACACATTCTGTAGAAAAAAATCCACTCTTATAAGGAAAGAAATACACTTGCAAATAGGACATTTTAAAAAAAAGATGGTGGCGCAGCTCTTGTAGCAACGCAATTTTCCTGGGAGTGCAGCTCGAATTTAACGCAGAAGAAATCTGTAATTGGTCTTGATATTGAGCAGATTTGAACTGCTTTTAATATTTAATGTATAAAAAACCCAAAACGCAGCCGAGTCAATAGACACTCAGTTTTGAGCTTTGACATGGAACCATTTTTATTTATGTCAAAATTTTTTCCAAGAACTTTTGATAGTTATAATTTTGTTTATTCTCTATTATTTTAAGCAGGGGTGGTTTCAGATACAGTGATAGTATCTGTCTGTTTGCTTAGATTACATTTTGAACAGAATCTTTCTTTACGAGGAATATTTTAAAAGGGCGAAAGGAAATAGACGTTTATACCCCTGCGCGTACATACACCCACACCCACACCCACGCACCCACCCACCCACACACACACACACACACACACACACACACACACACACACGGCAGAAACTGGAGTTAACATCAGTGCCGACTCTACCCCTTTTCCTCCCCAAAAGTCCTTCGGATAAAACTACAAACCGAGGTCCCGTGTGCGAACGCAAGCAGAACACCTTGCGCACATGTTAATGCCCGTTCCGCTTTTCGGAAAAGTAGGCCATTGTATGCCCGTGAGAACAGATGACAACATTTTCAAAACGGCATACACATGGGGACTAGATTAAAAAGGAACATGAGTACTTATTCCATTATCCTCGAAATAAAAAACAATTCATAAAAGAATAAATAAATAAATAAATAAAATCCACATACCAATAGTTACACACCTGACTTGCTTATATCATCAAGAAGTTAACGTTGACACTGTAGACATTTTCATTTTTGCTTTTCTTTTTTTCTAACAGAAAGTTTTGGAATACTTGTGTTAAGAAAAGTTTTAATGTCAAATACAATCATTTAAACCGTTTTGATATAAGATGCAATTTTAGTATCAATTGTATTCGCCAATGATACCTTTGCAATATATAACTTTCTGTTACACAAGCTGTTGTAGTAGTAACATGTCTGATACATCGCTCTTGAAAAATATAAGAAAACAAACAGTTATTTGAAATCATAGAACAATACAGTGTTAGGAATGAAATACTTTGTTCATAGTTTAGCTTTGTTCTTTGTTGCTGATGCTGTTGCTGTTGCTGCTGTTGTTGTTGTTTTTGTTGTTGTTCCAGTTTCTATCACGTTTGTATTGCTAGCAATGTGTTTATTTCAATACTATAACTGTTCTTATTGCTTTTCTGTTGTTGTTTCATGTTAATCTTTGAAGATTTTAGCAAAACAAACAAACAAAACCAGGCCTTATCATTGTTCTCACAGGCTGAAATACGTGAGCATCCATAAACACGATATTCTGTCTTTGGCGCTCTTACGCATTTTGCAAAAATCAATCAAGACAGCCTGTAAGATAATGTTTAACGGAATCAAACACAAATACCTAAAGAAATTGTGTAGCATGAAAAACAATAAGCTGCTTAATATTCTTTCTATCCGTT
>CM054135.1:93253084-93255584 GCA_028751875.1 Rapana venosa
CACCCACACACACACACACACACACACACACACACACACACACACACACACACACACATCACCTTCTCACACCCCCCAACACCACACACACACACACGCGCCACCCCTCTCTCAACACACACACACATACACACACGCTCTCTCTCTCCCTCCATCTCTCTCTCTCTCTTACACACACACACACACCCGACACTTACACACACACCACATTTTGTCTCACACACAAGACATACGCACACACCACACCACACACACACACACGACACACGCGCGCGCGCGCACACACACACACAAACACACACACACACACACACCAGATAATCTTAATCCAGTCTCCCTCCAATCTGGGTGTGCAATTACCAGAATGTCGTGGAGGTCATGCTTAATTAATTTCTCATTAATTTTTCTTCTCTCCGTCTGTCTTAGTTCTTAGAGTCGTGGTGACTGTCTGTCTGTCTATCTGTCTGTCTGTCTGTCTGTCGGTCTGTCTGTCTGTCTGTTTCTCCTTCTGTCGGTGTCTGTCGCTCTGTCTATCTGTCTGTCTGTCGCTCTGTCTGTCTGTCGCTATATCTGTCTGTCTCTCTGCCTGTCTGTCTATCTGTCTGTCGCTCTGTCTGTCTGTCTCTCTGTCTGTCGGTCGGTCGGTCTGTGTGTCTACCTTTGTGTTTGTCTCTGTCTCTCGTATTTTGTTTCAATGTTGTGTTGTGTTTGTCCATCTGTCTCTGTTTCTCCTGTCTTCTTTGTTTGTTTTTTTTTCCTATTCATATTTCTGTCCGTCTGTTTTTGTCTCTGTGTATCGTCTGTCTGTTTTTGTCTCTGTTTTTGTCTCTGTCAGTCTGTCTCTGACTCTCTGTTTTTACTCTGCCCGTCTGCTTAGCTGTCTGTCTGTCTGTCTGTCTGTCTGTCTCTCTCTCTCTCTCTCTCTCTCTCTCTCTCTCTCTCTCCCTCTGCCTCCTCTTCCCCACCCATACCCCTCTACCCACCCCCCCCTCCTACCCTCTTCAACCCCCTCCCCCAACTCACCCCCTCATCTCTTCCCTAGACTGATTCCAAGGCCTGTTCCCGCAATACCTCAGGGAGATGGTGCTAATGATTTAGATTGGTTCTATAATACTGCTTCATTCTCTACCAGACACTCTCCCCCCACCCCCCCACCCCCCAACCCCATCCTCTTTCGCCTATAGCTGGGGGATTTGGGAATAGCGAAAGACGGGGTTGGAGGTATGGTGGGAGTTGCGGTGGTGGTGTGTGTGTGTGGGGGGGGGGGGGGGGTGAATATGGGGACAAGAGGTGGGGGGGGGGGGGGGGTAGTGAAGTGAGGCTTAGAGTGGGTTTTTTTGTAATATAAAGTTGCAGTGGCGCTAATTAGAGGAGTGGAGGCTAGGAGTGTCTGATAAGATGAGCTAGTGCTGGTTTGCGGGAGGAAGGGGAGGCTGTGTGCGCGTGTTTTATTATTCATGTATTTATTTATCTATTTATTTATCTTATTCTTTTATATCGAGGATCATGGAATAAGCACTTATGTGCTTTTTTTTTTTACATCCAGACCCTGTGTGTATACGGTTTCGTAAATTCTGTCATCTGTTCCCACCGGCTCACAATGGGCCTACTCTTACGAAAACTGGAACAGGAGTTAACGTGTGGGCAAGATGTTCTGCGTTCATTTGCACTCGGGGCCTTGGTTTATAGTCTCATCCGAAGGACTTTTGGGGAGATTGTAGTCTTCACTGATGTTAACTCCAGGGGAAATATTCCCTTTAACGGGAATCAAACTCGGGTCGTCAGACTGCGAGCGCAATGTTCTAACCACTAGGCTATCCCGTGTGTGTGTGTGTATGTGTGTGTGTGTGTGTGTGTGTGTGTGGTGTGTGTGTGTGTGTGTGTATGTTTGCATGTGTGTGTGTGTGTGTGTGTGTGTGTGTGTGTACGTGTGCGCGCGCGTGTGTGTGTGTTAGTGTGTGTGTGCGCTTGCTTGCTTGCTTACTTGCTTGCTTTTTTACTTGCTCATATTTTATACACGATTGTGAGTCCGTGTGTGTAAATTCATGCACACACACTTGTGTGTAAGTATGTGTGTGTGTGTGTGTATAAATGAATGGCTGGTAGGATATTTCGTTAAATAAATGGTTCTAGATATGTTTGCTGGTCACATATTTTCAGTATGTTTTTAACTTTTTAAGTCACATCAGTGCTACAGATTGTCTGTAACTCTGAATCAAAATGTGGAGATAAATCTCAAAATAAGCAACAACACCATAGTATATCAAAAAATGCCCCCCCCCCTCCCACTCTTATATGTTTCAAGGTTACATCATACTCAAAGCTAAACATCTTCACAAACAGATATAGAAAAGAAATGTGTCTATCTGTATTTTTCACTTAATCAGATAATGCAAGAGTATGTCCACTTCATTGCTTCTTTACCAGTCTCACCGGTCCGGTTACGTCACTTGTAAACTTTGGCGCTGATTGGCTAGAATCGCAGATTACTTCCCTTACC
>CM054135.1:93260584-93293084 GCA_028751875.1 Rapana venosa
GTTCTTTTACGTGCGCTAAATAATTATGTACAACACACGGGACCTCGGTTTATCGTCTCATCCGAAAGACTAGCGCCCAGACCACCACTCATGATCTAATGGATGGGGAAAAAGTTTCGGGTCCAAACGGGATACGAACCACCGCACACTTCCGACCCGGACTTTTCGCTTTCTAGACAGGCGCGTTACCTCTAGACCACCGATCCACCATTGAATTGAAACAGAAAGACAGACAGAAAGAGATAGACAGACATATTAAAGTCATAATTATGTACACATCAAGGCGAAAAAACTGACAGATACACAGGCAAAGAGAAAAGGGAGAAGTAAAGGAACTGTTTTTTAATCTTTCTTATAAGAAAAAAGGCAGGAGAATGGACCAAAATGGCAGAACGCAGATGAGAAGGAGGTGACAAGATAGAAAAGGAACAAGGCAGAAACACTCAAAGAGAGGGATAGAAGAGAGGGAAATCCTAGCATAGAATTTCCAGAAGGTGGGGATGCTATTTCATACTGAGAGGTCCCCCTGTCATCCCCACGGGGTGGGAAGGGGGGGGGGGGGTAATGGAGGAGGGGGAAGTCATTCTGTCACACGTAAATACTGCAAACTTTAAACTATCTTCCTTATTGCATCACAGGTGCAATCTGATTTTCGAAATGCATACTTGTTAAAGGGGGCGGGATAGCTCAGTGGTCGGAGCACTCGCTTTCCCCCAGCCAAGTTAATCAGTGTCGAGCGTGGTTACCAGTTGGATGGCTGACCGTTTGCGCGCCTTGGCTTCAGTACAGTTCCCCGAGTTCACCCAGCTGTAAATGGGTACCTGCCCTCTTTAGGGTCAGGGAAGGTAAAGCAGCGAGGGAGAGGAGATGGGCGCCGCCCTCAATATGCTGGCCCTAGAGAAGTGAGGTCTCTGACGCCTCGCTCCCCTGCGACCTTATAGGTTATGGGACTCCTTTACCTTTACCTTTACTTGTTAAAAGACAGAAAATCAGATTTATTTCTTCCTTTTCTTCATGAGGGTCCAGGTGGGGTTTTTTTTCTTCTAAATTCATGTAGCACAAGTCAAAAAGCAGTTTGGCAAAACAGAACACCAACTAATGACGTTGGTTCACAGCTTATGTTACTTCCAAACACATGAAGAAACTGTTTACCTCCTGCCTGGTGTTCCAGTTTCACTGATCTGCTGATCTCACTCCTGCACTTGGGCGCTGATTGGCTGAACCTCAAATTGCTTCCCTTGCTTTCTCAGCTCGGGTTACCTCGCTTTTGCCGGTGGCGGTAAACCGAGGATCTGATTTAAGCTTTTTCAGGAAAGGTTCGATTTAAAATTGAAAAAGAGGAAAATTGGAACGCGCAAAATATCACCAGCATACATGCCTATACACACGTGTGGATATGCATATGCGCACACTTACACAAACATACACATGCATGTATATGTGCTTATGCACTCATGCACACCCACATATACATGCGTGTGCACACAAATACTGTGCACATGCACGTGCACAAGTGCGCAATCAAGCACACACACACACATGCACACAACCACAAACGCACAATTTTCACACACACACACACACACACACACACACATCTACTCACATCTATGCACATACTTCTACACATACCCTCACAATGTAAAATACCATAGCATAATTACATTCATCGTGGTCTGCATACCAGCCAGCTCACATTCACACGCCGCACACACACACACACACACACACACCACACCACCACATCACTACCACTACCACCACCACCACCCCTCCCCCCCTTCCCCCCGCCCCACACACCACTCTCTCCACCCAGGCACATTTTCTCATTTTCCTGTCACAAAGTTAAAAGAGCAAAATGTGCACAGTTCCAAAGAGACAGGACAAATAATCGTATAATAGGTCTCCGGGGCAAAAGATGGAGCCTGGTCTGGATGAAGAATAGTGGAGCGGGGAGGTCGGGGGGGGGGGGGGGAGGTACTACAGAGAAGGGAGGGAGGGAGGGAAAAGACAAGAGGGAAGAATCGGCGAGGACGGCAGCAGACGGCCGGCCATACAGACAGAAGGAATGTACGTATCCCCATGTCTGTTTGAACAACTGACATTTCTGTGTCCTGCCTTCGGGATGAGCTAAATGAAAAAGTGCAGGAAGGGAGTTTAAGTCAACAATTCTAGATATCGATTTTAGATCGGCGGGGATAGGGGTGGGGGTGGGGGTGAAGGGAGGAGGTGGGTGAGAGGAGAGAGAGATAGAGAGACAGCCTGGCAGACAGAGAGAAAGAGAGAGAGAGAGACAGACAGACAGACAGGCAGACAGAGAGAGACAGAGAAGGCGAGAGCTGGGGAGAAGATGATGGGAGGGGGGGGGGGGGGTGGGCATAGGATTGAAATCAAAGGATCTTAACCACTCGGCTACAGCCTCCGTCAAGTGAGCAACGAAACACAGAGAGAGAGGCAGAGAGACAGAAACAGACAGACAGAAAGACAGACAGACAGACGGAAAGACATATACAGACAGAAAGACAGAGAAACACTGACAGAGATAAAGACAGAAACAAAAGTGCTCCCGTCCCTACAACCCCCCCCCCCCCCCCCCCCACCCCCATTCGTATTTTTTTTTTAAATTGTGCACTTTTTTTTTAAAGAGCACTTCCCTCAATCTATAAGAGAGATTGAAATAGAAAGTTACCGTAACTATTCAAGGTTTGTGATCCCCCAAAACTTTTGTTGCTGGGTTTTTTTTTCAAGCAAAACAAAAGATATATTTCATTGCCAGTTTTCCTTGTTCTATTGGTATAGTTACGTCACTCTTGAACTTTTGCACTGATTGGTTTAAACCTCAAATTACGTCCCCTGCCTCCACGACTCGCATTTTCCTCGTGTTTGCCTGTAGCAGAAATCCGAGGATTTAATTCTAGCTTTTAGCTGGGAAATGCTGTTTTAGAGACCAAAAAATGGAATTCGCACAAGCCGAACATGGACATGTGTACGCGTGTGTGCGAACTCACAAAACACGCTCGTACGCACACAAACACGCACGCTAATAACATTAACAGACACGCTCGCATGCGCGTGCACGCACACACGCACGCACGCACACACACACACACACACACACACGCACGCACGCACACGCACGCACGCACGCGCACACACTCACACACACAGGTTCGAATCCCGTTCAAGAGGCTTTTTCTTGTGGAGTGCCGACTCCCCATCCCCCTCCCAAAAGTCCGGATGAGACTATAAACCGTGACCCCGTGTGCGAACGCACGCAGAACATCTTGTGCACACGATCAAAGTCGTTTCATTTTTCGGAAAAGTAGGTCATTGTGTGCCGGTAAGAACGGATGGCAAAATTTACAAAAACTGCACGTACACGGTGACTGGATGTAAAAAAGCACACGAGTGCTTCTTCCATTATCCTCGGTATAAAAGAATAAAATAATAAAAATAAAACAAACACACACGCACACACACACACACACACACACACAATACACACACAAACACACACATACACACACACACACACACACACACACACACACACAGTTGTGGATAGACAGAGCAAAAGGTAAAAAAATCCGTTACCAAAAATGATTTTTTTCTCGGGGTGGGTAGGGGGGTCGGGGAGTAGAGAGTGGTCTACAGATACAACACCTGCTTAGTAAATCAAAAAGTGTAGGTTTAATCTCCGTTAGCTTGCTAGACTTTTGCATGAGACAATAAACCGTTATCCTGTGTAGGATGAGCATTCAGCGCGCGTAAAAAGACCCACGACAAGAAGAGAGTTTTCCCTGAAGAAACTCGTGCAGAAAAAGTCTCCCTGATAAAGAAACAGATACACATGCAGGCAAGGGGAAAAAATATCGGTGGCGCAGGTCTTGTGGCGATGCGCTCACACTGAAGAAAGCAGTCAGATTTTCACGCAGTCAAACCTACCGTGCCTTTAAAGTGGTAGACTTCTTTTTTTCTTTTTTCTTTCTTTCTTGTTGTTGTTGTTGTTGTTGTTGTTGTTGTTGTTGTTGTTGTTTTGTTCTTGTTCTTCTTCTGTCTTCTTCTTCTTCTTCTTCGCAAAATTCTTTTCTTCTTCTTCTTCTTCTTCTTCTCCTTCTCCTTCTTCTTCTTCTTCTTCTCCTTCTCCTTCTTCTTCTTCTTCTTCTTCTTCTCTTCTTCTTCAAACGCCCAGACAACAACTATCGTGTCTGTCTGTCAAACGAGCGAAAAAGGGTAGCGCTGCCATTAAGCGCCTGGCAAGTCAGGCCCAACGTATCTGACTTCGGCTTGAGAGGAAATTGTTATTTTTGAAATTTTTTCTCTCTAAAAAAAAAGGTAGGATAATGGACAAGAAGGCACACAGTAGACAAGAAGAGGTGACAAGAAGAAAAGGAACAAGGCAGAAACAAAGAGAGAGATAGAAAAGAGTAATTCCTAACACAGAATTTCCAGAAGGTGGAGATGCTGTTCATACTGACTGGCCCCCAGCATCCCCACTGGTGAAAAAGTGGCATACAAGTCTTACGAAATATTGTTTCTTGTTTTCTATTTTTTAGTGACCAGACTTTTTAACTTTTACCATTTATAAAGGGCAAGTGAAACTACTATCGTAGGCACACACACACACACACACACACACACACACACACACACATCAAATTATTTTATCTGGTTTTGATTTGTTCACGAATCTGCTATCATAGAGATGTGACCTTTCACAGAGAAAAAAGTTTATGCCTATTTTGTTTCGAATATGATCACTTCCTTATATTATCCTGCAACAGACTTCGTTTTGCCTTCAGCTGCTGATAGTTTAGCGAGCCCGCTTTGCTGACCCACTCCATGCCACCCTACTGCACTTAGTCCGGCAACAAAACAGGAAAAAGATAGAAGTTGAAAACGATATAGAAAGTGAAATCAACATAAATCTGTGTATGCTATTCCCACATATTTCAACCATACAGCTACAAGGAAGAAAAAGGTAAAGGTGTCCCATAACCTACGTGGTCGTAGGGGAGCGAGGCGTCAGAGACCTCACTTCTCTAGGGGCCAGCATATTGAGGGCGGCGCCCATCTTCTCTCCCTCGCTGCTTTACCTTCCCTGACCCTAAAGAGGACAGGTACCCATTTACAGCTGGGTGAACTGGGGGAACTGTACTGAAGCCAAAGCGCACAAACGGTCACCCATCCGAGTGGTAACCACGCTCGATGCTGCTAAACACTGGCTGGGGGAAAGCGAGTGCTCTGACCACTGAGCTATCCCGTCCCCACAAGGAGGAACAAGTGGATACATTCAAAATGGTACGTTTCTGAATTGTGTCCCCTGTATATTCCAAAAGTCTTTCGCCGTCCTTTTTCCCTGGAGTTTGTTTCTGTCGGTTCATCCCATAACAGGTAAGAAACTGTTATGGTTTCATTAAGGCCATATTTATACAGGTATGTAAGGGCAAACCAGTGTTTTTCTTTCTGTGTTAATCTGAAGAGATAAAAATATCTCACTTATCTCCAAGATCAGACTAATGCGCTCCCTTGTCATATCCATATTTCTGTATGCCTGTGAATCATGGACCCTGACTGCAGATTTGGAGAGAAGAGTACAGGCGGTGGAGATGAGATGCTTTCGGAGACTCCTTGGCATCTCCTACAAAGACCACATAAGCAACGAAAGCGTGCATAACAGAATCCAGCAAACCATTGGACCCTATGAGAACCTTCTAACGATCGTGAAAAAGCGTAAACTTAAATGGTATGGCATGTAACAAGATCCAAAGACTTGCAAAGACAGTTTTACAAGGCACTGTCCAAGGAGGAAGAAGAAGAGGCAGACCAAGGAAGAGCTGGGAGGATAACATCAGCGAATGGACAGGCCTAGAACTCAACAAAACCCTGAGAAAGGCAGAACAGAGAAAGGAATGGAGGGATCTGGTTGTTGAGTCTTTGAGGGTGCCCCCACGGTCGTCAGACTACGAGACAGATAGATAGATAGATAGTTAATCACCAAAGTGTTATGTAATAGCTAAAGATTAGTTTTTACGCTTGATCAGTCACTAAAAATTGAATTTTCTAAAAAGTACATGCTTTGTGTTGGTTGCTAAATTGGTGATAGTATTGCTTTAGTTAAAAGAGTAAGTGATTAATACAATCAAGGTTTTTGTCTGACATGAAAAAAATGTCGTTATCAATTCTGGTTAGTGAACATGATTAATAAGCGTGATTGCTTGCGTTTGTTTATTCTAGTGTTGATATACACACACGAAAGCGCGAACATGTGTGTGTATGTGTCTATGTGTATGGGCGCCTGGGTGTGTGCTTGCCTACTGCATTCATGCGTGCATGCACATTTAAGTACATGTAATGTATGTACAGGCATGAGTCCTCCATTTCAATCATTCATAAGTTTATTTTAATCAAAATCATCACTATCAACTTGAAGAAAACAGAACAATATACAAACAAATTTGTTCAGTACAGCTGATTTTGTAACACGTTTTTTATTCATCAAAACAACGAACACTAAGATATAAAGAAAATAATAATCAACTTAAAATGATCTGAGATTGCATGTAACAACAAACCACACTATCGTCTAACCATAGTCGTTACATGTTTGAAATAGTCCTATGTGCTAAAAGTGAAACCTCTCACATGGAAATTAAACTATAACCCATACCACTTCACATTATTTCCACTTTCAAATTACAAGACAACTCAAACCACACAAAAAAATCAATGTTAAAAAACCCTCTATAGATAAAAACAAAACGAATATGGCCGAATTATGCCCCATGCACATTCCACAGTCTTCCCTCCCTCCCGCCCTCCCCAATCCCCGCCCCCACCTTCCTCTTCCCTCTCTCCTGTGCAATATGGCCCGGAGGCAGTGTCCTCAATTCACCGCTCTGGGGGCAAGATAACGTATTGATTTCACCCCGCTCTGCTCATATTTATACAACTCTCTGGGGGCAGTGCCTGTTTTCCTTTCTGTGTTGGTTCGCATACCATTTCACATTAATAACCACAGCTGGTTGGGTTCTTTCTTGAAAGTCTCTTTCAGACTTCAAGTCAGTTTTTTGTCTGAAACTGGTTTGTTTACCATAAAAATCAGTTATGCCAACTGTATGTTAGTATTTGATCTAGGCTGCTGTTGATTTTTAAAAAATGAATTAGAAAAATACACACTCTATTCTAAGTCATCAAAATACTATCTTTCACCATGCGGTTAACTGAGTAACTATACCCCAAAAATGTAGGTTTTGTTTCAGTTTCTATTGATCCGTTTTCACTGCTTTTTCATTCATATATCAATCTCTCCTGACTTAATGTCAGTGGGTGAGTTTGAGCTTGGTGTATATCTGCATGCCTGGGTATGATGTTATTGCATACTCATGCATGTGAAAACACTTATGTAGGCGGCGGTGCTTTGTGTTAATTCATTGGAATTCTTTTCCTCAAGGATAGTTCAGTGGTCAGAGCACTCGCTTACCCCAAGCCAATGTTCTGCAGCATCGAGCGTTGTTACCAGTTGGATGGGTAACCCTTTTTGTGCCTTTGCTTCTGTATAGTCCCCCAGTTCATCCAGCTGTAAAAGGGTACCTGCCCTCTTTAGGGTCAGGGAAGGTAAAGCAGCCAGGGAGAGGAGATGGGCGCCGCCCTCAATATGCTGGCCCCTTGAGAAACTGAGGTCTGTGACACCTCGCTCCTCTACGACCTTATAGGTAATGGGAACACCTTTACCTTTTTTTTCCCTCTTTACCTGAAAGATAATGAATAAGTACTCTTGTAATTTTTTTTACACCCAGGAAATCAATATAGATTTTATGGAAGATGATCTGCGATGAGGATGATAAAATAATGAGCAAATTACATGTATTCAATCATGGTAATTGCAACACCTCAATAATCCCCTGCCCTGATAAAAGAAATAGAAAACGACAACATATAACCAATGATTCTGCTAGGGGAAGGAATGGGCTGTATAATCTCAAGACCCTCTGTATCAAACTTATAAGAAATGTGAGTACCTCCTTACCTCACTCACCTATCCCGTAGTCCCGTGGACGTGGGGCACTAATGAAGATTTTGCAACCAGCTTCCTCCACTCCCCGCGGTCCTCTGCTTTCCGTAGCTACTCATTCCACTCAAGGCCAGTCCGCCACTCTCTGATGCTGTCTTCCCATCGTTTTCCTCTGTCTGCCTCTTCGTCTCCCTCCTTGTACTGTGTTCCCTGTAGGACAGTCTTGGCCAGTCCAGATGTTCGTGTGACGTGTCCAAACCACTTTAGTTTGCGTCTTTTCACGGAAGTCAGTGTATAATAAGCAGAAAGAAAACTCCTGATTAATCCACAGTGTATAATTGTTCTACATTTTTCCACGCCTCATTTTCCATATTGCCTCGAAGAAGTTGCTTTGTGTTTGGTTTTGTTGTTGTTGTTTTTTTACAATTCCTCACACTCTACGTACAAATCCATATTGATTTCATTCCGCGTGTATTCATACAATCCTCTCGGGGCAATGCTAGTTTTGCTAGTTTTTCATTCTCCAACGATAAGCATATCACAGTGGGCGCTCACATGTCTTGATTAGTGTGTGTGTATGTGTGTGTGGGTGTGTGTGTGTGCGCGCGCGAGCAAACATGTTCACTCAGACACGTTTGTTGTATGATGCCTATGCAAACATTAACATAATATTGTACCATTACTATCTGTCAGTTCCAATGATACAAAGCAGCGAAGCATTATGGAGAGAAGTATTCAAAACACCTGACTGATAAATAAGTATTATCAAAACAACGAACATAGGATACTAGAAATATCACCAAGAAATAGATTTCAAACTGATAAATGATTTAATGGATGCCATTGCCGAGTAATTCAGACCGTTCCATTTCAGCCCTACGTCCATGAAGTCGTGGGTTTGAATCCCAGTGGCGACTGGTGAATTAAAATTGGGATTTTTACGATCTCCCAGGTCAACTTCAAGTGCAGACGTGCCAGTGCCTTAATTCTGTTCATGTATATACACATGCAGATGATCAAATATATATGCACATCAAAGATGCCATGACTCATGTCTTCGATGGGTTATGGAAACACGAACACACCCAGAATACATCCCCAAAGTCGGAATGCGGCTACCTATAGGGTGGGTAAAAGTGGTTGCATACACATAATCTCACCATTGGTGAACCTCAGAGCTTTAGCCGAGGAACAACAATAAAAAGAATAAATGAATGATTCAGACAAGCAGCGAGTCACTATTGCCAAGCCACAATGGTGACACACTTCCACAGCACCCATGTTCTAAACATTTAATAACGACCCTCCCTGAAGTAGAAAACAGAGGGAAGCGAAAACCCAAAGAAAACAAAAATGTGTCTATGTTATGGCTATAAAAATTCAAACCACGCAACTATATGGAAATCGGTGGATAACTACCGAAAGAGTGTTCTCAATTGTGTCCCCATGTTTATTGCAAATTTCTTCTGCCTGTCTTCTTGCATATTGCCGGGAGAAAGTGTTTGTCAATTCACCACACACTTAAGCAAAGATAACGTATTGAGTTCATTCCGCCCATATTCAAAGAGGTCTCTGGAGGCGCTGCTTGTTTTCTCTTTCTTTCAGCAGCGTATCATTGTGCAGGGTTTTTTTCTTCTATCAGATCAACATTCAGAAATGAAGAATTTGATCAAGTATGTAATATAGTTTAGTTCAATATTCTGGGTTTAAATGTATTGGCATGAAACATGATTGACGTACAATTGAAAAATAGCAAAATAACAAAAATAACAACAACAACTGGAGTCTTGTTAACAGGTGCTGACAAAAAAAATCCACATGTTTTGCCTTAATCACGATGGTACCCTTATAACAACGGTACACATCGATTCTCTTTTGGGAATGCTTGTATGAGTAATTAATTGGAATTGTTTTCTTATCTTGTAAAGCGATAAGAAGAAATGCTTTTGAATCCTTCCTCTTAGGACTGATAATAGTAAGGAGTCTATTTGAGTATGGGTGTGTGTATACTGGGTGGGTGGTGTGGTGTGAGTGGGTGTGCGCACTTGTGAATGTGTGTGGGGTGGGGTGGGAGTGGGTAATGTGTCCGTGTGCGTGCGTGTGTGCCTGTTTGTGTATGCATAGGCGTTTGTTCTTCCATGCATCCATTTAGAAATACTTGCATTCTACATTCGTCGTCTAAAATAACACAGAATATCGTCCATACATATTTTCAAGGAAAAAGTATAGATATTCTTTTTTAATCACGAAAATACGAAAATACGAAATTAAATACGAAAACTAAGCCCAAGGCACAGATATATAATTATTTTCAAATTTATGAAAAGCAAAAAAAGTACAAGATACAAATAACATTAATCCAGGACAAGTACAGAAAAGATACGACATTTTTAGAAGCTCTAACTCTACATTATATAAACCTAATCCTGACACGTTCTGGAAACCACCCAGTCTGCAAAAAATAATAAACATTGGAATATGTAAACAAACAGACCAGTCTGATTCATTTAACTTTAATGAAAAATATTGAAGGAGAAAAGGACCCAAATCACTAATAAAACAACTCGTTCAGACTCATACCCTTAGGAAAAATGTTCAAGCCCACACCTATAAGGAAAATCAATACACAAGAATGGAAAGAATGCTTCTCAGTTAATATGGTCCTGTGCATATTCCACACTTCTTCCACCCCTCTTCTTTCATATTGCCTGGAGGGTGTTTCTCTTGATTCGCCATACTGTGGGCAAGAACAACATATTGATTTTGTCACGCCCGTTTTCATCGAGGCCCCTTCTTGGGGTGGTGCTTGTGTTTCTTTCTGTTTATTGTTGAGCAGGATAGGGTGTCGCCAGACAGGAATAGCGGAGAGGTGAATAGCTCAGTGGTCTGAACACTCACTCTCCCTAAGCTAAGGTTAAGCAGCATTGAGCGTGGTTACCTAAGTGGATAGGTGACTGTTCGGGCGCCTTGGCTTCGGTACAGTCCCCCCCGTTCACCCAGCTATCAATGGGTACCTGCCTCTTTAGGGACAGGGAAGGTAAAGAAGCGAGGGAGGGTGATGAGTTACTGCCCTCAATATGCTGGCCCCTAGAGAAGCTGAAGTCTCTGACTCCTCGCTTCCTAATGACTGCATAGGCTATGAGAACGCATTTAACTGTTTATATTTTACGATACAACAGAAGCTTTATCAGAAACTTTTATGTGTGCCAGATAAGTAGCCAGAGACGTGTCCTTCTGAACTAACAGTAATTCAGGGCATGTCTCTTCAAAGATAATTCTTTCATGAACTTACACTGGCATAGACCTGAAAATCTTTCGTATAATACAAATAACCAAGGTCTATTGTGCAGTACATACAGAACATCTTGCATAAAAGTTTAAAACAAAAAATAATACTCCACTGATCTATCACAGGAGGGTACTCTGGCTAGTGTGATATATGACACATATACCTAGCATGCATCTAGCCTTCTGGAGATGAAGGGCTCCACCAGGTTTAACTTTCACATCACACACTGCCTAAAACATCCATTACAGCGCTCCAACGACTCTACAAAGAGTGACGTGACAAGGGAAACCAAATGACGAGAAAATCAAAGTTTTCGCCCCCAAAATAGGTACTAGAAATGTCAAATAATAATAATGTATGGAATTTATTTATAGCGCTGAATCTTGTAAGGCAACAAATCAAAGCGCTCAGTGTGCTGAGTGCTCAAAGCTAAAGTGTGCTTAAGTATTTATCCCAAGTTGTTATTGATAGACATTGGTTTTGAACAGAGGGCCTTTGTTGTTAATCCTTCACATTTAAATAATCGTCAAATATTTTCTCAAATGGTTAAACTAGTTGATTGTTTAAGTATTACATAAGTACACTTCAAGTTTGTAGCTTTAATAGTATATTCAATTTTTTTTTTAAACTAACAGATATGATATATCATGCATATTTACCATAGCCTTTTTAATAATACTGTATAGTTTTTTATTTCATACTGTATTTTAACAACCTCTTTAAAAATAAAAACTGGTGTGCTTATTCTTATCTATTGCCACAAAGAACACAGGATACTCCGTATACAAAGATCAGCGATAATTAGAAGCTGTAGATAAAAGGAAAGGTAAAGGTGTCCGATAACCATTGTGGTCCTAGGGAAGCGAGGCGTCAGAGACCTCACTTCTCTAGAGGCCAGCATATTGAGAGCAGTGCCCATCTCCTCTCCCTCGCTGCTTTACTTTCCCTGTCCCTAAAAAGGGCAAGTACCCATTTACAGCTGGGTGAACTGGGGAACTATACTGAAGCCAAGGCGCACAAACGGTCACCTATCCACTTGGTAACCACTCTCGATGCTGCTCAACGTTAGCTTGGGGTAAGCGAGTGCTCTGACCACTGAGCTATCCCGTCCCAAAAGCTGCAGATTTATATTACCAAAATCATAACTGCAATTTTTTTTTCCGATAATCCCCTGTCCCACTTGCTATGACCATAAATGCAGCAGGATAGAAGTAATGTCTCATATATAATCTGATTTGTGTCATGCTGCTTCCATCAGTATTCCATACACACGGCTAGAAGGAAAATGCATACATAAGAACAGGACTGCTGCTGAACCGTCCCATGCATATCCCAGATTTTTTCCGTTCCTGTTTTTACCCCATATATTGCCTGGAGAAAATCTCTTTTCCTCAATTCACTGCATACTAAATAAAATAAACCTGTTTATCATATTTCACCCATATTTTTCCTCAATTTCCAATTCATTGCATACTAAATAAAATAAGCTTTTTATCATAGTTCGCCCATAGTCATACAGCCCTCTCGATACACTTGTTCTTTTTCTGTGTTGATCACCATATCATTGTGCACTTCTTAACGGTTTTTGCCATGAAATTAGCAGCCACAGATAGACCATGAATTATTATTTTTTTAAGTCTCTCAGAGATTTCAGATGAATATTTTGTGGCTCTGAATTTTTGACAATCAGAAAGCCCGACAGTTTGATGAAACATAATATAGGGAAAAACCAAGAAGGTGTGTAAAGCTAAAAGAGCAAATCTTTATCTCACGTTCACCACCATTCCAAGCAAACAACAAAAGCAAGATCATCATCATACAAATATAGAAAGAATACAACTTCAATTATATGTGTCCCACTTCACTAATGAGCAAGTGAAAACCAGAATCAAAACACACCATCGGACCATATGAAGAGCTCCTGACTTCAGTGAAAAGACGCAAACTAACGTGGTACGGGCACGTCACACGAACATGTGGACTGGCCAAGACTGTCCTACAGGGAACAGTACAAGGAGGGAGTCGAAGAGGCAGACAGAGAAAACGATGAGAAGCCAACATCAGAGAGTGGACTGACCTTGAGTGGAACGATTGGATACGGAAAGCAGAGGACCATGGGGAGTGGAGAAAACTGGTTGCAAAATCTTCATTAGTGCCCACACGGTGCACGGGACTGTGAGATATGTGATGGTCAAGTCCCATGAATATTCCAGATTTCTTTCGCCCTGAGTTTTCCATTTATTTATTTATCTATTTATTCTTTATGTCGAGGATAATGGAACAAGCATTCATGTGCTTTTTTAATCCAGTCCCCGTGTATCTGCGGTTTTAGAAATTTTGTCATCCGTTCCCACCGGCACACAATGGCCTACTCTTCCGAAAAGCGGAACGGGTTTTAGGTGTGCACAAGGTGTTCTGCGTGCATTAGCACTCGGGAATTCGGTTTATAATCTCATCCGAATGACTTTTGGGGAGAGTGGAGTCGGCGTTGATGTTAACTCCAGAGGAAAAAATCCTCTTGAACAAGAATCGAACCCGGGTCAGCAGATCAAGAGCGCTACGCAACGCGCTTCACTCTAACCACCAGGCTATCCCGTCCCGGTAGCTTTAGCGTAAATAGCAGAAAATCAGAATAACTGATTCATTATTGTGACATTCCACATGACACACACCCTCCCCAGCCCCCCTAAAAAATCGATAAATTATTGAAACAGACCAGGAATAAAAAGCACGGTCTTTAGGGGTAATAAAGTAATCTTTATGTGACATGCAGAAAGAGTCCAAACACACAACTACAGGAAATACAAATAAAGAAATAAAAACGTCGGAGAGAATATGAATGGACTCATTTGTGTCTCATACATATTCCAGATTTCCTCCGCTGTCTGTGTTCCATATCGCTTGGAGGACGTTTTCCTTAATTCGTCATACACTAAGTAAGACAATGTATTGATTCTATTCACCCATTATTTATGCACATCTCTTGGGGTGATATGGATTTTTTATATATATTTTTATTGCTCAACACACCATTGATCGCTAGTAGCAACAGTTCTTCTGGTATATTTGTAAGCAGAGGTGGACAGTGTGGACAAACTCCCGAAAAAACTTTGAGTTTAAGAATTGTTTGGTGCTGGAATGTTTTACTATATATGCTATCAATATTGTTTATCATATTATCATATAGCTTAAATCATAGTTCATAAATATACATTTAAATAAACAAGCACACCTTCATTACTGCTCTCTTAATTGGTGGTTTCATAATTAGCTATCAAACTAATGAAGACATTGATATTTTATAAATGGCAGACTGGTATATTAATTTTCTGTGAGACTTTTTGTGTGCATTTGCTTATCTTCAGCTCATAGATGCAGGGGTGCGATATGCGTTCATGTATGTTTTGCATGCATGCGTTTATACACAGTATGTGTGTGTGTGTATAGATGTGTGTGTGCCTCTGTGAGTGTGCCTCCGTGTGTGCGTGCGCACACACACAAGCACACACACACACTTACAATCAAGTGCGTGATTGGGTGTGTACGCCTACGTGTCTTACACCAATCAGAACCTAAATAAAGACGTTTGTTTTGCCATCATCTAACACAATAATTTTTTAATGCAGCACTAAGTGCATTTTGTGCAAAACAAATCATTGGAACAGTTGATCGACTTATGTTATCCTATGTGCAGATTACTTAAAAATATTCCTTATTTGCAAAGAAAAAAACCGCAAATCCAAATAACCGATTCATCATCGTGACATATACCACACAACACACACACCCTCCCTTCCTTAAAGTACGAATAAAATAATGAAACATCAGTAAAAATAACAAGGAAGACAGTCTCTATAGACAACAAAGTAAACCTTCATGTCACTGTCACATAGACTCCAGGCATACAACTACAGGGACGATCAATAATAATAATAATAATAATAATAATAATAATAGTAATAATAATAATGAAAATAATAATAATAGTAAAGGGAGGGTAAATAATATATAATAATATATATAATAACAATAATATATAGATAATATATAAATAATAATAATTATAATGACAAAACCGACAGAAGACTATACGAGTCGCCTGATTTATGTCCCATGCATATTCCAGATTTCCTCTACTCTGTGTTTTCCATATCACCCAGAGGAAGTTTCTCTACACCACACACACACACACACACAAACACACACACACACACACACACACACACACACACACACACGGCGTGGCTGTGTCGCTGCATGAACCCACCATCTGCTAACCTCTCCTTCCCTGGGCTACAGAAGCATTCATATGCGCACAGTGCACATGTACTGAGAAAGAGAGGTTCTCTCCCTTATCGTAGGGACAGTGTTTTCAAGACAGACCAGGCTGGCCTGCAGAAACCTGGGAACCAGAGCATCCTTCATGTCCCCCATCCCACCCCCTCTCCGATGACCTTCCTGATCAAGGAACTGGGGTATAACAAAGTAGGATAGTGCGGCGATGATGAAGCAAGGATAGTGTATTGATGATGAAGCAAGGATAGTGCGTTGATGAAGAAGCAAGGATAGTGTGTTGATGATGAAGCAAGATAGTGTGTTGATTCCGTACGTTCCGCTTATAACTATTCATACACGCCCCTTGCGACAATGCTTGTTTTTCTTTAACTTGTCGTTGTGCATGTATGATCAAGTTCTTCCGTAAGCTTAGTGACCAAAACATTGATAGTTTGGGGGAAGTCTTTCAGAAAGATGTTTTTCATTGAAATTCTGACCGTAATAATCGATGAAACAGACTTCACCTTAGCATGCTATCTAGAGAATGTTCAGTTCCTACTGTTCTAGAATTCTCTGTCAAGTAGGTTAACAGATAAGTACGAAGTTTTCATAGCAGTCTGTGGTCAGTGTAATAATGTTTCACGCTTTCTTGTTCGTCAGGTAGTCCAGAAAGATGATACCAAGAATGTCTTCATCACAGGCGTGTAGTTATTGTGACATGTCCACCTTGCTCCAATGCAATAAAAATATTTTCGAAAATAACAACAGCGGAGAAAACTGTAGACTCATATTGACAATGCAGTAAATCTTGATGCCGTACTTTTCCTGACTCCAAAGACACAGTCATATTGACGATCAATAACAATCATCATGGAAAGGATGGGGCAGATTTATGATCCATGATGATTCCAGATTGTTTGCCGTCTGCGGTTTTCTTCCCATTGGATCCAGAAAAAGGTTTTTGTTCATGATTCACCACACTGTGAATGAGACAGTGTATTGATTTTCCAGTGTCCGTGTTCGTAGAGATTCCTTAAGATGATGCTTGTTTTTGTTTTGGATTTGGTTGTTTGTTTTTCATTGATATTTTAAGATTTTCGTTTTTTCTGACGGGATGGGGGGATGCTGTTGCTGTTGTCGTTGTTGTTGTTGTTTGTTTGTTTGTTGTTGTTAACTAGTAGAGTGTTGTGCTTTACTAAAAGGTTGGGTTTTTTTTTTTTACCAAACTGACAAGCAGACATGAACAGCTTAATTAAGGACGTTCAGTTTTTCTGGCATTGAATATTTGGCTCCTGAAGATAGGATGCCCATTGTAAGGTAGAAGTTACCCTATATTTCTGTCAGTTAGTATCACTGTCATGATCATTGGAAAAACACATATATTTATACTGATTCCTACACTGGTAATTTCATAAAGTCACCCATGAAATGAGTGTTCAAACAGCTGGCAAATTTTTCAAACATAAATTTCAAACTGTTGTATGTGCCTGCATACTGGCATGCATGCGTGTGTGCATGTGTTCGTGAACAAGCATGTAAGAGTACATACGTGCATGTGTGGGTGTACGTGTGTGCGTGTGTACGCGCGTTGTAAGCCCGCATGCATAATTATGCGGGATCAAGCGCGTGACAGCGTAGAAGCGTTCACGCAATTCAGAACAAGATACACACATTTGTGCTGCCGTTATGTCATTTCTTTTATCAAATACATAAAACAGGCATTTTGGGGGAAAGATTCAACGAACCAGGTTTAGATAGAGAGTCACCTTGCACTCACTGCACGAAAACTGAGTTTAATAATATGAAAAACACGAAATCGACATATTCGAATCATTGTTTTGCTATATTCTACATCATACCGCTTCTGCCTCCCCCTTGATGGAATAAAACTACACACACACACACACACACACACACACACACACACACACACACACACACACACACACACACACACACACACACGCATACACACACGCACACACATACACACATACACACACACACACACACACACACACACACACACAAATAAAACAGTCCATAATTATAGATAATACCGGAAATCTTTGTGTTCCATTCTCGATAATTCCAGACCCACAGCTGCGGAAAATCAATGTACAAATCTGGAAAGAACACCATTGACTTGTATCCTATGTTGGGTGACCGTTTGCGCGTCTTAGCTTCATTTCAGTCACCCAGTTCACCCAGCTGTAAATGCGTACCTGTCTCTTTAGAGTCAGAGAAGGTAAAGCAGCGAGGGAGAGGAGATGGGCACTGTCCTCAATATGCTGACCCCTTGAGAAGTTGAGGCCTCTTATGCCTCACTCCCCTACGACCACATAGGTTATGGGACACCTTTACTTTACTGTATCCCATGCATTCTCTTTTTCCTCTCCTTTGATGTTGCATAAAAGATCTTTTTCGCGATCCATCACACAATAAGTAAAATAATGCATCGACTTCATTATGCCAATACGCATACAGGTCTTCAGATGTAATGCTTGGCTTTTGTTGTTGTTGTTGTTGTTGTTGTTGTTGTTGTTGTTGATCAGCATCTAGTTAGCTGCACATTGTCAAAACATATTTAAAGAAATACATGTGATGTAATTCAAGAAAGGATCTTGATAGTACACGTGTACGTAGACCAGAATTTGTTAAAGCCTCTTGCTAGATTTTTGTAGATGTTTTAAGAATGATTTACTGTACGGTTGTTTTCAGCAAATTCTTTTTTTTTTTTTTTTTGCTCTAGTCTATTTTGTACCTTGCTTAAGTCCAATATCGCTTAACAAAAACAGAGACTCTTAATAAAACAACGACAACAACAACAACAGCAACAAGGATAAATAGCAACTAAGATTTCTTCAAGAATATTGGCAATTAAAGAAGTGAGAGAAAATCTTGCCCAAATTTTAAGAAAACTTTTTATACCATTTCAATGACAGAAACTCAATGATCCACTCTGCACAGCACCATTAGAGTGGGGTGTTGATGAAAACTGAAATGATAAAATTTCCGACTTTCTGCTTAGAACCAAGCTACTGATGCTAGAAAAAAAACACTGATGTTGTCATTAATTGTTTGACCTTTTAATCAAATTAATTACCATGTTGGCCATTCCCCAGATTAACATCCAGGGGATGGAGGAGGGGGACTCAGAAAGTGCACTTAGTTCTATTCCTTACACCTGAGGATAGAATTGCTGTATGACTAAAAGAACACACGCTAGAGGAGACGTCTGCGTGTATGGTTGTTTCCAAATACCTGACCATATAAGGTGCGATGCTGCGCGCGGCTTTAGAGGAATTTGCCAGGCTCCTCTGCTAACAGCTTGTTAGGGATGGAGACAATACAGTCTCAACAATGCACGTCGACACATACAAGGCTTTAATAATAAGGCCTTGCTCCTTTGCTGGCATCAATAACAAAGGTTGGATTTTTTCCACGCAAATACACACACTTGATACATACACACACACACACACAGAGTAAAAACACGCACATACACACAACACACACAATAACATACACACAACACACACGCACGCACACACACATGCAAAGCTCGCTCTCTCGCTCTCACACACACACACACAACAACACATACACACACAATACACGCACACACACACACACACACACACAAGCAAAGCTCTCTCTCTCTCACACACACACACTCTCTCTCTCTCTCTCTCTCTCTCCTCTCTCTCTCTCTCTCCTCTCTCTCTCTCTCTCTCTCTCCTCCCTAACACTCACTCACACTCACTCATGATCTTGTACACAAGACAGACAAAAATTGTATCTCGATATAGAAGAATGAAAGGTCGTCTTATTTGGACTTGGCAAATATATGTACAAAAAACTTTAAAAAGTCAGACAGTCGACTGTTGAAAAGAGCAGGTTAAAATAAAGACCAAAGAGAAAAAGCTATTTCAAGATGAGGTCATCGCATTTTCAAATTCCACAGTAAAATGCTCAAAGTTGTTGAAAATAAAATATTCATGCAACTTAAGATCTTTTTCCAAGGTGTAGGTTACAGTGTTGGTATTTTACGCCTGTTTAACTTTACAGGGGACAGGGCAGCTCAGAGGTCAGAGCACTCGCTTTCCCCCAGCCAAGGTTAAGCAGCATCGAGCGTGGTTCCCACTTAGATGGGTGAGCGTTTGCGCGCATTGGCTTCAGTACAGTTCCCCCAGTTCCCCCAGCTGTAAATGGGTACCTGCCCTATTTAGGGTCAGGGAAGGTAAAGCAGCGAGGGAGAGGAGATGGGCGCCGCCCTCAATATGCAGGCCCCTTGGGAACCTGAGGTCGCATCTATGCTGCCTCACTTCCCTACGTCCACATAGGTTATGGGACACCTTTACCCTTTACCTTATTAACTTTACTAGTTTGGTTTTAATTTCTATTTCTTTTTTTTTTTAATCTTCCGTCCAAAGTTTTTTTTTTGCCCCGTCATTTTTCCTCTTCTTTTCTGTGTTTTCTATTTTTCTTTTGTGTTCCCATTTCTTTCTTTTTTAAACAAAGTTTTGCATTAGTTCAGAAACAATGTAGCACCAATGCATGGAATCAGTACAACATGCTTATACAGTATGCTTATATGAATACTATTTTCCTTATTTTCTCTTGTGTGTGTGTGTGTGAGTGTGTATGTGTGTGTCTGTGTGTGTGTGTGTGTGTGAGAGAGAGAGAGAGAGAGAGAGAGAGAGAGAGAGAGAGAGAGAGAGAGACAGACAGACAGACAGACAGACAGACAGACAGAGATTAAATGAAAAGAAAAAAAATTTCAGACAAATAAGTAGACAAACACACAAATAGAGAACAAACAGCGACAAAAGATACAGAAACAAACCTATACTCCCTTGTCCCCCGAAGTGTGCCAAAAAACAATAAGAGCTACAACAGAACGAGATATCGAGAGATAGAAAAACGAGGAACAGCCCCCCCCCCCCCCCCCCCTCACCCCCCACCCAACTCATCCCTCAACAAAAATACTCCAAACAAAACATACAAAAATAAAAGAAACAAACAAAACAAAAATCATTTTACAGTATGAAAAAAACAACCGACAACAACCTTTAAGACCATTTCCTAAAGCTCTCAAAGATTCTCAGGTAGGATGATGACTAAGACAGTGCATAGATAATTCTGACTGACCTTCAAGATGTTTTGCTGTGGAACTCCTGACAAACTTTTCATTTTTTAAATTTGTTTTATGTCATGTTACACCACTTTAAATCACGGCAGTTTTCTCTGCATGAAATTCGGGATGCTCTCCCCGTGGAGAGCGCGTCGCCACAAGAGCGGCGCCACCTATTATTCGTTTGTTATTTTCCTGTCTCCAACTGTATCTGTTTCCCTGTTAGAGTGGCTTTTTTCTACAGAATTTTGCCAGGGACAACTCTCTTGATGCCGTGGGTTCTTTCACTGCGCTAAATAATTTGTGTAACACACGGGACCTCGGTTTATTGTCTCATCCGGAAGACTAGCACCAAGACCACCACTCATGGTCTAACGGATTGGGGGGGGGGGGGGGGGGGGGAATTTTAAGCCCAAATGGGATCGAACCACCGCACACTTGCGACCCGAACTTTTCGCTTTCTAGGCAAGCGCGTTACCTCTAGGCCACCGATCCCCTTTCCCGTCATATCTACACTCATTCATTCAGTCATTTCTTGTTCAGTTTTCTTGCTATATGTTTCTGTTTTTGGTGTGTGTCTTCTTTCTTTCTTTCTTTTCCTAGTTTTTTTTTTCTAGCGGAAGGAAGAAAAAGAGGAAAGACTCCAAATCCCAAATGAACTCAAATGTAAACAACACAGAAATAAATACGAAGAAAAGCCCAACAGAAACAGAAGCAAAATCATGATAATATACAAAACAAACAAACAAGCAAACAAAAAGCTACATAAGCACAAACAAAAACACTGGCAGAAGCTAATAAAACAACTTAGTGTGTCACATTCACGAACAGCCTTAGACACAGGGGAGCTCAATATATGCGTACAGGAAAACAGGCTGCAGGGTTATGTCCCATGCACGATCGTTCCAACCCTTTTTCTTTATTTACTTTGTTTTTCGTATTGTCTAAGGAATTCCTCTCTATGCGCCACGCAACAGATATAAAAAAAAATAATCACAAGTATTGATTTCAATCCTTATACAGTCATATCAGTCTCAAGAGACCATGACTTGTATTTTTTTCGGTTTTTTTTTCTTTTTTAATTCATATTAGAAGGAATCGGTCTACCTTGAATACTTGTGATTTGTTTTCTTTCCTCCTCGTTTTCTAAATGACCTGAAGTGTGTGATACTGTATCCACGTTAGAACTGGGTTTTTTCTTCTTCTTTTTTCTTCAAATTTCACATTTTTCTTTGTAGATTTGTAGTTATTCTTACTAGTTTTCAACTTCATCTTCTCCTGTTGTAAAAAAACGATGAATCAGAAAGAGAAAATCATGATATTTCACCAGAGATTTATTTTGATTTTTATTGTTTGTCCTAAGAATGAAAGTGGGGAACTGAAATCATTATTTGAATAAAAATTGTATAAAATCTTTCCCAAAACTCCCTGATGACATGCTTTAGGGTTTTTAATCATGAGTTAGTGCAGACGGAAGTATTTTGTCAGTAAGTGCCAAAAGCCTACAAATCATCAAGGTGTTGTTATGCTGTCAAACGTTGTGCTGAGATAATCTGTTAGTCATTAACCGGCTAACAGGGGGAAGGGGGGAAGGAAGGGGGGGGGGGGAAGGGGTGCGTACTCTGGATGAATCTCAGGGCGTTAAGCTGGGGACCGCCAAACAACAATAATTACAACCATTACAACAACAATAGCAACAAAAACAACAACACCAACGACTCCCTGATTCTAGCCAGCTTCACAGACTCAGGCATCAAGTCGGCACCTGGTCATAACCACACACCAATCTGCAGTGCAACCTTTTCCTCACACACTGTGACCTCCTGACTTGACTTCTATCTCCCTCAACTCCTTCAGAAGTCTTCGGGACACTGTACTGACTTTATCCAGGTAGTTTTGTGATGCGGAAGTGGATCCTGACGCAGCCTTTCTCTCTCCAGATATCACCGTGCATGCTGGGTATTATTGTGGTCATACATCCTACCAGCCACTGCTGGCCTACTCTTTTGCAAAGGACAGATGGTATTTCGATGTCTTTATTTGGGTTAAGGGGATTTTTTTCATTAAAACGAGGTATTGAGCTTTCTTAATGCATGTGCGAAACGTTTTGCATATGTTTGCATGCATTATTATCTCGGGTTATGGCATGTGAAGTATTTCCGTGTATTTTCTTTTCAATATTCGATCCTCGGCTAGAGCTCCGAGGTTCACCAATGGTGAAATGTTTGCCTATGTGACTTTTTTTGCCCACCATTAAGGTAGCCGCAATCCGACAGGGGATTTTTCTTGGCGAATGAAGTCGGTGCAAATGTTCCTTCCCGGCGCGGCAAAAACAAATCATCAAATGATTAGGAGTGGAGACTCGAACAAGCGCCCTTAATTATTGATCAATATGAGTAATCCTTTTACACACACAAAAATATCATATTCCAGCTTGGGCAGTGTACATTGTAAAACAGTGTGCGTACAGTTGGGTTTTTTTTCTTTTCCTTGACTAGAGATCTGTGGTTGACCAATAGCGAGACCTTGCGTATGCGAAAGTTTGTGTCCACCGTGAAGGTAGCCGCTATTCAACTTCAGGGGTGTATTCTGGGTGTGTTAGTGTTTCCTAAAACCACCGAACGCTAACATGAACTACGACACCTTTAACGCCCATATTTGATCTTCTGCATGTGTTTATTCTTATACGAAAGGAATTGAATTGAATCATCGGCAGGTCTGCACTCAAAGTTGACCTGGAAGATCGTAGAAAAAAAACCACCCTTAATTCACTACAGGCTGCCTGGATTCGAACCCCCGACTTCATGGACCCATGGGATTAAAGTCGAACGGTCTTAACCGCTCGGCTGTGGTGTCCGTCGTGTGCGTGTACACAGCACAAGGTTTGTTGGTGGTCATCCCAGGGGAGGGCTGGTGTCTGCCAGTGTAGGTCAGCCCTGACCACACTGCAGAGAAGTGCTGGTGTCTGCCAATGTAGGTCAGCCCTGGCCACACTGCAGAGAAGTGCTGGTGTCTGCCAATGTAGGTCAGCCCTGGCCGCACTGCAGAGAAGTGCCACACTGCAGAGAAGTGCTGGTGTCTGCCAATGTAGGTCAGCCCTGGCCGCACTGCAGAAAAGTACTGGTGTCTGCCAGTGTAGGTCAGCCCTGGCCACACTGCAGAGAAGTACTGGTGTCTGCCAATGTAGGTCAGCCCTGGCCACACTGCAGAGAAGTGCTGGTGTCTGCCAATGTAGGTCAGCCCTGGCCACACTGCAGAGAAGTGCTGGTGTCTGCCAATGTAGGTCAGCCCTGGCAGCACTGCAGAGAAGTGCTGGTGTCTGCCAGTGTAGGTCAGCCCTGGCCACACTGCAGAGAAGTACTGGTGTCTGCCAATGTAGGTCAGCCCTGGCCGCACTGCAGAGAAGTACTGGTGTCTGCCAATGTAGGTCAGCCCTGGCCGCACTGCAGAGAAGTACTGGTGTCTGCCAATGTAGGTCAGCCCTGGCCGCACTGCAGAGAAGTACTGGTGTCTGCCAGTGTAGGTCTGCCCTGACCACACTGCAGAGAAGTGCTGGTGTCTGCCACTGTAGGTCTGCCCTGGCCACACTGCAGAGAAGTGCCACACTCCAGTGACCTTTCAGGCAGAAAGACAACGCAGAGAAGATGATGGATCGAGAAACACAGAACGCTGCCATTCCATGGACCAGTGGTCGAAAGGTAACGCACCTGCCTAGATGATGATAAAAGAAGAAGAAGAAGAAGAAGAAGAAGAAGAAAGAAGAAGAAGAAAGAAGAAAGAAGAAGAAGAAGAAGAAGAAGAAGAAGAAGAAGAAGAAGAAGAAGAAGATGAAGAAGAAGAAGAAGAAGAAGAAGAAGAAGAAGAAGAAGAAGATGAAGAAGAAGAAGAAGAAGAAGAAGGATAATAACAATAATAATAACGGACATTTTTGGAGCGTTTTCCTTCCCTTCTCTAGGGAATCATAAAAAGCTTTGCATTATAAGAAAAAAGTCAAAAACCACACACTCAAGTATATAACACAACACCACTCATACATTACAGTGTAAACAATTTACATATTTTATCTCAATTTAATCTCGAACTCTTTCCTCACCCGCTAGACCTTAAGCTGTGGTCTGGGTGCTAGTGCTTTGGATAAGATGAAAAAGCCAAGTTCTTGTATGCAAAACGTGCACGGCACATGAAAAGAACCCAAGGCAACAAGAGAATTACTCCTGGCAATTTTTTTTCTCGGAAAAAGTTACTATTATAGGAAGTAATATTTATAAATGAGTGGCACTGGTCCTGTGGCGACGCTCTTTCTTCAGATAGACCAGCCTGAATTTCACGCAGACAAATCTTCCGCAGCTATGCGATAGCTAAATGTCTATCAGCTCATTTGGTAAGATGCTAAATAGATATTGATTTCAAAGTACGTATTAATAATAATAATAATAATAATAATAATAATAATAATAATAATAATAATAATAATAATATGTGGAATTTATATAGCGCTGAATCTTGTAAAGCAACAAATCAAAGCGCTCAAACGTATTCATCTGAACAAAGGATTTTTTTATGGTTTTGATTTTGGGATTGATATTGCAAGATGATGCGTTGACCCCAAAGCCTACCCTTTATAGTATGGAATATAATCGCTTTTTTCCCTCGGAAAATGGGTTTGCGCCAATTCATTATCTTTCTGATCATGTTCCAAGCTCTGCATAAACAGCCGTTATCCATTTAAAAAAAATATTATGTCGTTCTGTTTATTCATTTTATTTTATTTACTTTATTCTTTTATTTCGAGGATAACGGAATAAGTACCCATGCGCTTTTTCTCACCCAGTTCCCGTGTGTGTACAGTTTTGTCAATTTTGCTATCCGTTAACCCGTTCCCACCGGCACACAAGGGCCTACTCTTCCGAAAAGCGGAACGGGTTTTAACGTGTGCGAAAGATGTTCTGCGTGCGTTCGCACACGGGACCCGGGCTTAAAGTCTCATCTGAAGGACTTTTGGGGAGAATAGAGTCGGCACTGATGTCAACTCCAGAGGAAAAATCCTCTTGAACGAGAATCGAACCCGGGTCAGCAGATCATGAGTACATCACTGTAACCACCTGGCTTTCTTAATTCATATCATGTGCAAGGTATTGTTTCTCTGAATGGGTTGTGTGGAAGCATTTTGATATATCTTGAAAGTATGCACGTGGAAGTTAACCTTTATGTCTTTGTAAACGTTCTTCTTCTTCTTCTTCTTCTCCTCCTCCTCCTCCTCCTCCTCCTCCTCCTCTTCCACCACCTCCTCCTCCTCCTCCTCCTCCACTCTCTCTCTCATAATCAGGGCAAGGGCCGGATGAAAATTAAATATATGAACACTTACTCTGTAACCCTTGGAAAAATAAAGACCATTCACTCACTCATTCATTCATTCATTCATTCATTCATTCATCCATTCATTCATTCTCTTCTTCTTCTTGCTAATCCCCCCTCTTCTCCTCCTCCTCCCTCTCCCTGTCATCCTCCCTCATTTCTTCCTTCTTCTCCTTCATCTTTCATGTCCTCCTTCTTCTTACGTTCTTACAAATGCCAGGCAACCAGAAGAGCAGAAGCACGAGAAAGAAGTTTAGAAAAGAAAACGGAAAAAGAAGAAACAGGGACTTGGAGCTAAATAGAACTCCAAGTTATTGCCCAAGGCTACCTGACCTCTGTCCTTTTCTATTAGCGTTCATTTTGATGTTTTATCGTCTGATTTTTCCATCATCCTCATAATCAGATCATATTTTTATTGTGTTTGGCTGTGGTCGGTTTTGTGGGTTTACTTATATTGTTTTTAAGTCTGTATCCTGGTTTCCTATTATTGCTATGGAAACTAGAGAGATTGGATATTTGAGAGAGAGAGAGTGTGTGTGTGTGTGTGTGTGTGTGTGTGTGTGTGTGTGTGTGTGTGTGTGTGTGTGTGTGTGTGTGTGTGTTGTAGTAGTAGTAGTAGTAGTAGTAGTTCTTCAGTTTAACGTCCTTCCACTAAATAGTGATATCAGACGGAAATGTGTGTGTGTGTGTGTGTGTGTGTGTGTGTGTGTGTGTTTGTAGGGAGAGGGGTATGCACATAAATAATCAATCACAATAAACAAATATTATAAACAAAAGCATAAACAAGAATTCTGAACAGAAAAATTGAACAGTTAAAATATTTTTAAAAACACAGTTAAAAAATGTGTGTGTGTGTGTGTGTGTGTGTGTGTGTGTGTGTGTGTGTGTGTGTGTGTGTGTGTGTGTGTGTGTGTGTGTGTGTGCTCGGGTTGGTTGGATTATTCGTTTGCTTGTGTGTTTATTATTTTTTTAATTCTATTATATCGAGGATAATGGAATAAGCACTTGTTTTTTAAAATCCAGTCTCCGTGTGTATGCGGTTTTCTAAATTCTGTCATCTTTTCTCACCGGCACACAATGGCCTACCCTTACGAAAAGCGGGAAAGGCTTTAACGTGTGCGCAAGATGTTCTGCGTGCGTTCACACACGGGACCTCGGTTTATAGACTCATCCGAAGGACTTTTGGGGAGTGTTTTTGTTTGTTTGTTTGTTTGTTTGTGTGTATGCGTGCACGCGCGGCTGTGCACGTGCATGCGTAGGGAAGGTGCTGAAGCTAGTGCTAGTGTGCTCATGCACGCAACAAATCTGCCATATTTGTTGCCAAAATCCTTCGGATGAGACTACAAACCGAGGTCCCGTGTGCGAACGCACGCAGGACATCTTGCGCACACGTTAAATCCTGTTCCGCTTTTCGAAAAGTAGGCCATTGTGTGCCGGTGGGAACAGATGACAAAATTTACAAAACCGCATACACACGGGGACTGGATGTAAAAAAGCACATGAGTGCTTATTCCATTATCCTCGATAAAAAAAAAAGTCATCTGAGCGCTTTGATTTGTTGCTTTACAAGATTCAGCGCTATATAAATTCCATACATTATTATTATTATTATTATTATTATATTCAATCCTAATCGTGAAATAGTGTAAGAACAAGCAACAGATTTCTAAGAAAAAAATAATAGCAAAACATATCATAAGACAGATAAAAGAGGTCGATGTCGCCAGAAAAAGATATCTATATGTCATATTAATGAAGATAATGTAAAAATATGGGCGATCATTATAATAATAATAATAATAATATATGGAATTTATATAGCGCTGAATCTTGTAAAAAACAAACAAATCGAAGCGCTTGCACTCAATCATTTACAGGCATGCAACTCTCCTTAAACATAATGAGAAATCCATGCGCGCGCACTACGCACGCACACACACGCACACACATACACACACACACACACACACACACACACACACACACACACACACACACACACACACACACACACACACACACACACACACACACACGGAACAACACTTAGACGGTGAAAGATGCTGTTGAAAATTAGGGACAGATATGTGGGGGGAAAGTCTCAGGTAGGAAATAAGTGTGTTTTGAGGCTGGATTTGAAGGAATCAGGTGAAGGCTTTTGACGAAGTGAAAGAGGGAGGTCATTCCAGGTGGATGGACCAGAAACAGAGAAGGAGCGACGGCCAACAGTGGTTTGTTTGAATCTGGGTGTTCGAAAGCACAAAGTATCTGCGGCTGAACGAAGGGAACGGGATGGAGTGTACAGGTGAAGACAGTTACAGAGATAAGAGGGTGCAGATCTGTGGAGACATTTGAAACAGAGGGTATTGATTTTATACTGCAGTCTTTGTGAGACAGGCAACCAGTGAAGAGATCGCAGAAGAGGAGTGATGTGTTCAGATTTTTTCTTTCTTAGGACCAGTCGAGCTGCAGAGTTTTGTATGCGTTGAAGAGAGTGGATAGATGATGCTGGTAGGCCAGCCAAAAGAGAATTACAGTAGTCTAAACGTGAAAGAATAAGAGATGTGACAAGCTTGGAAGTTGCATCAGTGGACAGATACTTGCGAATCGCGCTTACGCGCCGTAATTGATAGTAGCAAGACTGGCAGGTCTGGGTGATGAATTTTTTCATAGAGAGTGTGTTGTCAAGAACTACTCCTAAATACTTCACAGAGTTGGACAAAGGAACTGACGTATTGCCAAATTCTATTGAAGTTTTTGTGATAGAGGAAAGTTTATGTTGGGTCCCTATGAGCATGGCTTCGGTTTTATCGGCATTAAGTTGTAACTTGTTCTGAGTCATCCAGTTTTGAATATCTTGAAGGCAGTAGGACATATTTGTCAAGAGGGAAGGCAAGTTTTCAACAGTATCGCTGCACTGAAGTTGAGTATCATCGGCATAGAAATGATGATCAATAGGGTGGTTGTTTATTATATGTGAGAGTGGAGCAGTGTATAGAGTAAAGAGAACAGGCCCAGGACTGATCCCTGCGGGACTCCACATTCCATTTTGACAGGTTTGATTGAATTTTGTTTACAATAACTTTCTGGAACCGGTCTGTGAGGTATGAAGTAAACCAGGTGAGGGCTGTGCCATTAATACCAAACGTATTTTGGAGGCGAGAAAGAAGAATTGAGTGATCTATGTATCAAAGGCTGCAGATAAGTCAAGAAGAGTGAGGAGGGAGATTTTTCCTGCATCAGAAGCAAGTAGAAGTGTATCTAAAGTATGGACTAGGGTGGTTTCGGTGCTGTGGTTGGGGCGATAGGCAGACTGAAAAGTGGGAAGAAGATCATTGGAATGAAGGTGACTGTTGAGCTGTTTGAGAACAACTTTTTCTAGTACTTTAGAGATAAAGGGTAAGTTTGAGACAGGCCTATAATTCTTCAGAATGTTGGGATCGAGGTCGTGCTTTTTCAGTAGAGGTGTGACTATTGCTGTTTTAAGAGCTGATGGAAATTTTCCTGACTGAAGAGATGAGTTTACTATTTTAGTGATAATAGGCACAAGTTATGGAAGGCATTGTGAGAAAACAGGAGCAGGTATGGGATCAAGGTCGCATGATTTTATAGTCATTTCCTTCAGAATTGTCATGATTTCTTTTCACTTGTGGGATGGAAGGAAAAGAGAGGAGTGCCAGTGAACTGGGGTCAGGAGGCGCAGGCTGGAATTGAGTTTGATCAAGTCTGGAGCGTATGTTTCGAACTTTATCTGAAAAGAAGGCAGAAAATATGGATGGAAGTTCAGACAGGCTGTGGGTGTTAGGCAGAGGAGTTGTTTTTGCAGATCCAAGGAGATTTGAGGTGAGGGAAAAAAGAGATTTTATGGATGTAGCACAGAGAATTTGGGAAGAGTAGTAGTCTGTCTTTGCTGAATGGATTAAGAGTTTGACTTTATTTATTTGTTTTCGGAAAAGCTGTTTGTTGATTTCGGTTTTTGACTTCCGCCACTGTAAGAATAAAAACAACTGCTGCGAAATCTTGATACTATATTCATAAAGATTTTTACATAGACAGGGGAAATCATTATAATTATTATGAGAATAAAATTGGAATAATTGTCTCCCATGCATATTCCGGCGTTCTCTGTTGTGTATTCCGTGGGAGAGAGCTGCTCTCAATTTGTTGCAAAATAAGTAAGAAGATGCGTTCAGTTCACAGTGCATGTAGACATTGTTGTTAGTTGTCATTCTTCCTTTTAAAACTGAGGAGCTAGAACACTACTTTCACCTTTAAGCGACTACAGTCGTTTTTAACCTGGAAAATGAAGAATAGATAAAATCTATAACGTTCTTAGACATTTTCTTTTGCTACACATTAACGGGACGGTTAGCTCAGTGGTCGGAGCACTCGCTTTCCCCCAGCCAAGTTAAGCAGCGTCGAGCGTGGTTACCAGTTGGATGGGTGACCGTTTGCGCGCCTTGGCTTCAGTACAGTTCCCCCAGTTCACCCAGCTGTAAATGGGTACCTGCCCTCTTTAGGGTCTGGGAAGGTAAAGCAGCGAGGGAGAGGAGATGGGCGCCGCCCTCAATATGCTGGCCCTAGAGAAGTGAGGTCTCTGACGCCTCGCTCCCCTACGACCTAATAGGTTATGGGACTCCTTTACCTTTTACCTTTACCTAGGTATGCATTATGTCTCCTGTAGGCCTATAGCAACTTTTCAATATAATCTAAAAGCAAGACTTACAATTCTGTAGATTATCAGCAAAAAGTAGTTCTATTTGGTTCCCACTCCATCCTTCATGAATAATTAATTATCCTTTTATCGTGGAAAAGAGAGAAAGACAGACAAGACAATCACACACACACGCACGTGTGCGCACGCACGCACACACACACACACACACACACACACACACACACACACACACACACACACACACACACACACACACAAAACCACAAATAGAGACTCAGAGTGAGAGAGACATCGTGAGAGAAAAAGAGAAGGATGGGTTTCATGAATAGAGACAGACAGAGACAAAGAGAGTGAGAAAGAGACAGAGAGATAGAAAAAAAAAACTAGTAAAAAGGACAGAGAAGCGGACAGACAGAAGGAGAAATACAAGAAAGACACAGACATACACACTGAAAACAAACAACAAAGAAACAGAGAATGAGAGAGAGAGAAAAAAAAATGTGGTGAATGAAAAATGAAGTAACAACCAAAGAGGAGAAAAAATAAAAAGAAATTAAATGGGTAGGAGACTGGTGTGTGTGTGTGTGTGTGTGTTTGTGTGGTGGTAGTAGGGAGAGATGGGGGGAGGGGTTATGGTGTACACGTGGTTCCCCAATGCACGTTTTATCGTCTGATCATATTGTGCTAATATTGGCCTTGGCTTGGTCTTCTTGTTTGGTGTTTTTCTTTTATTGGTTCTGGCTGGTTTCCATGGAGTCTGGTGATATGAATGCCTTTACGACTTTCCGATACATGGGTGGCTTTCCTCTGTGTGTGTGTGTGTGTGTGTGTGTGTGTGTGTGTGTGTGTGTGTGTGTGTGTGTGTGTGTGTGTGTGTGTGTGTGTGTGTGTGTGTGTGTTTGTTTGTGTGTGTGTGTGTTTGTGTGTGTGTGTGTGTTTGTGTGTGTGTGTGTGTGTGTGTGTGTGTGTGTGTTTTGGTGTGTTGCTATTGTTGTACTTGTTGCTCTTGTTGTTCTTCATTTTAAAGTCTATCCACATTTAGTAATATTAGACTTTAAAAACGGGCATCCAAATAAAAACAAGTGTGTGTGGTGGTGTCTGTGTGTCAGTTTGGTCGGGGTGTGTGTTTGTGTGTGTGTCTCTGTCCTGTTTATCTTTCTGCTTGCGGGACTTTGTCTGTGTGTCTGTGTGAGCATCCTCTGTGAATGTGTGTGCATTATAATGGTATGTGTTCTTGAGTGTTGGGGGGGGGTGACCATATCTTCCTGTCTTTACGTGCAATACATCTGTATTTTCTTATCTTCATCGTGGAATAAATAAATGTACAGTTGCAACAAATGAGAGTAGAAAGCATTTTCAAAACAGAAAAAAGTAATTGTGTTATTTGGAGAAAAATCTGTATGCCACATCCACAAGGATCTTAAGAGAAGCCGAGCAGATGATGTATGTATGGATAAAAGCAATTCCTGCATATCTTTGTGTCATATTCACAAATAATTACAGAGGCAGGAGAGATCGTTATGTAAGGATAAAAAGCAAAAGATGCTACCAAGCCTTCATGACATATTGACAAAGATGTAATAGAGATAGTGGCTATCATTATGTGAAAATAACAACTGCTGTCTATTCTTTATGTCATATTCACAGATAATTACAGAGGCAGGAGACATCGTTATGTGAGGATAAAAACAAACGCTACCAAGCCTTTATGACATATTGACAAGAGATCTAACAGACTCAGAGAAGATCATT
>CM054135.1:93300584-93303084 GCA_028751875.1 Rapana venosa
CACAGAAAATGAAAGTAATCTGTAATATATACACTTGCAGGTTTTTTTTTACCTTGTTTTCTAATTTTTGAAGAGATTCAGTGGGCAGCAAAGCAGCAGGCTAATACAAGCAATGTGAGAGACATTGGGAAGTTTAAAAGTAGATAAAAACAATACTGCTCTGCCCATTTTACTGTATATCTCATCAGAAATAAGACAATTTTATTCTAAACCCAACAAGAGGGATTGGATAGACGTTTTTTTTTTATTCGTTAGTTTCTGACATTGACAAATATTTCTCTCTCTCTCTCTCTCTCTCTCTCTCTCTCTCTCTCTCTCTCTCTCTCTCTCTCTCTCTCTCTCTCTCTCTCTCTCTCTCTCTCTCTCTTCTTGTGTGTGTGTGTATATATATATATATAATATATATATATTATATATTTATATATATTTAGTAATATATAGTAGTATATATATTATATATATATATATATATTGTCTGGACTCTATGCTCTCCCTCTCTCTGCCTCTCTCCCTTAGGATGGATGACGATTGTCGTAAGTATGGAGAGTTATTACCGTCAAAAGACACAGAAAGACATGCTTTACTGACGTGATATTGCAAGATAAAAGAAAACCGGAGTTGCAAACAAACAAACAAAGAAACAAATATATAACAAAAAAATTCCAAAGACAGAAATCTAATTGTCATGCTATTACAAGATAAAAGTAAACATGAATCGCAAGCAAGCAAAATAGCAAACAAACAAACAAGTATTGTTTAAAAGTAAAAAGACAAACAAAAGTCGCACAGCTATACACTCATGTTAGAAGGAAAAGAGTCATAAGGGTTAAGAAAAACAAAGAAAGAAATATCTTTCATGGTCCAAAAAGACCACAAAAGCTGCACAGACAGACACACATGCTAGAAGAGAAAAATCAAGCAGGAAGTGCACACAAATAAACAAACAAAGAAATATAAACAAAATAAAAATAACAAAAACGAAAAGAATGGACAGATACATAATCATTAAGAAAAACAAAATGTATATTAATCCCTGGAGCAGTGAAGAAAAGAAGACGAAACCATAGACCGCCTGCCTAAAAAGAAAAAAGAAAACGTAAAAATAAAATAAAATGAACATTAAAAAAAATTACAATGCAAAAATAAAATCTACACCCACGGCTGTACCCTGTCTTTTTATTACAGTAATGTTAGAAATCTGTAATATATACACTTGTGTATTTCTCTCTCCCTTTTTTGCAGAGGTTCAATGGGCAACAAAGGAGCAAACTATTACAAACAATATGAGAGACATTGTGAGGATTTAAAGCAGATAAAGACAATACGTTCTCTGTCCATTTTTACTTTGTCTCACATTAGAAATAAGACGCAGAATTTATTCTAAACCTTCCTGGAAAGAATACGATAGATGATTTGTTTATTCGTTTGTTTGTGACACACACACACTCTCTCTCTCACTCACACACACACACACACACACACACACACACACACCACACACACACACACACACACACACACACACACACGCACACACACACACACACACACACACACTAGTTTCCCTTATGGACAGTAATGTACCTTTTCCGCTTAGACACGATGGCTGTTGCTGTCCAAATGTCATTTATGAAGGGCGACAGGCCAGTTTGCTCTTATGTCTTGGAGCAAGCCACCTTAACTCTCAATCAGTGAGGGATAGACAGTTAGGGGGGGGGGGGGGGATGGAGAAGGAGGGCAGGGGATGGGAGAGGGACAGGTGAGAGAATGAGTGTTGTGTGAGTGGATGAGGAGGGTGAGAAAATAGAGATAGTGGGTGTTCACTGGATGGTGGATGGATGGCGATTTTCGTAAGTAAGGGGAATCATTACTGTCAAACGAAACAAACAGCATGCTTTTCCGACATAACATCACAAGATAAAAGCAAACTGGAGTTGCAAACAAAAACAAACAAACATGCAAACAAATAAAAAGTTCAAAAGAAAGAAATGTTTTTCTGTCATGCTATTAGAAGATAAAAGTAAACAGGAAATGCAAACAAACAAGCAAATAAAGAAATATTTTTGAAAAGTCCAAAAAGACAAACTAAACGACTGCACAGACATACACTTATATTAGAAGACAAAAGCAAACAGGAATCAGAAACAAACAAAGAAAGAAATTATATATTTTTTATTTCTAAAAGACAAGGCAAAAGCTGCACAGATGTACACTCATATTAGAAGATAAAAAATCAAACAGAAAATGCAAACAAACAAAGAAATATTTTAAAATATCAAAAGTAAAAACAAAAACTGGACAGATACATAATCATTAAGCAAAAACACACAGCAAAACGAAATGTACTTTAACCCCTGAAGCATTGAAAACCTCCCCAGAAAAAACATAAATCTCCAGCCCTAAAATAAACACAAAAACGTACAAATATCTTTTAAGAATTTGAAAAATTACAATGCAAAACAAAAAATCTACACCTACGGCTGTACACTGTCTTTTTATC
>CM054135.1:93308084-93320584 GCA_028751875.1 Rapana venosa
TTCTTTTATATCGTGGGTAATGGGATAAGTACTTAAGTGCTTTTTTACATCCAGTTTATGCGTTTTTGTAAATTCTGTCATCTGTTCCCACAGGCACACAATAGACTACTCTTACGAAAAGCGGAACAGGATTTAACGTGTGCGCAAGATGTCCTGCGGTCGTTCGCACACGGGGCCTCGGTTTATTGTCTCATCCGAAGGACTTAAGGGGAGAGTGGAGTCTGCACTGATGTTAACTCCAGGGGAAAATATCCCCTTGAACGGGAATCGAACCCGGGTCGTCAGATTGCAAGAGCAATGTTCTAACCACTAGGCTATCCCGAGAGAGAGAGAGAGAGAGAGAGAGAGAGAGAGAGAGAGAGAGAGAGAGGAGAGAGAGAGAAGAGAGAGAGAGAGAGGGGGGGAGACAGACAAACAGACAGACAGACAGACACACACAGAGGCAGAGAGTAGGGTTGTCTGGGTGTCTCGGTGTATGATAGGAAAACAAATACAGCTGCAGCAAAAAAAAAAAAAAAAAAAAAAAAAAGGTGAAAGGGTGGCGCAGCGCTAAGTGGCGACGCGTTCTCCCGCTCTCCCCGGGGAGAGCAGCCCGAAATAAAATCTGAGCGCTTTGATTTGTTGCTTTACAAGATTCAGCGCTATATAAATTCCATACATTATTATTATTATTATTATGCTCCCACTGCTTCTCCATTATTTCATCCTTGCAAACATGTCTCCCGATAAAAAAAGATATCAAAATAAAGAAGAAAACAAACAAACAAAAGCAATATCAAATGCAGACAAGATTACCTATAATTTCTTGCGCTCTGACATTTACTCACATCAGCAGAATATTAATGGGTTTGTGGCGGATATTGGAGACAGCTGCACTTTTTCATATTTGTGTGCATCTGAATTCTTCTTTAACAGAAAGAAAGATTAGCGTCAGCAATAATAATATGTTGCTGTTATCGTCGTTATTTTTGTCGTCCATTATCGCCGGTTTTTTTCTGAAAACTGTGGTCATCATTATCAACATCATTATCGTCGTCGTCGTCGTTGCCATCATAATAACAAATGATCATAGTGTTTGATGAGCATGTAGAATCCCATGGAGCTCATCTCTCTAGGTGGCAGGATGCATGCTGGGTATGTTCATGCTTTCAGTCCTTCGGATGAGAGCATAACCTGAGAATGAATGTGCCAACGTACACAGATCATTTTTAGCACACGTTAAAACCTGTTCCACCTTTTAGAGAATAGGCCAATTTGAGAACGGCTGAAAAATTTACAAAAAAGCGCATGCACACGGGGACTAGATGTAAACAGCTACATAAGTGCTAATTCCATTATCCTCGAAATAAAACAATGAATAACACTTCCTCCAGACCTGTCCAACACACCAAAACCTGAGGGCCAATATCTGGCCTACTGACCTGCCGATGAGGGACAAACTCTTCGGACCCCTAGAGGACCTTCAGCGCACGGCATCATTTGTCAGAGCTTCGGGAGTTGCTGTCTGAGCGTTCAATAAAGAAGAAGAAGCAGAAGAAGAAGAAGAAGAAGAAGAAGAAGAAGAAGAAACTATGAACAAAATAAAGGTCCCGCCACCATACTTTTTGTTGGAAAGTGAATGGAGTTGTTAACGTGCTCGCAAGATGCGCTGCGTGCATTTTGTATTCTGGAAGTTGAGCTACAGTGTCATCTGAAGGATGTTCAGGACAGGGGAGTCTGTACCAGTGTTAACTCCCTGGGAAAGCCTTCTTCGAACGGACACCTCAGTAGTGTGTCCAGCCTGGACCTTCAGTTACCCGTACATTACAAACACTGTATACCGCTTTAAGCCACGGCAGATTTGTCTGCGTAAAATTCGGGCTGCTCTCCATGGGGAGAGTGCGTCGCCACAAGAGCAGTGCCACTCACCATTTTTTTCTTTTCCTGTCTGCATGTGTATTATTTTGTTTCCCTATTAGAGTAGCGTTTTTCTACAGAATTTTGCCAGGAACAAGCCTCTTGTTGCCGTGGGTTCTTTTTGTGCGTTAAAATATGTGTAGCACACGGGACCTCAGTGTATCGTTTCATCCGAAAGACCACCACTAGACCACCACTCTGGTCTAGTGGATGGGGGAAAAGTTTCGGGATCAAACGAGGATCGAACCACCACACACTTCGAACCCGGACTTTTCCGCTTTCTAGACAGTTGCGTTACCTCTAGACCACTGATCCATATAATGCTTTAACCACTGCGACACCCACCTTCTTCAAATGCTGAAAACTCACCCGTGGTGATGGCGGGGGCCGGCAGTGTCATCTGACGATTTTCAGCACAGGGGAGTTTGTTTATCAATGTTAACTCCATGGAAAAACCCTCCTCCATTCCGGAAATTCTGTGGTAGAATTTTCCTCTTTTCTATCACTCTCTTTGTTCCTGCCTGCTTCTTTTTCTTGCTGCCATCTCCTCCTTGTCTATTTTCTGCCTTCTGCGTCCATTTTCCTGCTTTATTCCACAAAGACTTAAAAGAAACATTTCTCTCTCAGATGCGCTGGGCCTGACTTGTCAGGCGCTTAACGGCAGCGTGACGCATTTTTGCTCATATAACAGACACCAATAGTTGTAAAACTGTTCGCTGAAGAAGAAGAACAACAATATGCTGGAAACAGTAGTACACTAAGTTGAATGGGGCTTGTGATGTTATATCGTAACTATCATAGTATGATATAGCAAGAGAAGTGTGCTGATTTCTGTGAAATTACAGCACAAATAGAGTGTTCTCTTCATTTTTCGATTGCTTTAAAAGCTGTATAGCATCAGAACATCGTATACATGTTTGATAACATAGTTATTTTGTCCTGCGTTCTTATAAAACTGAATATTACGTATTCATAAGCTTTGGAAGACGAGAATGTACGAGTATACATTTGATGCATGTTTCTATAGAAAAAGTGTTTACTATTTTTCATTAATAAGTATGCATGGTAATTTGTCTTTCATCAGTAAACATGCATGGAAATTTGTTCAGTTATGTAAACATGACCTAATTTTTACATTTCTGGGGGACTTTCATTGAAGTAGGTAGAGTAGTTTCTAAGTGTTGTTTCTGTTTACACCTCTTCCTTCAGGCCCCTTTACATAATAATACAATAAGTATTGTTCATTGCCTATCATCTCTGTATCTGTCTGTCTGTCTGTCTGTCCGTCTGTCTGTCTGCTTCTCTCTCTCTCTCTCTCTCTCTCTCTCTCTCTCTCTCTCTTTCTCTTTCTCTTTCGCTCTCTCTCTCTCTCTCTCTCCGATTTGGTTCGGTTTGGTGTTATATATATATATATATATATATATATATATATATATATATATATATATATATATATAATAATATATATAAAGAAAACGTATATAGAACTTTCCCATCCATAATAGATTCTGATAGATTCAGACCAAGAGACGAGAGAGACAGACAGAGAGACAGACAGACAGATAGACAGACAAATGGACGGACAAACGGACAGACAGACATAGAGACAGAGAAAAAGAGAATCGTGTGTGTAAGGCAGAGAAAGAAACAGATGTAGAAGAACTGGACAGAGACACAGAAAAAGTGAATGCTAAAAACGCCTCTGCTTCCTTAAAGTTGTAATCACCTTCAATCTACTACGTTCAGCTATTGTCAGACCTACAATCATTCAATCCTACAAAAGAAACACAGCAGAACGAGTTCCCTCCAGTATTGAAAGTAGCATGCAGCTTGTGTAAAGTAAGCCTCACACAAAATTCAAATATGTAGTTAAGCACTTACCTACTTACAGAGAGCTGTTTCGATTTTGTCTTTCTACTGAATCTTGTGCGAAGGAGGTAGAAAAAGCTTATGGAAAATTCTGTCGTCTGTTATGTATTGCTGATAAACTAGTTTGCGAAAACTTACTGGCGAAATATCTGTAGAGTTCTTGACAGAAAAAAGATATTACTTGCTACTTAAAGAAGCTCATATGTTGTTTGCATTCATTTTTATACGTGCACGATTTAGAAGACGAGAAGATTTGATTTTGTAAAGACAAGAAAGCTTCTTCGTTTATTAAACTTCCAAGTAATGATTATTCATCTTTGTTAAATGGGTATTTCTGGTCGGTTCTGTCTTTGCTACTCATAAGGTAAAAGTGTTTCCATAACCTAAACGGTCATTTAGGAGCAAGGTCTCAGACACCTCAGCTTCTTTAGGGGGCCAGCATATTGAAGGCGGCACCCATTTCCTCTCCATTACTGCTTTTACCTTCCCTGACCCTAAAGAAGACAGGTATCCATTTACAGCTGGGTGAACTCGGGGACTGTACTGAAGCCAAGGCGCACGAACGGTCACCCCATCCAAGCGGTAACCGCGCTTAACGTTGCTTAACCTTAGCTTGGGGAGAGCGAGTGCCTGACCGCTGAGCTATCCCGTATCCCGTACCCCCTACTGGTATACTTCTGGTACGAACTTCTCAAAGAAGAACTATGAACCAAGGTAGGTGCTGCAAGAGCAGTGTTCTTGATCCTCAGAATGGACTAATAATCTGATCATGAGATGAACGTATAGAAAAGAAACTTGAGATTTTAAATGATTTGAAAGCTAAACAGTATTTGTTCTGTCTGATCTCTTTTCTTTCATCTTAAAAGAAGTATTGGGTGGCCATGGTGCTGACCTAATTTCTCCATTTAATTAAACGCGTGTGGGCCAAACTTAGGTGTGTGTGTGTGTGTGTGTGTGCGCGCGCGCGTGCGTGTGTGTTAAATCCATTCTGAAAAGCAGTCCTCGTGTTGTTTATTTCAGAAATCAATTTACTTGTTCAAAGCCACACCTTTGGGAGGGGGTTGAGGGTAATCATTCATCTTAGATCGTTGACAGCTCTGTTCCAGCATGTGCTGTTTGCCTGTCAGCTTATGTCTGTAGAGATTAACATCCACTTTGCTGTCTTTTTTTTCTTCTACAAGTTGCATTTATCTCTTTATTATTTTTTGGATTGTATCTTTGTGCCTGTCTCCCAGCTGTAAATGGGTACCTGCCCTCTTTAGGGTCAGGAAAGGTAAAGCAGCGAGGGAGAGGGGATGGGCGCCGCCCTCAATATGCTGGCCCCTAGGGAAGTGAGGTCTCTGACGCCTAGCTCCCATACGATCTTCTAGGTTATAAGACACCTTTACCTTTTTTTTTTATCTGTGTCTGTGTGTCTCTGTCTCTCTCACTCTCTCTCGCTCTCTCGCTCTCTCTCTTTCTCTCTCTGTCTCTGTCTCTGTCTCTCTCTCTCTCTCTCTCTCTCTCTCTCTCTCTCTCTCAGAAAAGTGTATTTTTTCCTTCTAAATCTTCAAGTCTAAAACTCACTACCACAGGATATTTCCTTAATCAATATCAGGTTTTCTGGCTGTCTGTCTGCCTGCCTTCCTGTCTGTATGTATGTATGTCTCTGTGTGTCTGTTTCTCTATCTGTTTCTCTCTCTGTCTCTATCTCTCTGTCTCTGTCTGTCTGTCTCTCCCTCTCTCTTTCTTTCTCTTTTTTTCAGTCTCTCTCTCTTTCAATTTCTCTCTCTTAATCTGTTTCTCTCTCTCTCTCTCACTCTCTCTCTCTCTCTCTCTTCTCTCTCTCTCTCTCTCTCTCTCTCTCTCTCTCTCTCTCCTCTCTCTCTCTCTCTTTTCCCTTTATAAGCAAAGTGTCTTTTCCCCTTCTAAATCTTCAAATCTAAAATTCACCATCACACTTAATCTCCTGATATCAGGTAGACCTTCTGGCTATATCTATCTGTATGTCTGTCCACCTCTCTGTCTGACTGTCTGTCTATCTGTCTCCCTCTCTCCCTCCCTCCCTCCCTCCCTCTCTCCCTCTCTCTCTCTCTCTCTCAGAAAAGTGTCTCTTTTTTCTTCTAAATCTTCTTCTTAGTCTCAAAAGTCACCTCTGCAGTAAAATCTCAAAATATCAGACTTTCTCGCTATCGATCTAGCTAAAGAACCTCTCCCCCTACACACCACACACACACACCTCACACACACACACACCACACACACACACACACACACACACACACACACACACACATTTATCACCCTGCATCAAAGTGGAAGCCTTGTGTAAGTCGATCCTTACAGAATGACAAAGGTGTCTGCGAGTCCACAGACGTAAAGGTTGCCGTCCTAGATTCTCCTGTTTCTGCACCCACATAACTCTCTGGGAGAGAGAGAGTGTGAGAAGCAAAAAAAGATGCTGACAGAATAAACCTCAAGTTTATGGACACAAAAGCGTGTTTCCTGCTGAGCAGAAAACGACCTCATATATTATAGATCATTATCTTTAAGTCTGAGCTGATGTGTGTATGTATGTCTGGTAAGAATCATCTGCTGTCTAATGAAGACGAATGCACTTTGTAGGTGTGATTTGTAAGGACATCTTCAGAGGGATGGGCTTTGTTTTGGTTGTTGCTGATGTCTGGTGTGCGACCAGCCTTTAGGATTGACATTTGAACATTCCTATTTTAGGGTGAGGCTATTTTCTCTTCTGTTTTTAAAAAAAACTTTTTCTTTCATTAAATGTCTGAGCAGAAATTTTGAACTGAGGCTTCTACCGACTTTGCCACCTTTTATAATCTCACCAATATTGATGTTTCAGCGTTTTGCTTCTTTGGGGTTTCTTTGGGTTAAAAAAAACATTCCTCAGGTACAGTTCCGAGGTTCACCAATGGCGATATTTTGCGTATGCGACCGATTTTGCCTTCTGAAAGAGCCCCCGGCATCCTCCCCCCCCTCCCCCCCCCCCCCCCCCTCCCCCCATCCGAGTCGCTAGAGTTTTAGCCATCATCACTCTACATCTACAGCTGTCAGACCTACTAGTATCATTATGATCCTGAGCAAAAAACACAGATTCAGTCTACCCCATAATCGACCGTTCCAGCTTTAGAAAATGAAGCCTCGCGACATGAACAGAGCAGCGAAGGACAGACCTACAGAGAACTGCCTGGATTAATTGTGTCTTGATACTAAGAGAGGTTGTCATTAATGTTGTGCGAAGGAGTTAAGAGAGGAAGTCGATATAAAAGTTTTTCATCAGTATCCTCAGCTTCTGACACAGTTTGGTTTTCTAGGGGGGGCAAAGTCCTTCCTGGTAGGTAATTGGGAAAATGTATGATGAAAAGGGGTCGTTTGATGCGTGGTTTGACTTCAAATGCCTTTTCTGGAGTACATCGTTCGATCTGTATGATAGGTTAGAGAGATGGGGAACTTCAAAGCTTTGTTTTAGTACCAGGTAATCAGCCTACAGGGAACAGTTCAATGAGAGAGACGAGGAGGAAGACAGAGAAACCGATCGAAAGAAGACAACATCAGAGAGTGGACTTGCCTTGAGTGGAATAATCTGCTACAGAAAGCTGAGGACCGCGAGGAGTGGAGGAAACTGGTTGCAAAATCTTCAGTGGTGCCCTACTCAAGTCATGTCAAGTCAAGTTAAATTTGTATCTCCAGATGGTACATTGAATAAGCAATGCATTTGGTTTTTTTCATCAAACCATCTATCTAGGAACAAAAACTACTTGATCAATACTATCTAACTACGTTATAACGACAACCAAAACAAGAAAATAACAGTCTACAGGACTACAGGATAGGTGAAGGTAAATCGTTATTTACTTTGAAAATGTGTGTTCTGTAAGGCATTGCCCACTTGAGAGTTGTGGACTTCCAATAGAAGTACAAGAATGCCCTGCAGTGCTGGAAAAACGCTGCATCTGAACATCAAGATCGGGCGAATGTCCTTATTAAGATTTCCCCTCTTTTCAGTTTAGTGTTTATTTTTGTTGCTGTTGAATATTAGTTTGGTTACTTCTTTGTCTTCGTCGAAAGCTCAGACAGCAACTATTATTGTCTGTCATAGAGCGAAAATGTGTTGCGCTGATGTTCAGCACCTCACAAGTCAGGCCCAGCACATCCGACTTTGACGTGGGAGAGAATTGTTGTTATCTTTTAAATCTTTCTGGAAAAAAACCCCCAGGAGAATGGACCAGTAAGGCAGAAAATAGACAAGAAGATGGTGACAGGAAGAAAAGAAACACTTCATTCTCCTTTGTTGGTTGTCAAAAGCTGGGCCTCTAAAGATGATATCCCAGTGCAGTCTGTGACGTCATCAATCCACCAATGTTTCGGGAACTAGTTTCAGTTTAGTTCTTGGTGACAGATTTCCTGATTATTTTTGTTTCAGAAAAGTGCAAGTTTCTAAAATCCGTGATAGTTTTATGACTGTCACCATAGATTTTCTTAGAATCTGTTATACTGACACACCAGTGACGTGAAGAAACAACCTTGTCGTCAACTCGGAACTGCCCTGTAGGCCTTGGTCAGCTAAACCTCAAGGCGTTACAGGAGGATCTATGCTCAGACCTCCAGGTTTCCGCCTCTTCCTGCTTTATCTGTGCACCGAAATAACTATCCAGGAAAAAAAAGCATTTGAAAGAATAACGATAAAAGTTCATACAAGCAAAAGTTTCTTTTCTGCTGTGCACAGTGACCTGAAAATAGTGTTATTTCTCATACAGTTTGGATAGGTGTTGATGTGTACAAGTCTGGTAAGTGTAGGGTGTGCTTATAAAAGACCAACATTAATTCAAGTCAAGTCAAGTCAAAAACACTGTAATTATCCCATGAAGGGCAATTACAATACTGCCAGGCAAATTGATACGCATCAAAATCTCAAAAGACACAAAAAAGCTACATTTCATATTGGCTAACTGATCTTCCCAGCATTGTTGCTGGTATTACTGACACCTCAGACACAACTCTGCAGAACTTGGAGCTGATAAGACACACAATATAACTAAAACAAGATAAAAAAAAAGTATCGCCTGTCAGTAGAGAGTGTCGCCACTCGAGCAGCGCCACCTACACACATACGTCTTCTCCTATCATTTGCCTGAGCATCCCGACAGATTTTTTTTAAATCATCGTCTAACTGCTTTCAGCCTTGGCATTTAAGATTATTTCAAAAAGTTCCTTCTTCTTCTCTTTTAAACGCTCAGACAGAAAAAACTTGTGTCTGTCATATAAGTGAAAATGTGCTGTGCTGCCATTAAACGACTGACAAGCCAGGCCCAGCGCATCCGACTTCGGCATGAGAGAGAATTATTACCTTTTAAATCTTTCTGTGGGGAAAAGGCAGAAGAATGGACCAAGAAGGCAGAAAATAGACAAAAAGGATATGATAGAAAGGAGCAAGGCAGAAACAAAGAGAGGGAAAGAAAAGATGGAATCTCTAGCACTGAGTTTCCAGAAGGTGGGGATGATATTTATACTGACAGGCTTGGCATCCCCAAAGCTACATTTTCAAAAAAGTGTTGGGATGCGCTAACGTGTTCTTCTCATTTCGAAAGATTGTTTTGGGGTAAATCAGCACAGAGATGGTAAATCAAGTCTACAGTTGTGTTGTTGTTGCCATGTTTCTCATCTAAGCTGTAAATATAATATCGAACCTTACTGTGTTACCTTTCTTTTGTTCTGTTCATACTCTCTCTCTCTCTCTCTCTCTCTCTCTCTCTCTCTCTCTCTCTCTCTCTCTCTCTCTCATCTATCTATCTATCTATCTATCTTCTCTCTCTCTCTCTCCCCATCTCTCTCTATGTCTCTCTCTCTCTCATTCTAATTCTTTAGGAGTGAAAGAAATTCTTTAGGAGAGAGACAGAGAGAGAGACAGACAGACAGACAGACAGACATAGACACATACAGATAGACAGACAGGCAAAAAGATGGACAGAGACAAATAATTATATATTTTCAAAAAACACTCAACTAAAAAGTTTGTTTTTTCTGTTTCCCTGAAATTTTAATCACTTGCAATGTACACCCACTGTGGCAACGCACACAAAGCTCCACAGAACACCAACAAAACGACGTTACTTTATCTTCTCATCAACCTGACCACCTTCTGTCAAGCGAGCCTCACAGAGCTAAAAGCACACTTCAGCAGAAACTTAACAGAAACATGTCTTCACTTGGGCGTTTTTACAGACAAAACTAATCAAAAAAAAGATTGTGTTCGAAATGTTTGACGCAGACAGTATCAGCTGCTCATGCGGGAAAGCTGAATGACATTTTTAAAATCTTGCCTTGCAGAAAATGTGAAAAATTTTTGATTAAAAATGGTTGAAGTCTACTGCTAGAAATGGACTTAGTATATTTTAAAGCTATTTGTTGTTGTTGTTAATTTACACTACATATTCTGGTTACATCTCAACAATTTTAAGTGAAAACGTGTGACATTCTGTCTTTTTAATATGGGTGATCTGTACCTTTTTGCTACTGCCGAAGATCTGAATTTTGAAGAAGAATCGCAAAGACTATAATTATGAGGTGATATGAGATAGTGGTTTTAATTCACAAGACTGGATCAATGATCTGAGAGTGGAATGGAAACTAGACCAAAACAAAACTGGAGGTCTAAAAACTTTCTATGTGTGCAGAACTTCTTCTTCTTCTTCTCCTCCTCCTCCTCCTCCTCCTCCTCCTCTCCTCTCCTCTCCTCTCCTCTCCTCTTCCTCTCCCTCTCCTCTCCTCCTCCTCCTCCTCCTCCTCCTCCTCTTCTTCTTCTTCTTCTTCTTCTCCTTCTTCGTCGTCGTCGTCATCGTCGTCGTCTTCTTATTCTTTTTCTTCTTCTTCGTCGTCGTCGTCTTCTTCTTTTCCTCCTTCTCCTCCTTTTCTTTTCCATTCATGCACACACACACACATACAAACACACGTACACACACTCATTCACTCAACCACGCACTCACTCACTTCTTTTTCTTCTTTATTCTTCGTCTTCTTCTTTCTTCTTCTTCTTCTTCTTCTCTTCTTCTCTTCTTCTTCTTCTTCTTCTTCTTCTTCTTCTTCTTCTTCTTCTTCTTCTTCTTCTTCTTCTTCTTCATCATTCATCATCATCATCTTCTTCTTCTTCTTTTTCTTTTCCTCTTCCTCCTTCTCCTTCTCCTTCTTTTCCACGCATGCACACACACATACATGCACACCCACACAAACACTCACTCACACACCCACTCACCCACTCACTCACTTACTCACCCACTCACTCACTCACTCACTCAAACACAGCGTCGAGAGCAAAATACAATTGTCTAAATCCTCAATCAATACAACGACCATCACAATAGGATATCGGACCTTGTAGTCATCGCTCTAGCTAGCAAAGCAGCACACATTCAGTTCCCCAGTTACAGACGACCAGCCCTTCCCCGTGGGGATGCTTGGAGCTTGCCCGTATAAACAGCATCCCTACCTTCCAGAAATTCTATGCCAGCTAGAAAATCCCTCTTTTCTATCACTCTCTTTGTTTCTGCCTTCTTCCTTTTCTTCCCTCTCTCCTCCTTCTTGTCTATATTCTGCCTTTTTGGGCCATTCTCCTGCCTGTGTTTTTTTTCATAAAGACTTTTTAAAAGGTAATAGTTCTCTCCCAAGCCGAAGTTGGATGCGCTGGGCCTGACTTGTCAGGCGTTTAACGGCAGTGCAACGCATTTTTTGTTTGTTAGACAGGCCACAATAGTTGCTGTCTGAGTATTCTGGGAGTATTCTGGGAGTAGTCTGGGAACAGATGACAAAATTAAAAAACCGCATACACACGCATAAAAAAAGCGCTTTGATTTGTAGCTTTACAAGATTCAGCGCTATATAAATTCCATACATTATTCAAAGAAGAGGCTGAGTTATATGGAATGACAAGAGTATCTGAGCGCAGACCTACAGACCGCCATTTCAGTCTGTTCGCCTGTCTGTCTGTCTGTGTGTCTGTCTGTCTGTCTGTCTATCTATCTGTCTGTGCATCCAAATAGCACTTCGGGAAAACTTTCTGACAGTAAGCAACAACAAAAAGTTTGCTGGATTGAGAAGTTTGTTTGCTGGTCTGTGGACTGACCTCATATATTATGGATGCTAATCTTTAAAAGCCAGCTGGGCTGAAGAGTGTATATATGTCTAGTAGGCATAAGCCACTGTCTAATGAAAGCTAATGGTATTTAATCAGGTCAGTGTATGCATGCTGGGATAGATGTTTTTGTCTGGTGGTATGTCCTTTTTTTCTAGACTTGGCTTTATATGTGGTGGTGGTGGTGGTGGTGGTGGTGGTGTGGTGGTGGTGGTGGTTGTCTTCTTTTTCTTTTTCTTCTTCTACTTCTCCTCCTCCTCCGCCTTCTTCTTCTTCCACCTCTTCCTCTCCTCCTCCTCCTCCTCCTCCTCCTCCTCCTCCTCCTCCTCCTCCTCTTCCTCCTTCTTCTTCCTCCTCTTCTTCGCCTTCTTCTTCTTCCTCGTCCTCCGCCTCCTTCCTCTTCTTCTTCTTCTTCCTCTTCTTCTTCTTCTTCGCAATTCTTCTTCTTCTCTTTGGATGTTCCTTGGCTTAAAACTTTGGATTTTATTCAGTATAAGCACTCTGTCTCATTCATCGCATCTATCTGGGAATTACTGTGAGGGTGTAAGTAGACACTGAATGAGAAGCTTGCGTGTGTCATGTTTTCCCGTGCCTCGCCGTATTATAGGCA
>CM054135.1:93323084-93325584 GCA_028751875.1 Rapana venosa
ATCTATATCAAAGATTGCCATAGTGCCTGTTAATCTTTTTAAGACCAAAATACGCATAGAATTATGGAAATAACCCGCCTGCTCCAAACTGCACACCAATGGTCTGTTCAGCAAGTTCCTCAGCTGCTGAAGTGTAGCATGCAATATTCCGCATTCTGTAAAAGCTGAAATTGAAGGCCCCACTTACTGACAGCAAAGACACACGGAAAAGATGGGAGAAAGAGGACAGGAAAGGACAAGGCAGGGAGGGAGGGGGAGGGGGAGATGTGGGGTAAAGTTGCCAATGGTTTCAAGCCAAGGGAGATTTGCAGTGCAAGCTCTTTGCCAAGCTCAGGGGACTTAAATTCAACACTTTTACCTCCCCTGTCTGGTTTCTGGAACAAGTTTCAACAAAATTTGAAAAAGTAAACAACCTGCCAGTTCCTGTACCAGAAAGGTCATGCTGACATGAAACAACAAGAAAACATAGACATGACAGAGATATGCAGACTTGTTCATTTTTTTGTTTGCCTTTAAAAGGAGGTAAAAAGATCCTACTGTGGTGTACAAAAAAGGCAAAGAAAAAGGAAACGAAGACGGGCGTCAAGTTGACAACTTGAATCCGCGCTGTCAGATCGTGAGCTCAACACTTGAACAAACTACAGCTGACTTAATTTGACTTGACTTCACTTGACTTAATTTCTTTCTTTTTAACCTATGTGTGAAGTTGTTGAGGCAGCACACATAAGTTTCAGAGAGAGTGTCTTCTAAAAACAGAACCTAACAGTGCTTATTCCCCCTCCACTATTGACACTGAGAGGGAAACCAAATCAAGTCTGTGTTGACACAGAAACCAGGAGCAGGAATGGAATCAGGATTGGCCACACATTGCAAGAGGCTCTCACCAACATCCCAAGACAGCCACTCGATCAGAATCTACACGGGGAGGGATGGGGGTAGGAGAAAGACGCCATGACCACAGTAAACGTGAGGATGGTTGCACAGACAGTGCAGTGAAGGCAAAGCCAGAATGACATGACAGGGACACACTTTAAGAGAGTCAGTGCTGAACTTCATCTGTTGGAAATCTGTTGCTGCTGAACATTCTTTTAGAAAATGGGGAGGGGGGGGTAGAAAGGGGAACTAGGTCACTTTATCTACACGGACAGACAAATAGAGGATTTGGTGTGAACATTCTGTCTGTATGTCCCTGTTGCTGTCTCTCTCTCTATCTGTCTGTCTGTATCTCTCTCTCTCCCTCTTGCACACACACACACATGCACACACACACACACACACATGCACACAAGCACACACACACACATCAATTTACACAGTGTTTTACCAACACTTAAAGGGAAGACATATACAGAAACAATCGCAATGTTATTAGGCTAAAACAAAACAGTCTTGCTTTAACAACAAGAAGATTTGGACAGTACATAATACAGCTTCTACTTGGCAGCTTAAATCCATGCCATCATATCTCTGAGCTCAACACTCTATAAACTACACCTAACTAATTTGAATTGACTTCACTTGACTTAATTTCTTTTTTAAACTGTTTGTGAAGTTGTTGAGGCAGCACACATAAGTTTCAGGGAGAGTGTCTTCTAAAAACAGAACCTAACAGTGCTTATTCCCCCTCCACTATTGACACTGAGATGGAAACCAAATCAAGTCTGTGTTGACACAGAAACCAGAAACAGGAAAGGAATCAGGATTGACCACACATTGCAAGAGGCTATCACCAACATCCCAAGACAGCCACTCGATCAGAATCTACACGGGGAGGGATGGGGGAAAGAGAAAGGCGCCATGACCACAGTAAACATGAGGACTGTGCAGTGAAGACAGAGCCAGAATGACACGACAGGGACACACTTTAAGAGAGTCAGTGCTGAACTTCATCTGTTGGAAATCTGTTGCTGCTGAACACTGTTAAGAAGTCATGAGGGTGAGTGGGTAGGTGAGTGGGTAGGTAGAGGGAGAACTAGGTCACTGTAACTATACAGTCAGGCAAATAGAGGGATTGGTGTAAATATTTTCTCTGTCTGTATGTATTTGTTGCTGTCTGTCTGTCTGTCTGTCTGTCTGTCTGTCTCTCTGTCTCTCTCTCTCTCTCTCTCTCTCTCTCTCTCTCTCTCTCTCTCTCTCTCTCTCTCTCTCTCTCTCTGTTTGTTTGTCTATCTGCCTGACTGTCTGTCTATCTGTCTGTCTGTCTCTCTCTCTCTCTCTCTCTCTCTCTCTCTCTCTCTCTCTCTTCTCTCTCTCTCTCTCTCTCTCACACACACAGTCATAATTATGTACGCATATGTGCATACACATGCGCATACATACATGCACGCATACACACACTCATAGAGCACAAGGTACTAACATATATAGCAAAAGAGATTCAAAGAAAAATAAAACAAGAGAGTGTGTGTGTTGAGAGAGAGAGAGACATACAGGCAGACAAAAAAGACCCACAGAGACATATCATTATATGAATCAGGATTGGCACAGAGAGAGAGACAAA
>CM054135.1:93333084-93343084 GCA_028751875.1 Rapana venosa
CTAATTATTTTTAGACAATATCGTTTCTGTTTCTATGGAATAGCGTAAAGCTTAGTATCATGGGAAAAAAGCTTTGTAGGGGAAGGGGAGATAGAGAGAGAGAAAGACAGACAGAGAGAGACAGAGAGAGAGTAAGAGAGAGAGAGAGACAATGACAATAACATTTTTTTTTATGTCGAGAATAATAAATAAGCACTCATGTGTTTTTTTTACATCTAGTGCCCGACCTTAGGGATATGTATGATAATAAAACAAAATAAGGCCAATACCAATACACTCACGCAGTGAATGGGAAAAAATATCCACACACGAAACCCTCCCCCCCCCCCCCACACACACACACAAAATCACAGAGAGAGAAGCAACAAGAAGTAATAAAATAAAGCAAAACAGAGCAAAACAAAAAACACAGAAGCAACCTCCAAAATACCAAAGAAACCAAGAGCAAAATAAAGCACCAACAACAACAAGGGGAGAGGGGGCAAAGAGAGAGAGAGAGAGAGAGAGAGAGAGAGAGAGAGAGAGAGAGAGAGAGAGAGAGAGAGGGTGTGTTTGTGTGTGTGTGTGTGTGTGTGTGTGTGTGTGTTCATATCACAGTCCCAGGCTTTCATATCCAGCACTTTTTTTCGCGTAGTGAAAATCAGGTTAGACTACAAATTGTCCACGATTCCTTTTTTTTTAATGAACAAACCTACCTTTCTGCCAAATAAAATGACAATAGAGCTAAAATGATTATGGCTACAAGTAAACAAAACCTTAAAGATATCATTCTTATAGCTGGCGGGTGACACAAACGTACCTAGCATGCAATCAGCTCCCTAGAGAAAGATGCGGGTCTCACAACCTTAACTTGCCTGTCACACACTGTCTGAATAGACCAGTACACTGTTTTTTTCAGAGAGAATCCAAATCAGGTCACGGAAAATGGAAGATTCTGCCGCATAACGGTTTTTCTATCAGTCATCAGCAGTATTTGGGGCCAAAGTCACAAGAATAGCATAGTATATGTTTGAAATCCATATAAAGTTGGGGTTTTCAACATCGTGAAACAAAACGTCCTGAAGTTGAGATCAGTTCCTTAGGAAAATCGTCAAAAAATCATACCTGCAGATTGACCAGTCAGTGTGTTATATTTCAGTGATTTCCAAGTGCATACGAGAGAAGATGAAACTGAGACATATCCGGTCGATTCCAGAGGCAAACCAACCAGCAAAAAGGAAGATAAAAATAGGGTAACAGTAACTAACCTGATGTAACATATACTTTGTGAATATATTAAAAGAATATATGCAGACTAATCCAGGTGATGCTATAGTATACAGTGATTAGGTCAGAGAGAGAGAGAAGATAGTAGATAGGATAGAGAGCAGCACCAGACAGACAGAAAGACAAAGAAAACAGTGATGAGTAATAGGATAGATAGTATAGAATAGAAGATAGATAGATAGATAGATAGAAGATAGATAGAAGAGAGGTAGAGATAGATAGACAGACAGACAGAAGACAGATAGATAGATAGATGATAGATGGTAGATAGATAGATAGATAGATAGATAGAGAGATAGATAGATAGTAGATAGATAGATAGATGACAGAAGACTAGATAGATAGTAGATAGATATAGATAGATAGATGATAGATAGATAGATGATAGATAGATAGATAGATAGATAGAATAGAGAGATAGATAGATAGATAGATAGATAGATAGATAGATAGATAGATAGATAGATAGATAGATAGATAGATAGATAGATAGATAGATAGATAGATAGATAGATAGATAGATAGATAGATAGATAGATAGATAGATAGATAGATAGATGATAGATAGATAGATAGATAGATAGATAGATAGATAGATGATAGATAGAAGATGATAGATAGATAGATAGATAGATAGATAGATAGATAGATAGATAGATAGATATAGATAGATAGATAGATAGATAGATAGATAGATAGATAGATAGATAGATAGATAGATAGATAGATAGATAGATAGATAGATAGATGGATAGATATCCACAGAACCCCCTGACACTGAGAAGCAGGGGTAGAGGCTGTGTGATAAGTGAAAATCATTACCCCCTCTTTTCGCGCCACACATACGAGGGGATGTAATCAGGTGGAGATAGAGAGAGAGAGGGGAGAAAACTTGTCTGCCAATGGCTGTGTGCAGTGTCCGGAAACCGATGGGCAGACATTACTGTGCGGTGTAGCGGTCATTTTTCTCCTTTCTTCCTTTCTTAGTTTTCTTTTCCGGTGGGTGGGTGTTGGGTGGGCTGGGTGGGGTGGGTGGAGGTGATTCTTTTGTTTTTCAGCTGGCTTTTTTTCTGTTCCAATCTCTTGATATATTTATATATCGGTCTGCCCTGATAGCTATGTCTCTGTATCCATCTCTTTCTCTGACAATCCCTGTCTCTCTCTGTGTCTCTGTCGCTCTCTCTCCCTATCTATCTATCTACGTGTAGTTTACTATTGCTGTTGCTTTCCCTATAAAAACAGTACAATGAATTTGTTGGCGTTATCTTTCCATTAGCCAAAATAATACTATTTACCTGGCTTTTTCTCCTTTATATTATGGGGTTGGTGGGGGTGGAGTGTATTGTTTAATTGTCACCCGCTTCCCTTGTTGTTGCTTTTTTTTGGTTCTCGGTTTCTTTGCTATTTTTTGTATTTGGTTGTTTCTGTAGGTTTTTTGTTTTGCTTTGCTTTATTTTATTATTTGTTGGATTTTTATCTCTTTTTTTGGTGGTTTTTATGTTTTTTGTGGGGTTTTTTTTCTTTTTAGTTTGTGAGTGTATGATATTGGGTTTATTTTATTATCATATAATGTATCCCTTACGGTGGGGACTGGATTGTAAAAAAAAGCACATTGGGGCTTATTCATTATCCTCGAAATAAAAGAATTGCATTGTCATTGTCATTATCTACTCTCTCTTTTCTCTCCTCTCTCTCTCTCTCTCTCTCTCTCTCTCTCTATATATATATATATATAATAAAATATATAATATATATATATATATATGTAATAATATATATATATATATATATATATATATATATATATATATATATATACTTTCCATCACCAAAAAACAAACAGAAAATCAAACAAAAACATACTCACACATACACACACAGCCTCATTAGTATATTTTCATTGAAAGTGGATGTATGCAGTCACTACAGCCTTTTGTTTTTCAGTATCTCATACGTGAATTGATAACCCAAAGTTATGGTTACACCATCTCAATCATTTCATTTTCGTAACTGCATATCCTTTACAAGATTTAGCGCTGTATAAATTCCATACATTATTATTATTATTATTATAAACTGAGTCCCTCATTTTGAAGGTTGCACTTCAGGGCAGCTTTCTTTCTTTGATAAGATTAAGCGGTGGAAAGAAGGGGCTGAAGCGCCATTGCGTGTGAGCTAATTGTGTTGTAGAAATATATCTGAAGTCAGAATGTGGCTGCCTAAATAGTGTGTGTGGGGGGGAGGGGGGGAGAGGAGCAGCTGCACACGCAAAAATCTTACTATTGGTGAAACTCAGAGCTTTAGCCAAGGGACTAGCTAGAAAATGTATTAATAATAATAATAATCATCATCATCATTAATACTATATAAATAATATAATAATAATAGTTAGTATAATATAATAAAATAAATAATAATAATAATAATAATGTATTGAATTTCTATAGCGCTGAATCTTGTAAAGCAACAAATTAAAGCGCTCAGATAACTTTTTAAAATTTTGTTTTTAAATATCGAGGTAATCGGAATAAGCACTCATGTGCTTTTTTTTTGCATCTAATCCCCGTGTATATGCCGTTTTGTAAATTTTGTCATCTGTTCCCACCGGCACACAATGGCCTACTCTTTCGAAAAGCGGAACAGGATTTAACGTGTGCGCAAGATGTTCTGCATGGGTTCGCACAAGGGGGCCTCGGTTTATAGTCTCATCCGAAGGACTTTGACATTCAGTTCAATTTTTTTGTGGTCAAACTGGGAAGAAAGGGCGAGGCTGGGAATCAAACCCAGAACCTCACGGTTTACTTGTTGGCAGGCAAACGTCTTAACCACCCTGCCACCTTCCTTCGTAATGCAGGATAATGCAGGAAAATAAACGGAAAACTATCATTTAAAATAACCTCCAACAATAATTCATGATGTACACATTTTTTGGTGAGAAGTGTACATACCTCCACACAGCCCTCAGACAGAGGCTGCGCGATCAGTGAAAATCATTACCACCTTCTGCACCACCCCCACGGAAGGGAGGTAATCAGGTGGAGAGAGAGGGGAGAGAACTGGTCCGCTAATGGCTGGGTGCACTGTGTGGAAAATGTTGGGCAGACACTTACTGTGTCGTGTGCTGGTCGTTTTCTGGTCTTTCTTGTCGGTGATTTTGTTTGGGTGTTCGTTTGTTTTTGTGTGGGTTTTTTGGTGGTTTTCGGCTCTTATTTGTACGTTGGTTTGTTTGTCAGGGAGGTTTTTTTTCCTCGTTTGTTACTATGTTTTTCTTTTTAATCTACACCTTGGTTTTTTTAAGGGGTTGTGTTTTTACTGTATATGTCTGTCTTTCCATTTCTTTGTTTCTAAGTTCTCTCTCTCTTCTTTCTCTTTCTTTCTTTTCTTTGTCTCTGCCTCATTTTTTGCCTTTCCTTCTCGTTTCTCTCTCACTCACTCTCTCACTCACTCTCTCACTCACACACACACACACACATCACACAAACACATACAAACACACTCACGCGCGCGCGCGCAGAACATCTTGCGTACACGTTAAACCCATTCCGCTTTTTGGAGGAGTAGGCCATTGTGTGCCAGTGGTAACAGATCACAAAATTTACAAAACTGCATACACACGGGACTGGATGGTAAAAGACACGATTGCTTATTCCATGATCCTCGAAATAAAAGAATAAAATAAAATAAATAAATAACATATCTCTCTCCTTTGCATGATTATACAATTTTATTCAAACCTGGCATTTATTGCAGGTAAATTGATGTATCTATACATTTGGTTATTATTCATCTTGTTTCGGGAATGATTCTTATAAAGTTGGATGTAATAAAACATCACCATTATGGCTATTATTTGCAGTAAAATGATTACACTATCTGAATAGTTGGACTCTCGGTACCAAAATGAAAATTAAACATTCTCTTTACATTGGCCACATACTGTAGAGCAATATCTACAGTCCTAGACATCCCTAAAGCCTCGACACAGGACGAGTGATAAATGAACAAAATCATTCTCAGCTTCCACTGTACAGCCAGACAGAGTGTAATCAAGTGAAGAGAGAAGAGCACTTGTCTGTTAACTGCTGTGTGTATAGCGTGAAGGGGGGTTGGGCAGTCAGACAGATGTAGACATTAGGTAGAGAGTGAGCTGGTTCTGCCAATTAAAGTAACAGAAAGAATATTCTTCTGATGCATCAAAGATATACTCTAAGTAAAGAACGATTTGTCTCTGTCAACTTCACTGACAGTAAAATCATATTTTCTACAGTCTGCTCTGCTTCTGTGTACCAGCTTTCAACTTCCCCTTCCCCACCTGGTGCTACTGGTGGCCTGTCAAATTTCACAGCATTCCCACCTTCTGGAAATTCCATCCCAGGAATTCCCTTTTATCCATCCCTCTATTTCTTTCTGCTTTAATCCTTTTCTTCCTGTAACTTCCTTCTTTTTTTCTATTTTCTGCATTCTTGGTCCATTCTCCTGCCTTTTCTCCAGAAAGAATTAAAAGATAGTTCTCTGCCATGCCAGAGTCAGATGTGCTGGGCCTGACTTGTCAGGCGCTTAACGGCAGTGCAATGCATTGTCCCTCACAAGCTCACAAAAATGAAACGTGTTTAAACTTTAAATAGATAATCAGTATTTGTTTTTGAATAAGTACATTATGTTAATAATGTCTACACTTAGTATCAAGATCGAAAGCAAACAGTACCTTTACCATAGCAGAATACTGTAGAGCAATACCCACATACCCAGCCATTGAGAAGCCTGGATAGATGACCCGCGATAAACAAAAATCATTACCATTATCCGCTACATATCCAGACAGAGTGCAATCAAGTGAAGAGAGACGAGCACTTGTCTGGTAACTGCTGTGTGTATAGCCTGAAGGGAGGTGGGCAGACATACAGATGTAGACATTAGGTGGAGAGTGAGCTGGCTCTGCTTATAATTAAAATAACCAAAAATAATATTCCAGTTTATTTCAGATATGTCCTCAATAAAGAATTATCTTTCTCTGCCAACTTCAATGTTAGTGATAGTTATAGTCTTGTGCAGTGTGCTATGGCTGTTTTACCAGCTGTCAACTTCGCTTTTTCTTATGGCATATTTTCAGGAACCGTGTTTGGTAGCGAAAGGATAACACTGGGTAAAATGTATTGGTTGCAGACTAGACGTGTCAGCAAAAGTGAGTGAAGTGAATGGTACATGGTGTGTTAACAAGTTAAGATAACTATTTTGACACTTTTGATCATGCCAAAAGAAACATCGTTGTAAACCTTTTAACCAGAAGCAGGAGGAAACAAATCTCGAAAGTCTCAAGTAAATATACCAGACAAAATCTTTGAAGATGAAGAAAATTAAATTCCAAAATTTGGAGTAAAAAGGGCCACTATAAAACTATTATAAGATAGCTGTCACATACGTTAGAATGATTATATCGTCTAAATATCTCCACACTATATATACAGATTAAATGTAAATGTCCATTTGACACTGTCAACACACTCACTATACAGCAGTATCTACACACTTACACATCCTAAAGCCGGGCGTATGACGCGTGATAAATGAAAATCATCACCACCAGAGACAGACGCTATATCTGGACAGACTGTAATCGTGTGCAGATAGAAGAGTACTTTGGTCTTAACCTCTGTGTGTCTAACGTGAAATGAGATGAGCAGATAGACAGACAGATGTAGGTACTATGCAAAGAGTAAGCCGGTCCTGCCAATGAAAAACACAACAAAAACAATCTCCAAATGTATCTGTCTGTCACGGGGGATGGGATAGCCTAGTGGTCAGAACATTGCACTCGCAATTTGACGACCCGGGTTCGAATCCCGTTCAAGGGGATTTTTCCCCTGGAGTTAACATCAGTGCAGACTCCACTCTCCACAAAAGTCCTTCGGACGATATTATAAACCGAGATTCCGTTTGCGAACGCAGTCAGAACATCTTGCCCACACGTTAAATCTTGTTCCGCTTTTCGAAAGAGTAGAACCATTGTGTGCTGGTAGGAACAGATAACAAAACTTACAAAACCGCATGCACACTGGGACTGGATATAAAAAGCAAATGAGTGCTTATTCCATTATCCTTGATGTAAAAGAAAAAATCTCTGTGTCTTTCTTTTTCTCTTTGGCCCTTAATGCTGCTGTCTTTCTAACTTTCTAACTAACTGTCTCTGTGCCTGTCTCTGGACTGTCTGTCTGTCTTTTTGTCGATCTGACTCTCTCTCTCTCTCTCTCACACTCTCTCTCTTCTCTCTCTCTCTCTCTCTCTCTCAGTATATACTCTCTCTCAGTATACCCCCCCCCCTCTCTCTCTCTCTCTCATCTCTCTCTCTCTCTCTCTCTCAGTATATACTCTCTCTCAGTATTTCCTCTCTCTCTCTCTCTCTCTCTCTCTCTCTCCTCTCTCTCTCTCTCTCTCTCTCTCTCTCCCTCTCTCTCTCTTAAACAGAACCACACCACACTTCTCTCTATCCAGGCAGCAAAGCTAGTGTTCTGGATTCGGAGCGTCTTCACAGAAAGCTTGGGCAGAGCACTAAGCCTGGCTGTCTATCTTCCTGTCTGTCCTGGTTTCCTGCTGCTACATCCCATAGACTTCCAGTAATGTGATCAGAATGGATGTGCTCTAGCTAGCCCTTGCCTTCTGCAGTCTGTGCATTTGCCATCCCGAGTTCCTAGTTTCTCGGTAGCTCTGTTCTCCTGCTTGTCTCTGTGGAGTTCTTTCTGTCTTTGTATTGTGGTTTAGTTTCTGTCTTTCTGTCCCTTTGATGATGCCCCTGTCTCTCTGTCCTTAAGGCTTTGTCTCTGTCTCTTAGTTTCTGAGGTTTTACCTCTGTCTCTCAGTCACTGTAGTTACTCCTCTCTCTTTCAAATCAATTATACACATGCAAAGGTCCACAAATATTAGGATTAACATATACCAAATTTGTGCTCACGCGCGCGCGCACACACACACACACGCATACTCACACACCGGAGTTAACATCAGTGCCGACTCCACGCTCCCCAAAAGTCCTTCGGATGAGACTATAAACCGAGGCCCCGTGTTTGAACGCACGCAGAACATCTTGCGCACACGTTAAATCCTGGTCCGCTTTTCGTAAGAGTAGGCCATTGTGTGCCGGTGGGAACAGATGACAAAATTGACAAAAGCGCATACACACGGGGACTAGATGTAAAAAAGCACATGAGTGCTTATTCCATTATCCTCGATATAAAAGAATAAAATAAAATAAAATAAAATATCTTGGTCATTTTTCTCCTTGCTTCTCCCTCTGGCTGTATTTCTGTCTATCTGTCTGTCACTGCTGTCTGCAGATCTGTCTGTGTGTCTGTCTGTTTGTCTCTCTCTCTGTCTCTCTCTCTGTCTCTCTCCCTCACTCTCGCTCTGTTTTCATATTCTTTATCCGTCTGTATGTCCCTCCAAATCTGTCCCCATACCTCTGTGTGTGTGTGTGTGTGTGTGTGTGTGTGTGTGTGTGTGTGTGTGTGTGTGTGTGTTGTGTGTGTGTACGTGTGTACGTGTGTCTGTCTGTATGCTGCATGCGTTTTATGAGGTGATATAAGAAACAATACCTTTCTTCTTGTCCTGTACCTTGTTTATTTGCTTCCTTGTGTTTCTGCCTGTCTGCTTTATATATATATATATATAATATATATATATATATATATATATATATATATATATATATATATATATATATATATATAGTTGTCACTGTGTGTTTATTCAATTTCTGTTTTACCAGGCTTATTGTGAGGGGGATGTTCTCTTAAGATAGGTTTGTGGCTTGTTCATTCGACTTTGTTATCTTTCTTTTTCCGCTCTCCTCGCCTATATTCTAACATGTGCCAGCCTTAGCAAGGAATGAACTTGGTGACCTACTTTATGGGCATTTAGAAGAAACACACAAAAATATTGCTAGTAAGCACACGAGGACTTGCATAATGCGTTGAGTCAGACAGTCAGACATTTTTTTCAATCAGATCCCGGGCAGATGTGAAGGAACGTTTCGTTGGGCGTTTTCAAGCTAAGCATTCTAGGGAATGGATAACAAAAGTGACAAAACTGCATACACACGGGGACAGGTAATAAAACAAAATGTATCCGTTCTTATTCCATAATCCTCGAAATAAAAGAATAGGGAATAAAGGGTTCGCTTACAGTCTGTGCTCTGTCTCACTCATCAAAACTCCGGACTCGAAATACATTCTGAGAGGACCGTTTGCACGTATGGCTCTTGTTGTTTGCTTTTTTCTTAAAGACATCGCCATATAGGCTGCCGTGCAGCGGCTTCAGAGGACTTTTTTCTTTTAATATGTGGGTGTATGTTTACATTTGATAGCTGTTAATTCTATTTGTGGGTAGTTGTATGTGTGTAAATTGATTTGAATATAAGCGTTTTGATTTGTTTGGGGCTTTTTAAAAACAAGATTCAGCGCTACATAAATCTATACATTAATAGTAGTAGTAGTAGTAGTAGTAGTAGTAGGAGGAGGAGGAGGAGGAGGAGGAGGAGCAGCAGCAGCAGCAGCAGCATTAGCATTATTATCATCATCATCATCATCATCATCATCATCATTATTATCATCATCATCATTATTATCATCATCATCATCATCGTTATCACCATCATCATCATCATCATCATCATCATCATCATCATTATTATTAATGCCAAATACAAGTTACTTCACCAAATAGTTTGACATAGATGACGGGC
>CM054135.1:93353084-93363084 GCA_028751875.1 Rapana venosa
TTTGTCTGTGTGTTTGCCTGCCTGCCCTGTCTGTCTGTCTGTCTGTATGTCTGTCTCTGTCTGTCTGTTTCTGCCTGTCTGTCTCTGTCTCTGTCTGTCTGTCTCTCCCCCCCTCTCTCTCTCTCTCTCTCTCTCTCTCTCTTTCTCTATCTTTCTATGTCTGTATCTCTGTCTGTATGTATGTATCTCTCTCTCTCTCTCTCTCTCTCTCTCTCCTCTCTCTCTCTTCTCTCTCTCTCTCTCCCTCTCTCTCTCTCTTTGTGTCTGTCTGAACAAACTTAAGCTAAAACTTTAAGACTATTCAAAAACCCTGAAAAGGCATACAACTACTTCAGTTTAGTTGTCACTTTGAAGTTTATTGTGTTTTCTCAAGCTCGTTTTTTTAAAACTCTTCATTTAGTACTAAACATGGGAAAGAGGTCATTAGGGCGCACGTACTCACGCGGGCGTGTGCGAGCGCGCGCGCAAGCACACACACACACACACACACACACACACACTCGATTACATAATACGCTGTATACACGCACTGCCAGAGTCCAATTCCCCAGATACTTGCATATACATTTCTTAATTTGCTTTTGAATCCTGCCTCGACATTTTGTTTACCAGCCAGTAGATATTTGGATTTTGGACTTGGAAGGATAGAGGAAAGGGGGGGGGGGGGGGGGACTATTCTCACTATGGATGCACTGTGTCATTTACTTCATAATGACTAGACCATCACATCTTTTAGAAATCTTGGGAAAGGAGGTAAAATAGCCTAGCTAGTGGTTTGAGGAACGTTATTCTTGATTTGAGGTTTCTGAGGTAAAGGGTTCCAGTTCCTTACTGAGATGTGCCTTTAAAGAATGTTTTTCCGAGGAAGTCACATTGTTACTGACTCCACTTCCCCGAGAATCCTTTACATGACATTGTGAACGGAGTTTCCCCCATGTGAACAGACGTAGAACACCTCGGACACACATCACAACTCCATTCATCTTTCGTAGAAGAGGCTATGGCTGTTGCAATAAACGACTTAAACATACCCAGCATGCGCCCTGTTATCTGAAGACGGATGGGCTCCATGTTCATTCAGGCTGCACTGAATACACTGCCTAGAAAATTCAGTATAATGCCTCAACAACTGCAGAAGGATTCACCACAAAAACTGAGTTATATTAATATCAGTAGTACTTTATCTTAGAATGCAGAAATGAAGCGCTGGCGAAGAAAATGAGCTTTTATTGTGTTGCTATTGCTCTTCTTCTTCTTCTTCTTCTTCTGCTTCTCCTCCTCCTCCTCCCTCTCCTCCTCCTCCTCCCTCTCCTCCTCCTTCTCCTCCTCCTCCTCCTCCTCCTTTTTCTCCTTCTCCTTCTTCTTTTTTGCAATTCTTCTCCTTCTTCTTCTCATTCTCTATCTTCTTCTTCTTCTTCTTCTTCTTCTTCTTCTTCTTCTTCTTCTTCTTCTTCTTCTTCTTCTTCTTCTTCTTCTTCTTCTTCTTCTTCTTCTTCTTCTTCTTTTTCTTCTCCTTCTCCTTCTACTTCTTCTTCTTCTTCTTTGCAATTCTTCTTCGCAATTCTTCGCAATTTCTCGCAATTCTTCTTCGCAATTCTTCTTCGCAGTTCTTAATTATTCTTCCTCTGCTTCTTCTGGCTTCTTCTTCTGCTTCTTCTTCTTCTTCGCAATTCTTCGCAATTCTTCTTCTTCAAACGCTTAGACAGCAACTATCATTGTATTTCATATAAGCGAAAATGCGTTGTGTTGCTGATAAGCGCCTGACAAGTCAGGACCGGCGCACCCGAGTTCGACGTGGGAGATAATTGTTATCTTTTACATCTTTTGGGGATAAAAAAAAAGGATAATAGACCAAGAAGGCGTAATAAAACCACACTTGGAGGTGATATAAAGAAAAGGAACAAGGTAGAAACAAAGAGAGGGATAGAAAAGAGGGAATTCCTAGTACACAATTTCTAGAAGGTGTGGATGCTATTTTTATACTGACAGGCCCACAGGATCCCCACGGGGGAGGAAAAGAAACAAGACAAAAACAAAGCGAGTGATAGAAAAGAGGGAATGGCTAGGAGAGAATTTCCCGAAGGTGGGGATGCTGTTTATACTGACATGTCCCCGGCATCCCCATGGGGGGAAAGCTTTTCTACTTCTGTGTCTGTTGCATTTACAAGACCGGGGAAGATGCTTAACTAGCCGAAGTATTTCTTGGCTTTCTTCACTTTTGTCTCTATTTTCTTGTCGGAAACCGTGCTCTTTTTCCTGTCTTTGTGATGGAAGCGTTCGTCTTCTGTGTCTACTTCTTTTTCTTTCTTTTGCTTTTACCTTGTGTTCTTGCTTTCTTTCTCTCTGCTTATCTTTTCTGGCTGTCTTTGTCTTTTCTACTGATATTCTTTTATTTCTTTTATTTCTTACCCTTCTGTTCGTCTGGATGGCGAGCTGACTATCTCTTTCTGTCTGTCTTTCTGTTTGTCTGTCTGTCTCTTTCTATCTATCTATCTATCTATCTATCTCTATCTATCTATATCTATCTATAGCCATATATGTTTATATACATATATATACACACATATATGTGTGTGTATATATACAGAGAGATATGTATATATATATATAACTGAAACATGTGTCTGGCCATGTTCTTTTGCTGAATAGCAACCATGTGATAACAGAAAAGAAGGAATTGTGCATGCATTGTTTTTACTCTCCAAGGCCATGCTGTCATACACTGGGTAATTACACTGACACTGGCACATTGTGATCTTCCTCATGGAAGAAAGAGTACAATGGTATAGATTTACGGAATTGACAGAGGCGTACAAATATTGTTTTTCTCACGATAGCATGAAAAACGCACGCGTGCGCGCGAAAGCGCGCGCGTGTGTGTGTGTGTGTGTGTGTGTGTGTGTTTTGGCTAATTAAGTACTTGAAAAGCAGTTGGTATCACTTGTTCATGAAAAAGAATTGTATTTGTACTTTCTTTATGTTTATTTATTTATTTACTACTTTTTAAGAAACATTTTGTCTGTAATTTCTTTGTAAATGCAAAACGAACATTTAAAAAGGTTTTTTTAAAGTTTTTAAAAAATAAATATATATATATATATATATATATATATATATATATATATATATATATATATATATATATATATATATATATATATATATATATATATATAATTTCACGAGGGTTATCAAAACCAAACCTCCGTCCCACTTTAACGAAAGTTACATAAACTCTTGCCCTACCAGGTATTAGGCCAAACCTTTCCTTAAAACACGACAAGAAATAGAACGAAAGTAACAGAGAAATCCGATACTCTTGCAGATAATACTAGAAAACAAAATCTACGAAAATTATACCTTAGCCAAACAACAACACAATAAAAAAAATATGCATCAAAGGCAGTCCAGGAAAACTTAAATAAAGATGATCATGTCCAAACTTCATAACATCAAAGACTTTTTCCAGGAAGAAGTTAAACGACTTTTCTTTCCTTTCAGTGTTCAGAATAACAACAACAATTCTGAACAGTAACAGCCTCCCCTAAACAGACCTCAAGAAATCAGCCATGAATTGAAGGAAGTGATACAAGACAAGACAAGACAAGACAAGACAGTTATTTTCAGAACTGTATATCAAATAAAGCAACACAGACTCTCTGATGTCTTCTTCCATAAGGCAGAAAAGACTTGACTACTTCTTTACGCGGGGTGGGGGATGGGGGGACAGAATTATAAAAGCAATATCACCGCCATCATCTGTGACCACCATTTTCTTACTAAGAAACCACTGACTCTCCACCCCCACCCTAACCCCCCCCCCCCCCCCCCTAACCCCACATCTATCCGATTCCTATCCCCTATTTTCCCCCACCCCAATATCACCGCCACTATCCTCGACCACCATTTTGTTACTAACAACTACTGGTTCTTCACCCCCCCCCCCCTAACGCCCCCCTCCCCCTCCCACCTACCTCCACACCTACCTCAAACTCACCCCGTATCTTTCCCCCACCCCAATACCACCGCAATCATTTGTGACCACTATTTTATTACTAACAATCACTGATTCTCCACCCCCACCCCTCTTACTCCCATCGCAATCCCATCCCCTGTCTTTCCCACATCCCAATATTACCGCCACCATAATATGACTACTATTTCTTCTTCTTCTTCTTCTTCTTCTTCTTCCAACGCTCAGATAGCAACTATTGTTGTCTGTTATATGAGTAAAAAATACGTCACGCTGCCGTTAAGCGCCTGACAAGTCAGGCCCAGCGCATCCGACTTCGGCACAAGGGGAATTGTTATTTATGATTTTAAGTCTTTTCTGAGGAAAAAAGGCAGAGAGAACGGACCAAGAAGGCAGAAAAATAGACAAAAAAGGGTGACATGAAGAAAAGGAAGAAGGCAGAAACAGAGAGGGGTGGAAAAGAGGCAATTCCTAGCACAGAATTTCCAGAGAATGTGGATGCTGTTAAAACTGACAGCACCCCTCCCCACCCCCATCCCCAGCAACCCCACAGGGACTTCCATTTGATTACTAACAAACACTGACCCTCCCCCCCCCACCCTACACCCCCATCACTACCTCTCTTACCCCTTTCCCATCCTCTATCCTTCACTGCCCCAACCCACGCCCCTATTTTCTGGTACTGTGTGGAAAAAGTTGTCGAGAGTACTGCGAGATTGTCTGGGGTGTTCCTGACAGTTGACTGTGTGTAGGTCTTCTTTCAGACCTCTCTCTCTCTCTTTCTCCCTCCCCCCCCCCCCCCTCTCTCTCTCTCTCTCTCTCTCCCTCTCTCTCAGTGTGCCAGCATTGGCCGGGTGTGTCTGACAGTATTGTAATAGGAATTTTTTCTACCACTTCTTCCAGTTGGTTTCATTGTAGTGTTGGTATGCCTGCCTGCCTGCCCGCGTAGTATAGTGGGTCTTCTCACATGTGGGTCTTGAAATATGTGCTGCTTGTCTGGGGTTCTCTGTAATAATTTAGCTGTTGTTAACTATCGAGTAGAGCATTTGATTTTTGTAGTAGATCGTTGGTCTAGCAGTAACGCACTTGCCTAAAAAGCAAAAAGTATGGGTTCGATTCCTGTTTGATCCTAAACTTTCCGCTATAGACTTTGAGTGGTGGTCTAAATGCTAGTGTTTCGGAAGAGATGATTAAATGTGATCCTGTAAGTGACAAGCATTCAGTTCAGAACCGCGGCAACAAGAGAGTTGTTCTAGGTAAAAATGTTGTTGAAAGAAAGCCTCTTTGATAGGGAAACAAAGACACTTGCAAAACAAAACAGGAACCAAAAATGAAAAGTATCGGTGGTGCTGCCCTTGTAGCAATGCTACTCCTTTTTTCTTCAAAGAAAGAATTACCAGCTTAAAGCCATGAAGACTACAGTAGGCAAGAGGGATGACATCAAGCATATGAGACGAGACAAGATGAAACAAGACAAGACAGGACAATTTTCCCCCACAAAATTGCACATCAAGCAAACCACACAGAAGCACTGCCTGATGTTTTATTGAATAAGGCAGTAAAGAGCTATACTAGGCTAGGCTGCTGCTGCTACATCACAGCTTGTTACAGAAAGCAATATCACCAACACCATCTGGGTCCCACCACTTATTGCATGCCGTCAGACTCACATCCTACCCTATCCCTCTCCTCCCACCTTACCCTTATCCCCCCGTCACCCCCTTACCCCCATTCCACCCTCTACCTCTCTTCCACACTCCAAGTGTCCACTTTCTGTGTATGGAAGAAAAGTTGTGAAGAGTACTGTGAGATTGTCTGGGGGGCTCCTGACAGCTGACTGTATGTCTGGGTCTTCTCGGAATGGCCTCTCTCTCTCACTCTCTCTGTCTGCCTGTCTGTCTCTGTCTCTCTATGTCTGTCTCTGTCTCTCTATCTCTGTCTGTCTCTGTATCTGTCTCTGTATCTGTCTCTGCCTCTCTGTCTCTGTCTCTGTCTCTCTGTCTCTCTGTCTCTTCGGATGAGACTATAAACCGAGGCCCCGTGTTCGAATGCATGCAGAACATCTTGCACACACGTTAAATCCTGTTCCGCTTTTCGGAAGAGTAGGCCATTGTGTGCCGGTGGGAACAGATGACAAAATTTACAAAACCGCATACACACGGGGACTGGGTGTAAAAAGGCACACGAGTGCTTATTTCATTATCCTCGATATAAAAGAATAAATAAATAAATAAAAATGTGTCTCTGTATCTGTTTCTGACTCTGTCTCTCTCTCTCTGTCTCTCTCTTTCTCTCTCTCTCTCTCACTGTGCTAGCACTGGCCACGTGTGTGTCTGACAGTATTGTAATAGGATTTCTTCTTCTCCCTTCTTTCTCTTTTGGTAGCGTTGTCGTGTTGATGTATATGTACATGTCTGCATAGCGGGTCTGTGGGACTGATTCTTGCAATATGTGTAGCAGTGTTAGGCTTCTTTTTTCCATCTTCAAGGTGCAGTGGAAGAATGATTGTTACAGTTTTGCCTGTAATCTAGAAGAGGCGTGATGATCACTGGGCTGAGGCCTTGGAAAGTCTTTTGGATGAAGGTGTTGACCTGCCACACTGATATACTTTCCGTTGTTTTGTTGTTGTTTTCATTTATTTTATTCTTTTATATCTAGGATAATGGAATAAGCACTTATGTGCCTTTTTTTTTACATCTAGTCCCCGTGTGTATGCGGTTTTGTAAATTCTGTCATCTGTTCCCACCGGCACACAATGGCCTACTCTTACGAAAAGCGGAACAGGATTTAACGTGTGCGCAAGATGTTCTGCGTGCGTTCGCACACGGGGCCTCGGTTTATAGTCTCATTCGAAAGACTTTTGGGGAGAGTGGGTCTGCACTGATGTGAACTCCAGGGTAAAATATCCCCTTGAACGGGAATCGAACCCGGGTCGTCAGATTGCTAGCGCAATGTTCTGACCACTAGGCTATCCCCTTTTTGTTAGCACATGTACGCACATGCGTGTACGCACGCTTACACATTCACATGCATATGAGTGCGAGCAAGCATATGCGCTTGCAAACACACACACACATGCGCGGGCGCATGCACACACATGTATAAACACGTGAGCGCGCATAGACACACACACACACACACACACACATACACATCCCTGTCTTACAGTACAAAAACGATATACTTATATTTCCTACTGCTACATGTCTGAATTTATAGATGCAAGTTTGCATTTGTGTCAAGAAAGTTCTTAATCTTAGTTAGCAACTAATTCTACATATGTAATTTATTTATTTATTTATTTATTCTTTTATATCGAGGATAATGGAATAAGCACTCATGTGCATTTTTACATCCAGTCCCCGTGTGTATGCGGTTTTTGTAAATTTTGTCATCTGTTTCCACCGGCACACAATGGCCTACTCTTCCGAAAAGCGGAACAGGATTTAACGTGTGCGCAAGATGTTCTGCATGCGTTCGAACACGGGGCCTCGGTTTATAGTCTCATCAAACATTCTAGATATGTATTCCAACACACGAACAACACAGATACATGGACCCCTGCGAGTAAGACATGTCTGATCTGTTAGAAACAACTCCATTCTGGTAGAACCATCACTCACACCCCTAACCCCCACCCACCACCCACCCCCAACCCCTACCCCCCTCCTGTAAACGTATGCAGTAGTGAGATTGAGAAGGGAAAAGAACGGGCTGGTTGTCCTGCATGCTAGTTTTGCTGTGGCCGGCCACCTTTGTCCCAGAAGTGGGTAGGATGGCTGATGGAAGCTTTCTTGGCCATCTTCCTTTCTGTCTCCATCATCTTGTCTGAGCCTGTGTGCTTTCTTTGTCTTTGGGATTACAGCTTTGGCTGTCTGAGTCTGCTGGGGTTAATTGTTATGGTTTTGTTGGATTTTTTAAAACTTTTTTCTTCTTTTCTTTGTTTCTGTGGGGGGGGGGGGGGGGTTCTTATTATCTGGATGTCCGTTACATGTATGTCTTTCTTTCGTCTTTTTTTTCTCCACACTACACTTTACTTTACTATACACTACATCATGCTAGTCGCTTTTAGTGAATCAAAACACTCACCCTTCAAAACCGTCACCTAACCCGTAGTCCCGTGGTCCGCGGGGGACACCACTGAAGATTTTGCAACCAGCTTCCTCCACTCCCCGCGATCCTCTGCTTTCCGTAGCAAATCGCTCTACTCAAGGCCAGTCCACTTTCTGATGCTGTCTTCTCATCGTTTTCTCAGTCTGCCTCTTCATCTCCCTCCTTGTCCTGTTCCCTGTAGGACAGTCTTGGCCAGTCCAGATGTTCGTTTGACGTGCCCGAACCACTTTAGTTTGCGGGGGTTTTTTTGTTACTGAAGTCAGGAGCTCTTCATATGGTTTTTAAATCTGATATTCTGAATGAAGACACTGCATTGATTAAAACGCCAGTTCTCTATGTGTGGCTCCTATGTGACTGCTTTGGTCTCTTCTAAATTTGGTGGGTTTATTTAATGATGATGTTCGTCTCTTTTTCTTTCTCTGCTATCTTGTTCTTACTTAATTCCAAGAATGTTGCTTTTGAAGATGGTCTCTAAAGGCTGTTGGATATAGAGACATGTCTATATTCTAATGAGGTTGCAAGTGGATTTTCTTACTACACAACACTACACGATATGTCACTACATGACACTGCACTACACTATACTACACTACACTACACTACACTACATGACACTATATGACACTACTTTACACTACACTACTCTACACTACACTACACCACACTACACTACACCACACTACACCACACTACACTACACTACACAACACTACACAACACTACACCACCACACCACACACCCCTACACTACACAACACAAACACCACACTACCACTACACAACACTACACTACATTACACTACACCATCACAACACTACATACAAAACTACACAAACACTACACTACAACCTACACTACACTACACTACAAACACTACACCACACTTACACTACACAACACTACACAACACACACAACACTACACTACACCACATACACTACATACACACACTACACTAATTACACACACAACACTACACACAACACCACATAAACCCCTCACACACCACACTACATACACAACAGACACTACACTACACAAAAACACTACACTACAACACCACCACATCACACCCACCACACCACACCACACTCACTACACTCACAGAATTACACTACACTACCTACACCACCACCCCAAAACCACACTACAATACACAACACTACACACATTACACTACACGACACTAACTACACTACACTACACCCATACATACACAACACTACAACTCACTACACACACCACAACACAACATACACTACCACACTACCCCTACATACACTCACACACCCACACCACACCACACTTCATACACACACTACACCACCACACCAACCCCACACTACATACACAACACTACACACACTACACTACACTACACTACACTACACTACACCACCACACCACACCCCCACTAACTACACTACACTACACTACACCACCACACCACCCACACTAAAATCACTCACTACACCACCACACCACACCACACTACACTAAAACTACACTACACCCACCACACCACACCACCACACTACAATACACAACACTACACTACATACACTACACGACACTACACTACACTAACTACACGACACTACACTACACCACCACCCCACACCACATACACTACATACACTACACTACACCACCACACCACACCACACTACACTACACTACACTAAAACTACCCCCACCCACCACACCACACTACAATACACAACACTACACAACACTACACTACACAACACTACACCACACCACACTACACAACACCACAATCACACCACACTACACTACACTACACTACACCACACCACACTAAAACTACACCACACTAAAACTACACAACACTACACTACACTACACTACACCACACACACTACATTACACTACACTACACTACACTACAC
>CM054135.1:93368084-93375584 GCA_028751875.1 Rapana venosa
TGTGTGTGTGTGATTGCGTGGGGTTGTGCTGTGTGTTGTGTTGTGTGTGTTATTGGCGGTGTGTGTGTGTGTGTGTGTGTGTGTGTGATTGCGTGGTGTTGTGCTGTGTGTTGTGTTGTGTGTGTTATTGTGGGTGGTATGTGTTTGTGTTGTGTTGTGTGTGTGTGTGTGTGTATGTGTGGTGTGTGTGTTGTATTCTGTTGTGGGTGTGTAAGTGAGTGTGCTTATTTATTTATTTTATTTATTAATTTAATTTTTTATTTCGAGGATAATGGAATAAGCATTCATGTGCTTTTTCAACCAGTCCCCGTGTGTATACAGTTTTTTTAAATTTTGTCATCCGTTCCAACCGGCACACAGTGGCCTACTCTTCCGAAAAGCAGAACGGGTTTTAACGTGTACGCAAGATGTTCTACGTGCGTTCGCACACGGGACTTCGGTTTATAGTCTCATCCGAAGGACTTTGTGTGTGAGTGAGTGAGTTAGTTAGTTAGTTATGTGTTGTGTGTGTTGTGTTGTGTTGTATAGTGTGTGTGTGTGTTGTGTTGTGTGAGTATTGTATTGTATTGTATTGTTTGTGGGTGTGGGTGTGTGTGCCCATTCTTTAAATCTGTTTTACCAATTTTGCCAAAATATATCTACATGGCATTTACAATATCTAGAATAAAGTTTTTTTTTAATCTGTTCTTCTGTCTTGAAGGAAACGGAATACAAAGAATGCTTCCACAAAAAAGAAAATTTTTCCTTAGCATTTTTTTAACCCCTTTTCTGTTATTCTTAGAAGAAACAAACAGTGACAGACATATGGAAACGCTGAGATGGCACGCTAGCTTATTCAGACATGATCTATCATTTGCTGATGCCAGTTCCATTTTCTGAGAGTGTACTCGATCTCCTAGGACAAATGACCAAAAGACCACGCTAAATGACTGATGTCTTGTATTCTCTCTATCTCTGTCTCTGTCTCTGTCTCTGTCTCTCTTTGTCTCTCTCTCTCTCTGTCTCTCTCTCTTTGTCTCTCTCTCTCTTCTCTTTGTCTCTCTCTGTCTCTCTCTGTGTCTCTGTGTCTCTTTCTCTCTCTTTCTCTTTCTCTTTCTGTCTGTCTGTCTGTCTGTCTCTCTCTCTCTCTCTCTCTTCATCTCTCTCATCTCTCCTCTCTCTCTCCTCTCTCTCTCTCTCTCTCTTCTCTCTCTCTCTCTGCCTGACGTCTGTATTATTCCACAGTTGAGTCCGCTGGATTTGCTGTCATGACAGATAGGTCTGCCATATGACAGGGTCGATCTTAGATGTACTTGTGATAAGATCAACATAGGATTCTTCTCTCTGTCTCTCTGTCTTTCTGTCCCCTGTCTTTCTGCCTTTCTCGTCTCTCTCTCTCTCTTTGTCTCTCTCTCTCTCTCTCTCTTCTTCTGTCTCTCTCTCTGTGTCTCTCTCTCTTTCTCTAACTCTAAGCTTTACATTTCTGCTAAGATTGTTGCCACCCGCAAGTCTTGCCTCTTTTTAAATGTCGTAAGGTATCAGCAGCTCTCTCTCTCTCTCTCTCTCTTCTCTCTCTCTCTCTCTCTCTCTCCGCTCTCCTCTCTCTCTCTCTCTCTTCAATCTGTCCTCTCTCCGAATCTGTCCTCTCTCCGAATCTGTCTCTCTTCCCGAATCTGTCCTGCTCTCCCAATCTGTCTCCCTCCGAATCTCTCTCTCCTCTCTCTCTCCTCTCCTCGTCTCTCATCTCTCTTCTCTCTCTCTCTCTCTCTCTCTCTCTCTCTCTCTCCTCTCTCTCTCTCTCTCTCGCTGTCTCTCTCTTAATGTTCCTGCCTGTCTGTCACCAGTCACCCGTCTGCTCTTATTCCATGTCATATTAGCTTAGTCACAATGTAGCTGCGTGATCAAGAAATAATAGCTAAAACACTCAAGCTTAAGATTCAAAGAAAATGTATCGTGTTTGAAGCTGAAATGAAAAGAACCATTTGTTTTGTCAATGTCTTTTCCCTTTTGGCAACACGTCACCCAAAATATATACGATGGAGGATGGAGTCGTCTGCTACACAAGCTCTCAAACCAAGACCAGAGATTTATTGAGTCTGCCTTTTTGTTTTCTGAGAGCCAAATAAGCCTGCTGGAATGAAAGATCAAAGCGCGCGCGCGGGTGTGTGTGTGTGTGTGTGTGTGTGTGTGTTGTGTGTTTTGTGTGTGTGTGTGTTGGGGTGGTGTGTGTGTGTGTGTGTGTGTGTGTGGTGTGTGGGGTTGGGAGGTGAGGGGAGGAGAGTGTTGTGTGTGTGTGTGTGTGTGTGTTGTGTAGGTGTGTGTGGGGTGTGTGTGAGTGAGAGAGAGGAGAGAGAGAGTGGTGTGTGTGGTGTGTGTGTGTGTGTTGTGTGGTGTGTGTGTGTGTGTGTATGTGATGTTGTGTGGTGCGTGTGTTGTGTAGGTGTGTATGTGTATGTGTGTGTGTGTGTTGTTATTGAGTGTGTGTTTGTGCGTTTGTTTATGTAGGTATGCATGTTGTGATGCATGTATATATAATGTTGTATGTATGCGTATTATTTCATGTACTTATATCTTATCATATTTATACATGAAAACCGATCATATTACGCACGCATAAAAATGTGTTGTCAGGTCTTTGTGTCCTCTCTCTCCTACAGAAGTTTATCACAATGAACCCGCATCATATTAGCACACCGTCAAACACACTTTTTGTGACAAGCCTTTTCCTTCACTATTAAGAAACAGTAGCGAACGACAACTCCTGTCACGACCGCTGTGCAGCCAGATCTTTCTGCTGATTCCTTGCCTGTACCTAAGTAACTTATCTCCAAGAACAGTAGAAGGACAATGTCTTGCACGACAGCTGTGCAGCCAGAATCTATCGTCTGCTGATTCCTGTGCCGACTGTCTGAAGGCAAACTTCCATCTCCCAGCACAGATGATGGAAGGATCATGTTTCAGGACCAGTCTGAGGCTGTTGCTTTGGTGTGTGTTCTTGTCTGCAGTCTGTCTGAATGTCTGTCTGCTTGTGTGTCTGTTTTTCTGTCTGTCTGCCTGTCTTTGTCTTTCTGTCTCTCTCTGTCTCTATGATTGTCTCTCTGTCTCTGTCTCTGTCTGTCTCTCTGTCTCTGTCTCTCTCCCCTTTTCTCTCTCTCTCTCTCTCTCTCTCTCTCTCTCTCTCTTCTCTCTCTCTCTCTCTCTCTCTCTCTCTCTCTCTCTCTCTCTCTCTCTCTCTCTCTCTCTCTCTCTCTCTCTCTCTCTCTCTCTCTCTCTCCTCTCTCTCTTGTTTGGGGGCATTATTTTTTATCACGATGTTATTCTTGATAAAGGTGGGGACTGGGTGTAAGAAAGCACACGGGTTTTTTTTTTATTATCCTCAAAATAAAAGAGTTTAGACTGAATTGACTCTCTCTCTCTCTCCTCTCTCTCTCTCTCTCTCTCTCTCTCTCTCTCTCTCTCTCTCTCTCTCTCACTCCCCTCCCATCCATCCTGCCTCATCCCGTCCCTTATTTTCTGGTACTGTGTGGAAAAAGCTGTCAAGAGTACTGTGAGATTGTCTGGGTGTTCCTGACAGTTGACTGTGTGTAGGTCTTCTTTCAGACGTCTCTCTCTCTCTCTCTCTCTCTCTCTCTCTCTCTCTCTCTCTCTCTCTCTCTCTCTCTCTCTCTCTCTCTCTCTCTCTCTCTCTCTCTCTCTCTCTCTCGCTCTCTCTCGCTCTCTGCGTAATGTCTACCTAATAGCTAACATAAGTAATGGGTTTGGTGGCGGACAGGGCTGGCATTATATGCATTTCTAAAAAACAAACACAGCATGGCTTTTGGCCTCCTCTTCTGCGAGAGAGAGTGTGTCGAAAGACCCTGTGGGTTTATGTACGTGTGTGAATGTGCATGTGTGTGGTTGAACAAGTTGTTCTCAGCAAAAGCAGATGGTTCTTCAGCAGATGCACCAGCAGCACCAATAGCAGCAGTTGAAGTTGTAGTGTTAGTAGTACGTTCAAATCTATGTAAAGGTAAACGGAAAGATATACTCAGACGGTTGTTGGTAGGTGAGGTGTCAGAGACCTCAGCTTCTCTAAGGGACAACATATTGAGGACGGCGCCCATCTCCTTTCCCTCGCTGCTTTACCTTCCCTGTCCTTAAAGAGGGTAGGTACCCATTTACAGCTGGGTGACCTGGGGGACAGTACAGTATAGTGTTCGTGCATGTTTGTCAAGTTCTTTGTAGTAAAAACTTGTTTCTTCACAAAGACAAGAAATATTTTATTTGAGCCTTACCGGGAAATGTCCACTAATTACCATGCTTTCTATCCACCGTACACAGCCCGCTGCTGGCATGGCACCTCCTAAGGCAACAGAAATCCTTCCCGCTGTATTCCCAGCCACGTGCGGCACTATGTCCTTGTCAGCAGCTTTTCCTGCCCACTTGAGGCTTGGTAAACAGGCCCGCTGACCTGGTGTGTGGGTCTGTGTGGAGTTTGTTCCCTGTCAGTGTCACCCAGTGGACAGTATTTCATTTTTGGCCATACAGCATCTGAATAGAAATTATTACTGTGTTTGAAACTTGATTGCATTTATTCTAGATAGTTTGGTGAAGCTTTGGGTGCATTTTTGTGTTTATAATTTTAAAACTCACAAAATGGTGATGTCACCTCCTTTACCTTCATCCTCACTTATCCTGTAGTCTGATATACCGTTGGGGCACCACTAAAGATTTTGCAACCAGCTTCTTCCACTCCTCGTGGTTCTCAGCTCTCAGTATTAAGTCATTTATCTCAAGGCCAGTCCACTCTCTGATGTTGTCTATCCATCGTTTTTGTATTTGTGTCTGCCTCTTCGTTTCCATCCTTGTACTGTTCCCTTTAGGACAGGCTATGGCCTTTGAGGCCTTTAATGTGTGTGCTGACTTTTCTGTATGTGTATACACAAACAGGTGTGTATAATTGATATTTTGGAAAAGCAAAAAACACATTTAATCCCACCAGATGCTTCCTAGATTGGAGCACATGGCCTGTAGCTTCTTTTTTATTTTTTTGAGGATAATGGAATAAGCACCCGTGGTCTTTTTTTATCATCCATTCCCCGTGTATGCAGTTTTGTAAATTTTGTCATCCTTTCCTACCAGCACACAATGGCCTAAACTTCCAAAAAGCAGAAGGGTTTTTAACGTATGCGAAAGATGTTCTGCGTGCGTTCACACACAGGACCTCGGTTTATTTTCTCATCCGAAGGATTTTGGGGGGGGGGGGGGGGGGGGGGGGGGAGTGGAGTCGGCACTGATGTTAACTCTATAGGAAAAATCCTCTTGAACGAAATTCGAACCCTGGTCAGTGTATTTAATAGGTTTAGAGGCCTGTCACCTTATTCGCAGGGTTGACAGTGGGGGCTGGTGTCTCCTGCTGGTGTGATATCGATCCTATTCCTTGCCACGACCAGCCGTGTGTCCTTGTCAGCGTCCTTCCTGCCCCATGTGGCAGGGTACACAGGTCCACTGCCCTGTTTCAGGGTGCCTCTCCTGTGTTTACTCTTGGTGGCATTGGCAGAGAATATCGTATGCACATTAACTAAATCTGTGTAGAGGTCACACTCGGAAGACATGTTTCTAGGTTCGTAACCGGATGCATTTATAGAGCCTTTGTGTCCTTTACGGTGTGTGTGTGTGTGTGTGTGTGTGTGTGTGTGTGTGTGTGTGTGTGTGTGTGTGTGTGTGTGTGTGTGTGTGTGTGTGTGTGTGTGTGTGTGTGTGTGTGTGTGTGTGTGTGTGTGTGTGTGTGTGTGTGTGTGTGTGTAAGTGTATGTGTGTGTGTGTAAGTGTATGTGTGTGTGTTTGTGTGTGTTAAGAACCCATACAGTCTGCTGAAACAGAACATGTATCTTAATCATTACTTTTATCTTCTGTGCATATATAATCATAAATGAAAATAAGATACTAATCAGTTAACTAAGCAACTCTATGAGGTTGTGAAACTACCAACTATGGTGGATTCGTAAATGAACTAAGACATTAAGAAAGTAACAAAAATTCTTACAGATTTTGAAACTCCCACATTTTTTTTAAACTTTTACTTCGAAGATAATGGAATAATCGCTCGTGCGCATTTTGTTTACATCCATTACCCGAGTGTATGCAGTTTTGTCAATTTTTCTCATCCGTTCCCACTAGTTCCTACTCTTCCGATCTTTGGATTCAAACCCATAACCTATGAACTTCAAGACCATACACATTAGAAGCACAGTGCCTGTCCCCTGGGCATTTACTGTCGGCTGATGATGGCTGCTGCTGCTGCTGCTGCTGCTGCTGCTGCTGCTGTGACAGCAATCCTTCTCTCTGTATTCAGAGTCATGATCTGCAGCATGTTCCTGTCAGCAGTCCTCCTGTCTGTGCTCTGGCTTGGCAAACACGCCCCAGGCCTGGCTGCTTTTGTCGTGCCCCTTCTACTTCTTCTTCTGCATTGAACGCTCAGACAGTAGCTATTGTTGTCCGTCATATAAGCGAAGGTACATCGCGCTGCTTTCTGTTTTGTTCTTTTTATTTCGAGGATGACGGAATAAGCGTTCATGTGTTTTATTTGACCTCCAGTCCCCGTGTGTATGCAGTTTTGTAAATTTTGTCATCTGTTCCTACCGGCACACAATGACCTACTCTTCCGTAAAGCTGAACAGGTTTTAACGTGTAAGTAATATGTCCTTTGTGCGTTCGCACACGGGAGCTCGGTTTATAGTCTCAATCGAAGGACTTTGGTGGAGAATGGAGTCGGCACTGATGTCAACTCCAGAGAAAAAAATCCTCTTGAACGAGATTTGAACCCGGGTCAGCAGATCACGAGTGCAAAGCGCATCACTCTCACCGCCAGGTCATCCCGTCTCCCGCTGCTGTTAATTTAGCGCTTGACAAGTAAGACTCAGCGTATGCGACCGATCCCTCCTCTCTCTCTCTCTCTCTCTCCTCTCTCTCTCTCTCTCTCTCTCTTCTCTCTCTCTCTCTCTCTCTCTCTCTCTCTCTCTCTCTCTCTCTCTCTCTCTCTCTCTCTCTCTCTCTCTCTCTCTCTCTCTCCCTCTCTCTCTCTCTCTCTCTCTCTCTCTCTCTCTCTCTCTCTCCACACACCGTTTAGGTAGCCGCATTCCGACTTCGGGGATTGGGACATTATGAAATCCCCTACTTCAGTTCATCGAACACTACCTCATATTTGAACCCATAGCCAATGACTTCAAGGCCATAGTGATCAGAAGCACAATGCATGTCCACTAGGTTGATACTGTCGGGTTGATGCTGGCAGTTGCTTGGTTTGCTAGCAATCCTATCCCCTTTCCTCTGTATTGCTGGCCACGACCAGCTAGTGCTGTGTCCTAGTCAGCAGCCTTCCTGCCCGTGCTTTGCTTTGGCAAACACTTCCACTCACCTGCCTGCTGTCCTAGTGTTCGGGTTGTGTTTCAGTATTATGCAAAAACTACCGGACGGTTTTGGGGTGTTGAAACCATACAAACGGGCAGTTTACGGGTTGTTGTTGGCTGGTTGTTTGTTCTT
>CM054135.1:93380584-93383084 GCA_028751875.1 Rapana venosa
ATGTATGTTTTCTAACCCCCCTACTTTTTGCCTCCTTCCTTATTTAGCCACTCATACAATAAAAAAAAATTGAGGTTATTGTGTTTGTGTTTTGTTTTTTTGTTTTCTTTTTTCTTTTCAAGCTTAAAGTCAGTGTGCCTTTCTTGTGTGTTTGTCGTTGTGTTGGTTTTGTCCTCTAGTGTACTGTTCTGTGTTGGCTCTGCTTGTGACTTTTATCTATCTGTGTGTAGGAGAGTGAGTGAGAGAGAGAGAGAGGAGAGAGAGAGAGAGAGAGAGAGAGAGAGAGTGAGAGAGAGGGGATGAGGAGATGAGAGAGAGAGAGAGATTCTGATTCTGGCGGTTTATTGCATAATGATTTCGTCTATTGCAAATGGGGGAGGGGGCATGGGAACATTATGCAGATTCAATGTGACATCACATAAGCAACAAGTCTGTGTGTGTTTGTGTGTGTGTGTGTGTGTGTGTGTGTGTGTGTGTGTGTGTGTGTGTGTGTGTGTGTGTGTGTGTGTGTGTGTGTGTGTGTGTGTGTGTGTGTTTGTGAAGGCTTCATGTCACTGTGTTCAATTCATCAGATCCATTAGCTCTTGTCCTTTTTTTCAAATACGGGAAAAAAAATTATCTCATATAATTTGCATGTTCATAACTGTCCTGTTTTGCTCCTCCCCTCCCTCCCTCCCTCCTCCATCTCTTCTCTCTCTCTCTCTCTCTCTTCTCTCTCTCTCTCTCTCTCTCTCTCTCTATAAATTCTTTTCTCTTTTTTCTCTTTCTTCTTGTCTGCTCTTCTCTTTCTCTCTCTCTCTTGTTATGTGTGTGTGTGTTCTGTTTTCTCTCTTTCTTTCCCCCACTCTCTATATCTTTCTAACTCCTCACAAGAGCAAGAGAGAGAGAGAGAGAGAAGAGAGAGAGAGGAGAGAGAGAGAGAGGAGAGAGAGAGAAGAGAGACGAGAGAGAAGAGAGACAGCACGCGGAGGTCAAATGAAATAGAGACCAAATTGGACAACGATTACATCAACATAGGATAAGCACATTATAATCTTGTATAAGCTTTTAACTTGTTGCTGCTCTACTAGAAGTTTGTATATGTCTGATTTTCTTTAAATAAAATTGTGTTTAAACCAACAGGGGACAACAGATTTCTAGAGAAAGATTATACCTATGTTTTCACACACACACACAAACACACGCAGAGACACACACAGTTACACACACACACACACACACACACACACACACACACACACACACACATACACACACCAGACTACAATACCTCACTAAAATTTACAGCGCTTTGATTTGCTTTTGCAAAATATAGCGCTATATAAATTCCATTTATTATTAAAATCTTATCTAGGAAATTCCTCTTTTCTACCCCTCTCTTTCTGCCTTGTTCTATTTCTTTCTGCCAACTCCTTCTTCTCTATTTTCCTCTACCTTCTTGGTCAAATATCCAGTCTTTTTTCCAGAAATTCTTCAAAGGTAACAATTCTCTCTCTCGCACGCTTAAAGGCAACGCAACGCATTTTCGCTCATATGACAGACAAACAATAGTTACTGTCGGAACATTCGACAAGAAGAAGAAGAAGCATCACATTAATATCACCACCTTAATGCTACATGTACATGAAATTTTGTTTGGTCTTCAGTTCAATGTCTCTCTTCTATTGATGTGATATTAGACCCAAAAAAATGAGATTTTTTTTATGTTTGTTAAAGCTCAGAAAACCCCTAGCGGGCTTTGGAAATGAAATATGAGGTTTTTTTGTTTGTGTTTTCTTTTCTTTGTTTTCTTCTTTCTCTTTCTTAAAGCCCGAAAAAAGTCACAGTGTGCCATATCTGTGTGTTTGTCAGTTTGTCTGTCTGATTATCTATCTAGCTGTCACTGTCTGTGTGTTGTACATGGTCTGCTTGTTGGTCTGTTTATCTATCTAGCTGTCTGTCTGTCTGTCTGTCTGTCTGTCTCTCTCTCTCTCTCTCTCTCTCTCTCTCTCTCTCTCTCTCTTCTCTTATCTCTCTCTCTCTCTCTCTCTCTCTCTCTCTCTCTTCTCTCTTCTTATGATATATCCCTGATAAGGGCAGGGACTGGATGTGAAAAAAAGCACATGAGTACCTACTCATTATCCTCGAAATAAAATAATTCATTTGATTGATTAACTTGATTGATGATTGATGTCCTGAAGAGAAAACTGCCGGCCACATAAGAACACGTGCTAGCAGCTAAGAAGTCGTGTGTTCCGAGTTCAAATCTCCCTAACCTTTGGTTGAGTAAGGGTGATTTTACGATCCCTCAAGTCAACGTACGAACACTTGAATTAACTTAGCTTGACTTCATATGACTTTTTCTGACTTCTCTTGATTTTGCGTGATTTACATTTGACTTGACTTGCGTTCCTTTGACTTGCCTTGATTTTATTGACTTGACTCGGTTTGAATCGACATGATTGACTTAACTTTATTTGATCTTACTTGAATTGAATTGGTTTCAATTGATTTGATTTTG
>CM054135.1:93388084-93403084 GCA_028751875.1 Rapana venosa
AAGTAAGTGACTGGAAGAAAAGGAACATGCAGAAACAAAGAGAGGAACAGAAAAGAGGGAATTCTTAGCACGGAACTTCCAGAAGGTGGGGATGTTGCTTATACTGACAGCATCCCTACGGGGAAACATGACAAAAGACTACACGTCCCATAATACATTCAATAAATGCTGAAGGTGAAATTCAGACTTGCCTCGGCCTCATGCATTTGGCAACAAGAGTTCATGACCTCTTTGACTTACTGAGTAAACAAAACCTTAAAGAATTTATTTTAAAAACGCATTTGAAAAGGAAATGATTTAATCCATATATCTGAAGAGTTAGATCTACCCAGTCAAAATTCAACCCCCATGCAAACATTTTCATTCAGTGTTTTCTTTTTTGTTTGTTTCAGGTGAGACTGGAGCGGAAGGCGCAGAAAGAAGCAGACGACAGCAGCAAGCAATGGCGGATGGACTGGTGGAGTGAGCAAGAGAAAGCAGACGAGAAGGAAAACTGGAAAGTCTTCAATACTGATGTAAGTTTTGACAGTGTTCGTTAGGGGTTTGTTTGGTTGATTGGTTGGTTAATTCGTTGTTTGTTTGTTTGTCTGTCTGACTGCTTCTGTTTGCTTCTTTCTTCCTTTTTGCTTGTTGTTTCATTTGTTTTCTTTGGTAGGGGGGGGGGGGGTCTCTTGTTTTGTTTTGGGGGCTATGGGTTTTGGAGGGATGGAGAAGGGAGAGATTGAAGGGGGGTTTGAATTTCTTCCCTTTCTTTTTCAATGTCAGCATCAAACTGTGCGTACCGCTGGTGATAAATAATTGAATGCATCACAAACACACACACACACATGTATCTGTCTATCTTTGTATCTCTCTATCTGTGTACCTATCTATCTATATAATTATCTATCTGTTTATCAATGTATCTACCTATCGATCTCATCATTATTATCAAAAGTGTCTTATGTCCTCTCAGCAGTTAAGTATGTGTATGTATGTATGTATGTATGTATACACACACACAGAGAAGAGAGACAATGACAATCACAAATGCCATGACAAATTCTTTTATTTCGAGGATAATGAATAAGCACTCATGTGCTTTTTTACATCCAGTCCCCGCCCGCAGGGATACATCTTAATAACAACCCAATACCCATACTCTCACACAGTAGAAACAAAGGAAAATAACCCTTTTCCACAAAAAACAGCAACAAAACAGAAACAAATAAATAAAAGAAAACCCCCAAAACAACCCCCCCCCAAAAAGAAACAAACAAACAAAAGAAGAAAAAAAAGAAAAACAAAAAAGAGAAAAACAAACAACAACAACAAAAGCCAAGAAAAAAAAACCAAACTTATGAAGTCATAAAAATAAACATCTACACATTGTAAAATGGTACACACAGTTGTTACACGTAACAATAAGATATTGAAATAGGGCATTCATTTAAACTCAAGTACAGAGAGACAGAGATAGATAGATAGATAGATAGATAGATAGATAGATAGATAGATAGATAGATAGATAGATAGATAGATAGATAGATAGATGGATGGATGGATGGATGGATGGATGGATGGATGGATGGATGGATGGATGGATGGATGGATGGATGGATGGATGGATGGATCGATCGATAGATAGATAGATAGATAGATAGATAGATAGATAGATAGATAGATAGATAGATAGATAGATAGATAGGAAAGATAGATAGATAGATAGATAGATAGATAGATAGATAGATAGATAGATAGATAGATAGATAGATAGATAGATAGATAGATAGATAGATAGATAGATAGATAAATAGATGCTGAGAGAATAAAAGACACTTTTGATAGTGATAAGTGGTGTGCAAAAGAAGAGGAGATCAGAGAAAATACCAAACAATCCCAATGCTTTCAGTTGTAGTGGGGGGTTTTAACAATGACAGAGCAATAGTACTAACATGATTTTAATAATATCCTTATGATGATAATAATAAGGAGGAGGAAGAGGAAATAATGGCGACAAAGATGATGGTAATGGCAATGATGATGAGGAAGAGGAGGAGGAGAAGGAGGAGGAGGAGGACGACGATGATGATGACGATGGTGACTATGAACGCTTATATAGTTCACTTTTCCGGTTGAAATTTGCTCAATGCACTTTCACGAATGCTTTCAATTTCCAACATTCTCTCAATTCATCTCTAAACCTTTGTCGTTTCCCTTTCAGGTTAAATAACTGGATAGTGTTTGGCCATTGGTGAACCTCGGATATCTCAACCAGGAACTAAAAAAACATATCATTGTATTACTGGAGAGTGCATGAGTTAAGATGACCTGGGAAAAATGTTTAGAACAATTTGACAGAAACCATCTGTAGATTGTTTTTGTAGGAACAGGTGTAGGTAATTCCATTAATACTGAATTTGTTGCCCTTTTTTATATTTGCCGCACTTTTAGAGGAAGTTCACCTTCTCCTGTTACCGTTTCTATTAATTTCTGAATAGGCAATTCATCTTGACTTTGCGGAAACAACAAACTATTGATTGGAATGGCAAATTAATCAAGACACTTTGAATGGATCTTTCTCTAAAAATCTTATATGGAAAGTACGCAATAGTTTTGAAGAGAAGTGTATGATGTCATTTCAGAAAATGAGTTTTGTAGTCCCTCGTATCAAGATACTGAGAGCCACCTATTGTCGTATCTTAATGATAGAAATCAGGTTTACGTTACTGAACTTCTAGTACGTCGTGAAAACCTCTCTTTTTTGGCATACAGAAGTGAACTTCACTTTGCTGTCGATGTTTTCTTCATCCTTCAACTAAAATAACCCCTTCAATCTTTTTTTTTCTTCATGCCAGTGTCAGTTTTACTTCGTTGCATTTGCAATCCTTTGTCATTAATCTTTTTTTTAGAATCTAGTGTAAAAGCCAGTATTGTTTTTTTCCAAAGACTAACTGCTGACCTTTCCTTGGTTTGCAGAAGAAAGCCGTAAAGCAGCGGTGGTGGGAAGAGGACTGGAAGGATGACGAGTGGTGGTCCCCAAAAGACAGCAACAACAACAACAACCACACCACCGCCACCACCACTGCCACCACAACCACCAGCCCTACCACCACAACCACCACCACCACCGCCACCATCCTCACCACCAGCAGAACAAAGTATTCGAACAGGAAAAAGAAAGGTGAGGCCCAAAGGGACAGTGGGAAGAAGCAGGTGATGAAGATGAAGAAGAGCAAGAAGCACCAGAAGCAGAAAGCAGAAGCTGAACACGCCTCCCAGCTCCAGACCTCCCCTCCAGCTCACAGAGGCCAGACAGTGCTGCCCGCCAAGACGCCGCGGAAAAGCAAAGCAAAGAAGGCATCTCCAGAACGCGAGGTCATGCCGGAGGGGGAGTCCCCTTGGGAGAAACTGGGCCCGGTCTGGGACGGCGAGGTGCTGATCAGTCCTTTCGAGGACCCCAAGCCCGCTCCCGTGCCAGAGTCTAGAGACGAGGGCCCCTCCCACCACTTGTGGGAGCACCACCAGCTGACAGGCCTGGGCAGGTACATCGACCACAAGGACTCGGCCAAAGCTCAACCTCAACATCCTGAAGACCAAAATGACGTTCATCCCCACAAGAAAGCCAGGAAAGAAATCCGCAAACCGGCAAAACTCCCAAAGAAATCTAAACCAACCTTCTCCAAAGAGGATGTGGAGCAGTTTTACGGATTCGGGCTGGAGTCCACACTGTCAGCGCCAGCTAATGAGTTGAAGGACATCCAAAAACCACAGAGGACATCGGCTAAGAAACCACATAAACCCCTTCAACCCAGAACAACAAAGAAGAAACCCTCAAACCCAGACAGCCACAAAGACGAACCCCCAACACAAGAACTCCCAGAGCAACAATTCAGCGAAGACAACTACAACAAAGGCGTCATCTACGATATCATCCCGGCCCCTTCCAAAAAGACGCACCCTTCCCAGAAAAATCTGATCGTGTCTGTCAAGACAGACGCAGCCAGCATGGAACACGATACAGGCTTTATCAGCACCAAAGCCAGCCCTCAAACCAGCCCGAACCCGCCGCCCCCAGATTTGGCTCATGGGGGGCCAGATTCTGAGACGACACCGGTGGTGCCTAGAAAAAGAGGGGGCAGGAAGGGGCCGAACAAGCATTATGTCAAGTCCAGGCCTCTAAGTACTTGCTTTATTCCCCTCGCTTCCATTGATTTCATCCCTGCATCTTTGCAGTAATCTTTCCTCTCTGTACTCAATTATTCACGCCGTGCATGCACGTTTTTGTTCCTCTTTGGTGTGTGTGTGTGTGTGTGTGTGGTGTGTGTGTGTGTGTGTGTGTGTGTGTGTGTGTGTGTGTGTGTGTGTGTGTGTGTGTGTATGTTGTGTGTAGGTGTTGTAGGTGTGTGTGTGTGTATGTGTGTGTATGTGTGTGTGTGTGTGTGCACTCTCAGTGCATGTTCTGTTTTCTTATGGGTGTGGGTGTGGGTTGGTGGCTGCATGCCCTATTTTCTTGTGTGTGTGTGTACACTCGCGCGCGTGTTTGTGTGTGTGTGTGCGTGCGCGTGTGTGTGTGTATGTGTATTGTGCGTGTGTGTGCCCGCACGCCCACGTGTAAACGTGCTGGGGTGGGTGTGTGCTGTGTGCTCGTGTGGTCGTGGCTTGTGTATATGTGCATGAGGAGTGTTGGTACAGAGACATCTGTCTTGTCACATTATTTCCCGCTTTACTTAGACAAATTACTTTTCTTGTGGTCGTTGTAGCAGAAGTCTTGTGTGTGTGTGTGTGTGTGTGTGTGTGTGTGTGTGTGTGTGTGTGTGTGTGTGTGTGTGGTGTGTTTGCGTGCGTGCGCGTGTGTGTGTGAATGTATTGTGTGTGCGTGCATATGTGTGTGTGCGTGCGTACATTCATGCGGGTTTGGGGCTGCGTTTGTGTGTATGGTGTGTGTGTGTTTGCGTGCGTGCGTGTGTGTGTGTGTGTGTGCGCGCGCGCAGGCGTGCGTGTGTGTGTATGTGTCTTTATGTGTGTGTGTCTGTGCGTGTGTATGCGTGTGTGTGTGTGTGTCTATGTCTGTGTGTGTGCATGCATGCGTGCGTGCGAGCGTGTGTGTGTCCGTAGTGAAAGAAAAGTCGGTTCGTGTCAGAGCCTTTCCCTATTCACTCGTTTTCTCTTTTTTCTTTTTTTTCTTTCTTTCTTTTTCTGTCTTTTGTTCCTTTTTCTTGTCTTTTGTTTTCTAACCCTTCTCCTGTTTCTTTCTGGCTTTTCTTCCCCTGGAGTTTTTTTTTCTTTTGTTCACCTCCCCCCCCCCCCTCCACTCCCCACCCCCACCCCCCCCCCCCCCCTTTTGCCTCACACCCCTCACCCCCCACCCCTACCCAGAGTACGAAAGATGGCTGGGTTTGGGTTTTTTTTTTATTTTGCGTTGTGCTTTGAGTTGAGCATGCATTGTTATTCTGTAGTGATGGAGGTTTTTGTTGTTATTGTTGGTATTGTTGTTGTCGTTGTTGCTGCTGCTGATGCTGCAACTGATGCTGTTGATGCTGTTGGAGTAGTAGTTGCAGTAAGAAAAGTTACAGTAGTAATAATGAAAGTAGTAGTGGATCGGTGGTCTAGAGGTAACGCGCCTGTCTAGAAAGCGAAAAGTCCGGGTCGGAAGTGTGCGTGGTTTGTATCCCGTCTGGGCCCGAAACTTTTCCCCCATCCATTAGACCATGAGTGGTGGTCTGGGCGCTAGTCTTTCGGATGAGACGATAAACCGAGGTCCCGTGTGTTACAGAAAATTATGCAGCGCACGAAAAAGAACCCACGACAACAAGAGAGTTGTCCCTGGCAAAATTCTTAGAAAAAAGCCACTCTGATAGGGAAAGAAATACAACAAAAACAAAAAACAAAAAAGGGAGTGGCGCTGCTCTGTGGCGACGTGCTCTCCCCGGGGAGAGCAGCCCGAATTTCACGCAGAGAAATCTCGTGACTTAAAGTGGTATAAATAAATAAATAAGTAGTAGTAGTAGTAGTAGTAGTAGTAGTAGTAGTAGTAGTAGTAGTAGTAGTAGTAGTAGCTGAGGAGGAGGAGGAGTTTTTCTTGTTGTGGTTGTTGTTTTATGTGATGTTTTTATTCTTTCAACCTCTTCGGAACGGTTTATGTCAAAATGAAAATTTTGTGGGGGTTTTTTTAGTTATGAAGTTATTCAGATTGGTCTGAAGGTTCGATTATGTGTAAGGATGTATAGGATGTCTTTCTGGTTAAAGCTAGTACGGAGAATGCAATTTACGTAACTGTATGTACACGGGATCTTTACTGATGTAAAATAAAAAAGCACATGAACGTTTAGTCATTATCCTCGAATTAAAGGAATGTAGGTTTTAAAAAAATTAATCTGAGAAATCATGAATTTGAATATGTGACTCTGAATGGTTACCAAGTACTTAGGATCGCTTTTTCATACTTAAGAAGAGTTTTAATGACGTAACTTTCTCACAGCCACCCCAGCCCTCAATAAAATATTCTACTGAAGGCATAGTACCTACCTGGAAAATGACAGATTCGTGGTTCGAACCCTGTGTGGAGCTGGATGTTTTCCAAATTCTATCAAATCTTAAATAGCGACATGGGTATTAGTCTTCGAACAAAAACACAAAAAGACACCCGGTTCTTTGTGAAGGTGTGGAATAGCTTATAAGTGGAATAACTTCAAACTCTAATCTGAAGGAGTTGGTTCAACTCTCCTCAAAGATGTCTGTATGAACAGATTGTCCCCACTGGAGTTAGCTCAGGAACCAACTCCCCTCTCCTAAAAGTGTGACATGAGACTGTAAGAGAAACCCCATGCTTAAATGCATGTTCGACATTTTGGGCATACATCTACATTTTCAGAATTTATTTTCCTTTCGCAGAAGAGTGGGGACGAGATAACTCAGTGGTCGGAGCACTCGCTTTCCCCCACTCAAGTTAAGCAGCGTCGAGTGTGGTTACCAGTTGGATGGGTGACCGTTTGCGCGCCTTAACTTCAGTACAGTCCCCCAGTTCACCCAGCTGTAAATGGGTACCTGCCCTCTTCAGGGTCAGGGAAGGTAAAGCAGCGAGGGAGAGGAGATGGGCGCCGCCCTCAATATGCTGGTCCCTAGAGAAGTGAGATCTCTGACGGCTCGCTCCCCTACGACCTTATAGGTTATGGGACTCCTTTACCCCCCTTACCTTCGCAGAAGAGTAAGCCAGCTCTAGCTAGAATAGTGACCGATACGAACGTGTCCAGCATGCATCCTGCTAATTAGAGAAGTATGAGCTCCGCTAAGACCCACTATCTGCGAAATTCTGCCCAGTGCCCCCGCGACTTCTTAAGGAGTTCAGGGAGAAGTTAATCAATCAGGACATAGATGAAAACAAGAATTTCACGGTATAAAACTGTGTACAAGATTTGTAGAGCTGGCGTTATGATCTTTAAGACCTCGTCGCTAAAGTTGGCTTGTTCTATTCTGAGAAAAACTTAGACAAAACAAACAAAACACTTTTAAAAGAAAAAATAAATAAAATAAACAATATGGACACGTGTGGGGGTGTGTGTGTGTATGTATGTGTGAGAGTGAGTGCGTGCGTGCGTGCGTAGTGCGTGCGTGCGCGCGTACGCGCGCGCGTGTGTGTGTGTTTTGCGTGTGCGTATGTATGTTTGTAAGTGTGCATGTGTGTGCTAGCGTGTGTGTGCACGCACACGCGTGCGTGTGTTTGCACACGCACGCGCGCACACGCACACACGTGCTATGGTTTTTTCTTTCAAAACTTGCAAAAGTCAAATAATCTTTTTCAGTAAAAAGCTTCAATCTTTTGTCACCGCTTCTTTTTTAAAAAAAAGTGTTAAGAGCCTTTAAAGTTCGCAGAAAAGGTTTGTTTCTGGAAGAAAGCATATGGTAGTCTTTTGTTAGCGGTTCCAAACAGGAAAGTATGAGGGACTTAACATTCGATTTTAAGGACACCTTGTTCTATTTCGTTTTGGTTCTGTGTGTCTTTAACCTTTCGATCGGAAAGTTGAAATGGTATTCTTAAGGAGGCTAGAGAGTAAATTTTATCATTAAAGGTACACGAGTTGTGATTGATTTTTACAGTAAACCTTAAAGTTAACCTTTTTGGATGATTAGATTTTAGTGTTGTGTAAGTGTGAATTGTGGGCGGGGGGGGGGGGGGGGTGGCGTCAGTGTCTATACATGAACAGACGCACAAGCAAGCGCACACACACACGCATACATACATACAAACACATACACACACAAACTCCCACACACACGTACACATACGCACACGTAAACACACACACGCGCGCGAGAGACATAGGCACACGCACATACACATACACACATAAACACACACACACACGTGCAGATATGTGCGCGCATGTGTGTTTCAAAACATTCTCGTTTTCAAGGCCTTGGTATCTAAAGTGTTTATTAAGACGCTTTTTTAAATTTAATCTCAGATTAGATATGTCAATTTGTTCCTTGATAACATTTTGTGCCCTATGAATGTATCACTACTCTCTTCAATTTGTCCATTTTGCTGTGTACTTTCACATTTTCAAAATGTTATCGCATAAGCTGTATATCACATAAAAATGTAGTTAGGATTATCTGAAAACTATCAGGAATACATTAGATGAGACAGGTTTGAGTGGGTTTTAGTGAAGTCAAAAATACCATTGATTGTAGTAACTATTGGTTTAAAACCAACCTCAATCAATTGTTATGTGACCCATTCATTCGTGCATAAGTGGTGCAAAAGTCGTGGATACAGACGCCGTTTGTAAGAATTACGGAAGGTCTAAAACAAACAAAAATTTGTTGAAAAATAGTTATTCTTTTTGCTTTCAATGTGTCTGTTTGATTTGCCCAGCTCCCCATAGCCAGTGAAAATCTGTCTATTAAATACCCTCCCTTTTTAAGAATTTCGAGGAAACAAAATATACTGCAGAAAATACAATAGTTGCAATAGTGGTGACAAAATCTGTAACCGTTTGGTTTCTCCATTCTTGAACAAAACTTGTTAAAAATTTATAACCAAAATATTACACAAGCATCCAATTATCTTTAAGCATGAAAAAATGTTTAGCAACAAATTGGAAACTCTCAATATTGTTAAATGGTTATCGCTTTTTTTTCTTTTTTCTAGAACATGTTTCAGAAATTTGAAATTCGTACATGGGACAGGAACTGCCATTTTTGTTCCGTAACATTTCGTTGAAAGCGCAACGCATTTTTGTCATATGACAGACAACAGTGGTCGCTGTTTGAGCATTCAACAAAGAAGAAGAAGAAGAAGAAGAAGTAGAAGGAGAAGAAAATTATACTGCGGATGAATTGTATAATTATGTCAACTAAAGCTGTTCGGTGATGGTTTCGTTTTTCAATACTGTTCTAAATCGCCATACCCTAAAGGGACGACAAGAAAGAAAAACAGAACTTTTATTTAACTTTGACACACTTTTATCGTTTCTTCAGCTGGGTTGTTTTTTCTATCCGATCGACAATTATTTGACAGAAATTTCTGGAAAGAGGAAAGGGGGAAAATATCGATTTCTTTGTGAGCATTGTGTAAGCTTGTCATGGAAATGTGTTTGCGAGAAAGTAAGTGCGTCCATGTATGCTATGTACTCCAGTGCATTCCTGCAATGAGACCACAAGAATTGTATTTCAACACCACAATAGACTGTTCTGTACTAGACCTAATCCGCGTAGAGACAAATTAGTAATTTTATAAACCTATATTTCTGGCGAGACGAGATATTAATTTGATGACCTATCTTTTTTATGAATTCTGAACATGTATTTGTCTTTTACATCTTCCATTTGTAGTTTTATTTATAGACATACTTTGCGTGCTCTGTGTGTGTAAGTGTGTGCGCGCTTGCTTGCGCCCGAACGTGTGTGTGTGGTTGTGTGTGTGCGTGTGCCCATGGGATGTGGGCTAGATAGTACAGAAAAAAAGCATGCTCTACTTATTTTACCACCCTCCGAAATAAACACTTCGATTAGATAGTTTGATTTGACATAGATGTGTATCTTAAATCCTTAAAGAGAATGCACAATCATCTAAATCACATTGTAGTGAATGGACATGAAACTAATGAACAGAAGAAGAAGATATAAGCCTGTTCCTTGAACTGTTGATCTGACTCTCCCCAGCTTTCTGCAAGCTGCCCACCGACTGTCGCAAAGGGCGCAAGTGCCGGCGTGGGCTGTGTGTTTGTCTCGCGGAGGGCGAGTGTAAGGGGCGCAAGGCGGTGTGCGGGTCGGACGGTGTCCAGTACGCCAGCCATTGTGAACTGCATCGCACCGCTTGCCTCACGCGGCGACACATCAAAGTGGACCGCGCCGCAAGCTGTGCTCCCCCAGGTATGTTTGTCCCTCGTGTCCGACGATGACCTCCAAAACAGCAGAGGAGGCAGCTGCTGTTTTGGAAACTGGGCAGAAATTTGATTATAGTGGAGATGCCTTGCCCACAGTACATCCCCACTCTCTCGGCCAAGTGGGCATAAGGACAGTCAGCGTTGGAGATGTTCTCCAAAGGCCAACCAGCCCCCAGGGCTGCAGCACATATTAAGGACTGTGCGAGTCAAGCCTCCTAGTCAGAGAGTCATAGTCGATCATAAAGACTAAGCTGTAAAGTGGAATTCCATGAGTGGGAAAGCCACTGGTCATACAGCCTCTCACTTTGCTGTTGCCCCCAGCGTTAATGGTTTAATCAAGAACTGTGATAAAGCCCAGGCGCTGGCGGCTTGCTCCCCCAGGTAAACTTATTTATAGTCTATATATTATGATATGGAATTTATTTAAGTATACTTACATATACCCGGATTGTTTCAGACAGTCCACTGTCGTCTGCTTTTTTTTCTTCCTGTGTATTGGCCACATATCTAGAGCGATCTTCCTTTTTCTTCTTTTCTGGAAATTTCTTGGTCTTTTTCTTGTATCAAGCTTTTCTTTATTTTTGTATTCAACCGGCCAGGTGTTCCATAACCTATAAGGTCGTAGGGGACCGAGGCGTCAGAGACCTCACTTCTCTAGGGGCCAGCATATTGATTGCGGCGCCCATCTCCTCTCCCTCGCTGCTTTACCTTCCCTGTCCCTTAAGAGGCAGGTACCTATTTACAGCTGGGTGAACTGGGGAACTGTACTAGAGCCAAGGCGCGCAAACGGTCACCCATCCAACTGGTAACCACGCTCGACGCTGCTTAACTTTTGCTGGGGGAAAGCGAGTGCTCTGACCACTGAGCTATCCCGTCTCATTACATAAGCATGTAATATAATAATATTATTACAAGCATTGTCTTGGTTTTTTTCGGCTTAACTGGGGACTTTTTTTATATGTCTTTAAATTCTGGAATGTGTGTGCTATGCGTGTGAATGTACATGATTATATTCACCTCGTTTCTCGTCTAGAACTGCAAGGTTTGCCAATGTTGAGATTAAGCGTATGTGACGGGTTTTTAGACCCGCCGTTAAGTTAGCTGCATTCCGTCTGTCCTTGGGTTGTTTTAGTATTGTTTATCATCATTATCATTAGTATTTTATTTCGGTTTTTTGGTTGTTTTTATTATCATCATGGTTACTGATGATTTTGGTATCGTTACTGTTGGTTGTTGGTAGGTATTAGTATGTATGTATGTATGTATGTATGTATGTATGTATGTATGTATGTATGTATGTAGATGTATGTATATAAGTATGTTTGTATAGATAGATAGATAGATAGATAGATAGATAGGGAGATAGATAGATAGGTAGATAGATAGATAGATAGATAGATAGATAGATAGATAGATAGATAGATAGATAGATAGATAGATAGATAGATAGATAGATAGATAGATAGATAGATAGATAGATAGATAGATAGATGATGATGATGATGATGATGATGATGATGATGATGATGATGATGATGATGATGGTGGTGGTGGTGGTGTGTGGTGTGTATTGGATGATGATGATGATGATGATGATGATGATGATGATGATGATGATGATGATGATGATGATGATGATGATGATGATGATGAAAAGGAGGAAGGGGATTATGGTGGCGGTAGGGGTGATTGGTTTTTAATAATGCCTATGTTCCTTTCTCTTGGGGGTGGGGTATAATGTGAAGGGGAATGACAATGCACTAGAGAGAGAATCGAGAACAGTCGAAGGAGACCTGCAACTGAATGATCGGCATATAATAGGTCATGTTTACATTACAGTTCCTTCCTACCATGCTGCAGTTTTCCTGGAAACATGCATGCATGCGTGCGTGTGTGTGTGTGTGTGTGTGCATGTGTGAATGTCTGCGTGTGTGTTTCTTCACGTGCGTGCATGCACGCGGGCATGCATAGACGCATGCGTGCGTTTATGCATGCACATAATTATGCACCCCTTGTGCGTGTATGCATGCGCTTCTGAGCTTCATCGTTTTACTTTGCATGCTCCACCTGCTGATCACAAAATCGATCCACGGACAAAGTTAATGATCAGCAGACTGAACGGCTGATTGATTGATCACTCTCTTTCTCTTTCGATCTTTTGAATGTTCAGAAACAACCGCTCCACCAGAGGTTACCACTGCAGACGACCACACCACCACCACCACCCCAACCACCACCACCACTACCACTCCCTCCACCACCACCTCCACCACCACCACCTCTACCACTCCCACCACCACTCCTGAGAGCTCTTCAACCACAGTCTCCCAGGAGTTTGGTGACAATGATGGTGACGAGGAAGATGATGATGACGGGTTTTACAATGAAGACGATAACGACATCTTCGACGATGACGACTATGAGGATAACTACGAGTATGAGTATTACGATGAGGATTACGACGAAGATGTAAACGACGAGGAGGATGAGGAGGCAGATGAGGATGAGGAAGAAGATGAGGAGGAGGACGAGGACGAGGAGAATGAGCATAACAGTAATGGCGCTGACATTGGTAAGTCATTGGAATGATGATGATAATCTTGTCTGGTGAAACTTTAAAGACAGACAGGCAAAGAGACAGACAGACAAACGGAAGGTCAGACAAACAGACGGATAGAGAGGTAGGCAGGCAGGCTGGCAAACGGACAGACGGACCAAGAGTAAGACAGATAAACAGAGAGGGAAGAGAGGAGGAGGGGGGGGGGGATACAGTCAAGCAGACAGGCAGACTTACAGGCATACCAGAAGACAGGCAGATTAAGAAAAGATTGACGGGGAAGAGATGAGATGAGAAGAGAGAGAGAGAGAGAGAGAGAGAGAGAGAGAGGAGAGAGAGAGAGAGAGAGAGAGAAGAGAGGAGAGAGAGGAAGAGAGAGAGAGAGAGAGAGAGAGAGAGAGAGAGAGAGAGAGAGAGAGAGAGAGAGAGAGAGAGACCTGTATGTAAAGAAAACTACACATGGCTTTTTTTCTGGATTGATTTAATGTTTGTCCGTCGTGTTAGACGATGACCTCCAAAACAGGAGAGGAGGCAGCTGCTGTTTTGTAAATTGGGCAGAAATTTGATTATAGTGGAGATGCAGGCCAACTAGCCCTCAGGGCTGCATCACATAAGGACTGTGCAAGTCAAGCCTCCTTGTCAGAGAGTCATAGTCGATCACCAAAGACTAAGCTGTAAAGTGGAATTCCATGAGTGGGAAAGCCATTGATCATACAGCCTGTCACTTTGCTGTTGCACCCAGCGTCAATGGTTTAATCAAGAACTGTGATGACGTTCTTTAGATTACCATACGCAACATAGCAACATTATTTGTATGAGGTAATAATGGTAAACTATGTGGGGTCTCCAAAGTGAAAAAAGCCTACTAAAATTAAAGCATTGACTTTTGTCACTCAAGAGTTAGTAAGTGACTAAATCTTTTTTTTTCAAAATTCATTTTTCATGCAATTAAAGGAAAATTCATAAAATTGATATCACTTGATAATATTAAAATGATATGGCGTCAATTGGCAGATGTAATCAAAGAGAATGTCATAGTAAGGCATTTCTTCTATTTTCCTCTGCATCCTCATATGTTTAACTTGTGGCCCGAGCCCTAAGTTCAATAAACGAATTTTCATTTCGTTTTTTTCTCTCTCTCACGCACAAACACACACACACACACACACACACACACGCACACGCGCATACACACGCACGCCCGCGCGCACACACGCACACACACACACTCATGCACACACGCATACACACGCACGCCCGCAGACACACACACACTCGCACGCACGCGCACACACGCACACGCACACACACACACGCACACACGCACACACACACACTGCCTTAATCATTTTCAAAACGTTTCTCTATAACCAGACTCCAGAGTCAACCTGGACAGCAGCAGACAAACGGCCCCTCCAGAAAGCCGTGCACAAGAGGAGACAACTCAGCGTAACAACCGGGTCAGCAAGGGAGAAAAGAAAAACGCTCGGAAGGGAGACAACCAGGTGCTCAAACTGTCGAAAGCAGACGACCACCCGGATTTCAAGAGTTCCCAGAAAGGAGAGGAGGAGAGCCAGAAGGATTATGACTATCAGTCGGATGCCAGCAGTTTTCTGGAATGTACCAAGAAGGAGCTGAAGAAATTCAAGCGGCAGCTGCTGAGCTTCTACTGCCAGCGCTTCCAGGAGCCGGACTGTAAACTGGGGGTTAAGGAAGGTAGGGACGTGCTGACTGGCAATCTGTGTTACTCGTCTGTCTGTCTGTCTGTGGGGAGTGGGAGACAGGGTGTGCCTATGCATGCGTACGGGCGTGTGTGTGTTACAGAACAAATACACCAAACTGCATTATCCTATTTCATCCACAAATGCGAAGAAGAACAGGCAAAAATCCCAAATACGAACAGTAAAATATTTTTTAAAAACAAATCCACGAAAATGAGATGTGTTATTTCAAAATATTCAATCTTCATTCAAATTATAGTGTTTGAACAAGAAAACTAAGGTCAAGGTTACCAAACTTGAAAAAATGTCCTTGAATGTATTGATGATGTATATATTTCGTGTTTTTCGTAAC
>CM054135.1:93410584-93478084 GCA_028751875.1 Rapana venosa
TTTGTTTATCATTGTTGGTTGCATGTGTAGGAGCAGATTGAATGCAAGCGCTCTGATTTGTAATTGCAAGATATAGCGCTATATAAATTCCATTTATTATTATTATTATTATTATTATTATTACTATTATTACCATTATTTGTAGTATAATCATCACATCATCATCTCGATGTATAACATCATCAAAAATATCAGCAGCAGCAGCTTCAACAGCAACATGCTCATGTGTAACACCTTCATCACTATCGCAATCTTCAGCTTCATTGGCGAATAACCATACCACCACAATCCGTGGTACCATCATCACAACTGCCATCACATCATCACGCCTATAGTCATCGTCATAGCATCAGTGTTACGATTCGCAGCTCCCATTATGACCATTATTATCATATATTTACAATTGTTGATGATATATCGGTGGTCTAGAGGTAACACACCCGTCTAGAAAGTCAACAAGTCGCACAAAGGTTCAGTTCCCGTCTAAACCCCTCCTTTTCTCCTATTCTCTAGACCACGACTGCTGATGTGGGTGCTAGTCTTTCAAATGAAACGATAAACCGAGGTACGGGGTGCAACCAACATGAAATGCACCTAGGAACATGCGGAAACAAGAGAACTTTCCATGGCAAAAATCTGTAGAAGAAGTTATCATAAAGAAGCAAAGACATACCCAGACAAGAAAAAGGAGTTGCATGGACTGCTCTTGCTGCTGTTGTTGTTATTGTTGGGTGTTCTTCAGCTTAACAGCCCGGGAAGCCACCCAGAGATAATACTGTGTCTGTTTCATCACACCTAGGAATAACTAAAACCATCTGCCCTGGATGAGAATTTTTCGAGTATGACAATCTTCAAGTTTCGTGCTATACATAGGCAGCCATATTTCAACTTCAGATGATGTTCCCCCTTTAAAGAAGAGTGTTTGGACGGGGTAGCTCAGTGGTCAGAGCACTCGCTTTCCCCCTACCAAGGTTAAACAGCATCGAGCGTGGTTACCACTTGGATGGGTGACCGTTTGTGTGCCTTGGCTTCAGTAAGTCCCCCAATTCACCCAGCTGTAAATGGGTACCTGCCCTCTTTAGGGACAGGGAAGGTAAAGCAGCGAGGGAGAGATGGGCACCGCCCTCAATATGCTGGCCCTAGAGAAGTGAGGTCTCTGATGCCTCGCTCCCCTACGACCTTATAGGTTATGGGACACCTTAACCTTTTAAAGAAGAGTGCAGGTTGTTAAGGACAATCTCAACATAAAGCTTTAGAGAATAACAACATGTTAATATAAGTCTCGGCATTTGTTTTACATCAGTAACTGACACAGCTTTTGGCAAGGGCCAGGCTATTCTTGTGGCAACGCACTCTCCACGGGGAGAGCAGGCTGAAATCATACAAGGAAATCTCTTGTGGGCTAAATGCAGATTTATGATAATGTGAAAAAGAGACAATTGCCATTACAACCATCATAATATTGTATGAACAAGGACCATCTTCTGGTCGTCAAATTCAAATTCTGTATGTCCTGTCATCTCATTAGAGGTATGGAGGATCTTTGCATGATAATTATCAGGACACAAAAACATAACTGAATACCATACATGCAACATATAACCAAATATTTGAACGCAATACCATAATACTTTTTTTGACATAATTATATAAAATTCTTCCTGTCATCCCTTTAGGTATATGAAGGATTTTACATAGCTTTATCACAGTTCTTGATTAAACCATTGACGCTGGAGGCAACAGCAAGGTGAGAGGCTGTGTGACCAGTGGCTTTCCCACTCATAGAATTCCACTTTACAGCTTAGTCTTTAGTGATCGACTATGACTCTCTGACCAGGAGGATTGACTCGCACAGTCCTATGTGCTGCAGCCCTGGGGGCTGGTTGGCCTTTGGAGAACACCTCCAACGCTCACTGTCCTTAAGCCCACTTGGCCGAGAGAGTGGGGATGTGCTGTGGGCAAGGCATCTCCACTATAATCAAATTTCTGCCCAGTTTCCAAAAGAGCAGCTGCCTCCTCTGCTGTTTTGGAGGTCATCGTCGGACACGACGGACAAACATACACATATCAAGAAAAAAATCATAACTGAATACCATACATGCAACTAAATATTTGAACAGAATACCACATAAAAGAACGTTTTCTGTTGTCATAGTTGTGTCAAATTCTTTGAACATGGTTTACTTGTTATTTTCCCGATAGTATTTGATAATAATAGTTTTTAGCAAACCACTATGAAGCAGTCTTGTTACCTGTGGGCTCTGGCAGGCAACAAGGAGCAGCTGACCATCTATGAAGCGGACTATCAGAAGGACACGGGGGCCTACAAGTGCGTGGCCAGAAACCAGGCCGGCACTGCCCAGGACCTGGCCTCTCTCTTCATCATTGGCGACAAGGACAGAACCATGGGCAGTGAGTAGTTGAGCTCATGTCTAGTCTAGTTTATTCTGTTATATCCAGGATGATGATGGAATAAGCACTTATCTGCTTTTTTTACATCCAGTCCCCATGTGTGGATGCTGTTTTGTAAATTCTGTCGTCTGTTCCCACCGGCACACAATGGCCTACACTTACGAAAAGCGGAACAGGATTTTAACGTGTGCGCAAGATGTTGTGCGTGCGTTCGCGCACGGGGCCTCGGTTTATAGTCTCATCCGAAGGACTTGTGGGGAGAGTGGAGTCTGCACTGATGTTAACTCCAGGGGAAAATATCCCCTTGAATTCGAATCGAACCCGGGTCGTCAGATTGCGAGTGCAATGTTCTTACCACTAGGCTATCCTGTCCCCCAGAAGTACTTTTGTGTGTGTTTGTGTGTGGGGGTGTTTGTGTGAGTGTTTGTGTGTGTGATGTGTGAGTGTGTTCGCTGGTTTGTTCTCACTTCCTAAAAGGAAGAAAAAGATATATTTAAAAGAAGGATCATACAAAACTGTTGTACGCTTTAACTCTGAAAAAAAATCTGCTTTGTAAGAATTTGTAAGGAAATAGAAATACATGGCCTCTAGCACACTTAAAGTTTACCTGTGTGGTCTTTTTCAGTTTTGAATCAGCGATTAATATGTTTAATATATTCTAATCAGGAAACGGAAAACAAACGACGCTCGTAATTTTATGATTGAGACATGGATTAATTCTACTTTGGAGGAGTATTAGTTTTGGTTTCATTTGTTTCTTGATTTGGTTTCTTTTGTTTCCTTTTTGTTTAGTTTTTCATTATTTTTCTTTCTAAAACCCGTTTCATAGACTTTAAAAGCCAAATATTTTAAACTCGCTAAAACGCACACTGCACACTTTTTCACTCCATGTTGCGCACTCTGTCCTCTCGGCCAAAAAAAAAGAAAATAAAAGAAGAAAAACTCTGCACAGAGCACCAGCACTGTTCGGTAATTTTACGTGCAGCATTTTCTTTTCAGGCTCAAATCGTTTGAAGATCCCCACCACCCGTTTCTTGGGCATACCCCTCTCTAAGGGTCTCTTCTCCGACCCCCCTGCCCTAACCGAGGGGCAGTTGTCGGAGTTACCTCCCATGCATATATATGTGATTTACCTTTTTCTGCAAGACTGGTTGCAGCAGCGAGGCGTGTCCAGTGAGTGCTTTCTATTACCTCCCCGTGTTTGTCTGTCTCAGTCACGTCCATAGAAAAACACACAAAAAATAAAGATTAAAAATGAAACGTTCAAAAATAAAAGTGTAATGATTGTAACATAGAAGCATGCGTGTGGGGTTGTTTTTTTTAATTTTCAGTTTGTGTTTTTTTATCATTCAAGTATTGGTTAATCTTTGGTTCATTTTTGTTTGATTTTAGGTTAACTTGAAAGTTAAGCATTTTTACTTTCCTGTTTTGTTTTCAGTTTACTTTATTTAGAATTCCGCCCAGTTCATACACAAAGTTTGAGAATAGAAGATTGGTCACATAGTATCAAGACATAGGGACAAAAATCAAGTGTGGAGTCAGCCATTTCTTTTTGGCTGTGCGCTTGAGGAAAAGGAAATGCTGGTTTCCTCTGCTGGATTAGCTCAGAGCTTCCTTCTGGGCTCTGAACGTTTTCTCTCTTTCTTTGCTTCGTAGCTGACCAGTAAACCAGACCTGCTCACTGCATCTTTTCCACTTGCTACCTCATTCTAAGTGTCCTGCAATAAAAACGACAGAAAACAAAAACTAAAACCTTAGTTTCAGAAACAAAGAAGGGATTGCTCTTTGTCTCCCTCTCTCTCTGTCTCTACCTTTCTCTGTCTATCTGTCTATTTGCTCTCTCTCTCTCTCTGTCTCTCTCTCTCTCTCTCTGTCTCTGCCTCTCTCTGTCTGTCTGTCTCTCTCTCTCTCTCTCTCTCGCTCTCTCTATCTCTCTCTCTCTCTCTCTCTCTCTCTCTCTCTCTCTCTCTCTCTCTCTCTCTCTCTCTCTCTCCCTCTCCTCCCCATCGGACAGTCACTCTTTCCCCTGACGACAATATCTCCTTACTTACTGACTTACTTACCTCCTTCCCTACGTGTGACTGACAGTGGGCTTCACCAACGCCAACGCCGGCAAGTTCGCGGTGTTCCACAGCCAGGGCTACACCACCTACGACCCCAACGACTGCCTCAAGCACAGCACGGTGCACGGGGACTTCGGCTACTTCAAGTTCATCCCGGACAGTCTCGACCGTCCGCTGCGGCTGTGTGAGGTGGGAGGGGAGTGTGTGTGGGGGCAGGTGGTCAACGTCAGGAACAGCCTGCTCTACGTCACCCAGCCCACCCTCAACAGGGTGGTGGTCATTGAGACGGCTAAGAACTGGATCCCTGTCCAGGTCAGTGGAAAAAATGACTGTGTGTGTGAAGCCATATCTATCAGAGAACATTGTGAACATGTTTAAATCGGTGGCGCGTCAAGATCAGAATCAACAGTACACACTCGGAGAGGATACAGAACAGAATGAAGGATTAAGCATACAAGGAAAAAGACAAGGCGGTGGTCTAGAAGTAACGCACCTGCCTAGACGGCAAAAAGGGCCCAGGTTCGAGGTGGGCGATGGTTTGGTCCCCGTTTGTGCCTCAAACTTTTCCCCCCCATCCACTAGACCCTGAGTGGTCGGCTGGATGCTAGTCTTTCAGATAAGACGATAAACCAAGGGTCTGTGTGTATCATTGTATTTCATGCATGTAAAAGGAACCCACAGCAACAATAGAGATGAAACCAGGAAAAATTGTGTAGAAAAAAGTCACCCTGAAAGGAAAACAAATACAGAGTCATACAGGAAAAGAAAAAAAAAACAATGGTTGGCGCTGCTCTTGTGGCGACTTGCTCTCCTCAAGGAGAACAGCTCGAATTTCACGCAGAGACCTCTGCTGTCACTTAAAGTTACTGTTACTGTTACTGGTCCCGTAACCCGCCAGGGTCGTAGGGGCGCTGCATGGTGGACGAACTTAAAGTGGTGTATGATAAATACTAATAATAATAAAAAGATTCAGAGATGTTATCAGTGTCTAATTAAAAGAATCAGAGATGTTATCGGTGTCTAATTAAAAGAATCAGAGATGTTATCAGTGTCTAATTAAAAGAATCAGAGATGTTATCAGTCTCTAATTAAAAGAATCAGAGATGTTATCAGTGTCTAATTAAAAGAATCAGAGATGTTATCAGTGTCTGATTAAAAGAATCGGAGATGTTATCAGTGTCTAATTACAAGAATCGGAGATGTTATCAGTGTCTAATTAAAAGAATCAGAGATGTTATCGGTGTCTAATTACAAGAATCAGAGATGTTATCAGTGTCTAATTACAAGAATCAGAGATGTTATCGGTGTCTAATTAAAAGAATCAGAGATGTTATCAGTGTCTAATTAAAAGAATCGGAGATGTTATCAGTGTCTAATTAAAAGAATCAGATATGTTATCAGTGTCTGATTAAAAGAATCAGAGATGTTATCAGTGTCTAATTACAAGAATCAGAGATGTTATCAGTGTCTATTTAAAAGAATCAGAGATGTTATCAGTGTCTGATTTTTATATAAAAAAAAATCAGAGATGTTATCAGTGTCTGATTAAAAGAATCAGATATGTTATCAGTGTCTAATTAAAAGAATCAGAGATGTTATCAGTGTCCAGCTTTTTACAAATCCTTTTTATTTTTAGACACTGACACTGGTCTATTACAATAAGCTTTTCATACATTCAAGAGAGGTTAGAGGGACGGGAACTGCGCACAAAAAATCACAAATTGAAAAAGAAACACAGTCAGTACAGCTCAAATTCTTCACTGTACGTCTTTTGCGGTTTGATAACCGGCGATTCGCTGTTACCTTAATGTAATAATAATAATAATAATAATAATAATAATAATGTATGGAATGTATATAGCGCTGAATCTTGTAAAAGCAACACATCAAAGCGCCGAGATGACTTTTTTGTTGTTTTTTTAAATATCGAGGATAATGGAATAAGCACTCATGGGCTTTTTTTTACATCCAGTCCCAGCAGGGGACGGGATAGCTCAGTGGTCGGAGCACTCGCTTTCCCCCCAGCCAAGTTAAGCAGCGTTGAGCGTGGTTACCAGTTGGATGGGTGACCGTTTGTGCGCCTTGGCTTCAGTACAGTTCCCCCAGTTCACCCAGCTGTAAATGGGTACCTGCCCTCTTTAGGGTCAGGGAAAGTAAAGCAGCGAGGGAGAGGAGATGGACGCCGCCCTCAATATGCTGGCCCCTAGAGAAGTGAGGTCTCTGACGCCTCGCTACCCTACGACCTTATAGGTTATGGGACGCCTTTACCTTTACCTATGCGGTTTTGTAACTGTTGTCAATCTGTTCCCTTCCCTTGCCGGGGCAGGTGATCGCCACGGACCAGCGGCCCATGCAGGTTTACTACGTTCCTCAGCTGGACCAGGTGTGGGTGGTGTGCTGGAGCCGGGGGGAGGAGGGGGAGGGGGAGGGGGGGGGAGGGAGCAACAAGACCTTGGTGGTGGTCAGGGACGCCAGCAAGTTCATCCAGCACCGAGTCGTGCACACCCAGCCTGTCGGCAACCGATTCGACCAGGTGAGGGGGGATGGGGGGGGGGGGGGGGAGGGGGTGGAGGAGGGGGGGGAGGGGAGGGGGGGAGATGGGGGGAGGGGGGGGAGATGGTGGTGGTTGGTGGTTGGTGGTGGTGGTTGGTGGTTGCGGTGGTGGTGGTTGTTGTTGTTGGTGGTGGTGGTGGTGGTGGTGTGGTGGTGGTGTGTGATGTGGTAGTTGGTGGTTGTGGTGTGTGGTGGTGGTGTGGTGTGTGGTGGTGGTGGTAGTGGTGGTGGTGGTGGTGTGGTGGTGGTGGTTGGTTGGTGGTGGTGGTGGTGGGTGGTGGGGGGTGGTGGTGGTGGTGGTGGTGGTTTGTGGTGGTGGTGTTTGTTGTTGTGGTGGTGGTGGTGGTGGTGGTGGTGTTTGTGGTGGTGGTTGTTGTTGGTGGTGGTGGTGTGGTGTGGTTGGTGGTGTGTTGTGGTGGTGTGGTGTGTGGTTGTGGGTGGTGTGTGGTGGTGGTTTTGGTGGTGGTGGTGTGTGGTTTTGGTGGTTGGTGGTGTGGTGGTGGTGGTGGTTTGTGGTGGTGGTTGTGTTGTTGGTGGTGGTGTGGTGGTGGTGGTGGTGGTATGGTGGTGGTGGTTGGTAGTGTGATGTGGTGTGGTGTGGTGGTGGTGGTGTAGTGTGGTGGTGGTGTGGTGTGGTGGTGGTTGGTGGTGGTAGTGGTGGTGGTGGTGTGGTGTGGTGGTGTGTGTGGTGGTGGTGGGGGTGGGTGGTGTGTGGTTGGTGGTTGTTGGTGGTGGTGTGGTTGGTGGTGTGGTTGGTGGTGTGGTGGTGGTGGTGTGATGGTGGTGGTGGTGGTGGTGGGTGGTTGTGGTGTGATGTGCTGTACCGTGCTGTGTTGTGTTATACTGTACTGTATTGTAATGCGTTTAATTGTTTTGTATTGTATACCACTTAAAGTCGCGGCAGATTTCTCTACGTGAAATTTGGGTTGCTCTCCCTGGCAAGATCGCGTCGCCACAAGAGCAGCGCCACCCATTATTTGTTTTTCTTTTCCTGTCTACACCTGTATTTGTTTCCCTTTCAAAGTGGCTTTTTAGTGGTGGTGGTGGTGGTGGTGGTGGTGGTGGTAGTGGTGGTGGATGCCAGCATGCATTCAGCACAGTGGGTTCCATACGCAGCCTGTTGACAACCTTCACGTTTCATTAAATGAACAAATCCTACAAAATCGGAGTACGGCTGCCTGCATTATGGTAAGAAACTTGTAACAGCGTACTAAGAAGATGACGTAAACCACCCATACGCGAAAACATCTCTTCCAGTGTGTACTTATGGTATCACATTGATTCTCAGGTGAGGTGAGTTAGACAGAGTGTCATATTGTGGATGAACCCCTAAAGTGCTAAGCTTAGAAACTCGCAAAAACCAACAACAACCACAACCACCACCACCACCACCACAACAACAACAACAAAGCAGCTCAGAAGCCGTCATGTTCATGTTAACTTTCATGTTTCCATCAAGCACACCGTAATCAAATACAAGCTTGTTACTATGACCCCAAAATATTGATAATAATTTACGTACTTTCTGTAGAACCGAATCTTGTAAAGCGAACAAATCAAAGCACTTGCAGCCAAATCATTTTCACTCGCATGGCACTGTTCACAAAATAAGAGTAACACCTTTTGATTTTGCACACACACACACACACACACACACACACACATATACATACACACACACACACACATTTATTGGTAAAGGTGCAATAATGTAGTATTTGAGTATAATCATGAAGAAGTTTAGATAGATGGCTTGATAAAAAAAAAAGCATACGCATTGCTTATTCAATGTACCATCTGGAAATAAAAATTTGACTTGACTTGACACACACAATGCTGTTTGCTTTCAATGTTTGTTCCCCTGACTGAAAGTTAATAAAAACTTTCCAAGCCACCATTACAACCAACCACAACTACAACAACCACCACCACCACCAACACCAACAACAACAACATTCAGTCATTTTGCTTGTTTCTTTTTCTTGTTTTTAAATCGGACAGATCCAAGCGTTGTTTATCGCCCCAGCCAACGACTTGCAGCACACGTACGACTACGGCTACGTGACGCACAGCGGTCAGCAGACGCTGACCAAGGTGGATCTGGACAACATGCGATACGTCAACACCATCCACCTCTCCGCCTATGACTGCGTGCCCCGCTCCCTGGCCTTCGTGCCCATCGGTCAGTGAGTGTGTGTGGGAAGGGAGAGGGGGGGAAATGGGGCTGTGTATGTGTGAGGTTTGTGGGTGTGGGTGGGGGGGGGGATGGTGGGAGGGTAGATGTTGGTGGTGAGGGTATGAGGTGGAATAGATTTGGGGATGGTGTGGGATGGAGTGAGATAGCGGTCGGTGAGATAGATGTGGAATGGAGTGGGATAGATGTGGAATGGAATGGGATAGATGTGGAATGGAATGGGATAGATGTGGAATGGAGTGGGATAGATGTGGAATGGAGTGGGACAGATATGGAATGGAGTGTGAAGGTGTGGGATAGATGTGGACTGAAGTAGGATAGATGTGGAATGGAGTGTGATAAATGTGGAATGGAGTGGGATAGATGTGGAATGGAGTGGGATAGATGTGGAATGGAGTAGGATAGATGTGGGAAGGTGTGGGATAGATGTGGAATGGAGTGGGAAGGCGTGGGATAGATAGATAGTAGGGGGAGTGGGATAGATGTGGAATGACCACAAAAGTACAGCAATAGCTCTGACAGCAAGGGTACTGAAAACAGCAGAACGCGACAACAACAACAACGACATCGACATCATCGCTAACACTGGCTGTTGTCTCTTCAGGAGGCCACGTGGTGGTGGAGTGCGTGTCCTCCTCCAGCCACCAGACCCTGCAGCTGGTGCTGGACTACCTGACCGACGCGGTGGTCAGCACGGGGCTGGTCAGTGGGCGGCCTCACGTCTCCCCTGACTCCAGGCACGTGGTCACGGTGGATGACCTCACGGGCAAAGTCTCTGTGGCCGGGGTCAGCAATGAAGGTGACTTCTTCCTTTGACTTTTCTTCTTTTCACTTCTTCAGGAGCTGTTCTGGGTTTTGTACTGGTGGGGGGGGGGGGGGTCGGGGAGGGGGGGGGGGGTGTTCAGAGTCGTAAAGAGAGCGAGTTGAACCTGACGGTGCCTATCACTTGTTAGAAAACTGAATGCATGCTGGGTTTGTTCTTGTCACACGTGTCACTTACCATCGTCGGTTTACTCTTCAAATAATAATAATAATGATAATAATATATGGAATTTATATAGCACCGAATCTTGTAAAGCAAGCAAATCGAAGCGCTTGCACTCAGACCATTTACATTTTCTCGAGTGGACATCTTAGTAGAGGTAGACTTGAACCCGCTCCTATAGTTACAGTCAGGTCACGAGTTGACGCTTTAACTACTGGGCCAACATGTCAGTTGGAAATAGTGTTCCTGAAGAAGATTGCAGGAAGCTCCGTTGTTATTGATACTATGCGGAACACTAAACTTGATGTATAAAAGAAAGCACCCTGGGCCATACAAGCTCTGCAAGTTTAGCAATGTTTCATACACAACTTTTTATCACAATAACTTTATATGGTTTTTGAAGAAATGCTTCAAACTGTAAAGCATGATATCTGGAGAAAAAATGCCATTATTCTCAGACATACAGATTTCCCGCAATTGGAGTATGACCTCACCTCTTAATGGTGAGATGAAATGGTCACATTTTGCAACAACAACAAAATCACTATTGAAGAACCTCTGAGCTCTAGTCCAGGAACGATAAAAGGGCATATCAACATCAAAAGAATAATCAGTGCTCATACATAACAACTCCAATTTACGTTATTATGGGGAAGAATAGCATAGTAGTTAGAACGTGGAACTTGGGATCTGACAGTGACTCAGGCTGTGCTTTTAAGTCTTTGCCAAAGTGTCCATTCATGAGAACTTTTCCATTTTGTTGCCGACTCCATTTATTACAAGTCCTTTGTATCAGACTGTAAACCGAAATCTCGAGAGCAAGCGCACGTATAACATCCTGCACACACCTTTTAGACATTCACCCCTCTTAGAACAGTAGAGCCAGGTATGGCCTGGGGTGTGGATGACATCAACATACCCAGCATGCACTCCACAAACTGGATAGGGATGGGCTGAACCAGGTTTGACTTAACTTAGACGCACTGCCTATGAATATTAGGCATTGTGGTGGTAGGAGTATGCAGAATATTCTATACTTACTGAATCTCAGACCTTAGGAAAACCCAAACCTGTGCCTCGTGTAAGAAATTTTCTATATGGTGTGTATACGCCGTTACACTGCAATACTGTGGTAAAGTATCTGCCAGACACGGAAAAGCATGTAGCCAAAATCATATTTTAGTGTTAAAAGCTGCTATACAGAAACAGTAACTATTTCTCTGTGTATATTTTAAATCTTAGGATTGTAGAACATGTCTGTAACAAACAGAATTCTTCTATCTGTTTTCAGTTTAAAGGTTCAACAGGCCTAACTTTTTCAATCCTTAGTAAAGACTGGGTGTATAAAAGTACATCACTGCTAATCTGTTATCATCAAAAATAAAAAGAAACTTGCCTGGCCCTGCCTTCCCTTCCCATCCCTTCCCTACCCTTCCCTTTCCTTCCCTTCCCTGCCCTTCCCTACCCTTCCCACCCCTTTCTTACCCTACCCTTCCCATCCCTACCCTTCCCATCCCTTCCCTACCCTACCCTACACTTACCTACTCTTTCCTACCCTTCCCAACCTTCCCTTCCCTACCCTTCCTACCCTACCCTTCCCTACCCTACCCTACCCTACCTTCCTACCCTTCCCTTGTCTTCCCTTCCCAACCTTCCCTTCCCATTCCTTCTCACCCTACCCTTCCCTTCCCTTCCCTACCCTTCCCTACTCTTCCCTTCCCAACTTCCTTCCCTTCCCTTCCCTTCCCTTCCCTACTTTTCCCTCCCAGCCTTCCCTTCCCTCCCAACCTTCCCTTTCCATCCCTTCCCTACCCTTCCCTACCCTTCCCTTCCCACCTTCCTTCCCTACCTTTCCCTACCCATTCCACTCTTCCCTCCCTTCCCTACCCTTCTCCTTCCCTTCTTCCCTTCCCTTCCCACTTTCCCTTCCCTTCCCACCCTTCCCTTCCAACCTTCCCTTCCCACTCTTCCCTACCCTTCCCTACTCTTCCCTACCCTTCCCTACTCTTCCCTTCCATTTCTTATCCTACCCTTCCTTACCCTTCCCTTTTCTTCCCATCCCTTCCCTACTCTTCCCTTCCTATCCCATCCCTTCTCTTCCCTCCACCTTCCTTTCCCTCTCTGGACCGGTAATTAACGCAGAGAGTTTGCTACACGTGTTTTTGGGCAGGTACCCTGGAGGCGGCCTACGAGGTGACGGTGTCTGCCAGCATCAGCGACGTGGCCTTCTTCCCCGCGCTGGGCCATGGCTACCTCCTGGTCCTCACCTCCGCTGATGACGACGACATCATCACCATCAACCTCTCCACCGGCAAGGTGGACAAGATGAAAGGTCAGTGGGTGGGAGTGTGGGAGGAGGGGGGGGTGTGATGAGGTGGTGGTCAGAATGTGACATGGGTGCGTACCAAAGCGAGGGGTGAAAAATGACCGCAAACTCTGTGTATATACATATGCAGGAAGGCGTACGTAGAATTAAAGACAACAACAACGTATAGGAGATGAAACATGCAAGTTACAAGGTATTTCAATAGAAAGGTTTTAAGTGCATAGAAATATTGATATTGATACCAGTTTTATTCTTGCTGCTGCTGCTACCACTACTATTGTTACTGCTGCTGATGATGATGTTCTTACTACTACTACTACTACTACTACTACTACTACTGCTGCTGCTGCTGCTGCTGCTGCTGCTGCTGCTGCTGCTGCTAATGTTAATGCTTCTGCTGCTGTGCCGGTGCTACTACTACTATCTTTGTTCCTAGATAGATAGCTTGATGAAAAAAGCAATTAATGCATTGCTTATTGAATTTTTGTTTTGTTTAATGTCTATTCACTACATGGTGATTTAGACACACCCGCATTCATACCAAAGTACCTATTATTACACACCGTATCTCTCTCTTCTCTCTCTCTCTCTCTCCTTCTCTCTCTCTCTCTCTCTCTCTCTCTTTCTTTCTCTCCCCTACACGCACCCACACACACATACATAAGTATATATATATATAATATATATATATATATATATATATATATATATATATATATATATATAACTAATTACAGTAAAAGTCTTACAGGTGAAGAATATATGACTTCAGCAACTGACATAATGAATTGCTGAGTCATATAAAACTTCTTGACTAGTGGCATATTTCTTATGAATATCTAAACCTCTCCTTTTATACATGTCAAGAAGAATTGGGCAATCAAACAACAAATGGTTGACTGAAAGTGGAATAGAACAACAACATGTTACATTTTTCTAATGTAACATGTTGTTTATTGAATGTACCATCTGGAAATAAAAATTTGACTTGACTACTACTACTACTACTACAACTACTACTACTATTACTACTACTACTACTGCTGCTGCTGCTGCTGATACTACTACTACTACTACTACTACTACTACTACTACTACTACTTCACTACTACTACTACTACTACTACTACTACTCTACTTCTACTACTACTACTACTACTACCACCACTACCACAACCACCACCACCACAACCACCACCACCACCCACCTCAACAACAACCAGCACCCACCACCACACCCACCACCTCAACAACCCCCACCACCACCACGACAGCTAAACTCTCTCTCTCCTTCTCTCCCTCCCCCCCCCACCCCACCCCACACCCCACCCCACCCACACCCACCCACACCCACACACAGGCACGACCCGGCGGGCCACGTCTTCGGACTGGTACCCCTCTCCTGTGAAGAGGGCCATCATCAGCGGAGACGTCTTCAGCGACTTCCTGCTGGCGCCCTCCAAGTCCTCGCTGAGCATCATGGCCATGGGCCGGCAGCAGGTGCAGTGCGAGTACCCCGCCACCCAACGCCTGCACACCGCTGTCTTCGTCAGGCCTTAAAGCAGGGCACTGCGGGAGGCTTTTTGGGGGGCTGGGGTGTGTGGGTGGTTTTTTGGGGGTTGTTGGTGGGTTGTTTTGTTTGGGGGTTTATTGGGGGGGTTGGTTTGGTTGTTAAAGTTTGGTTGAAGGGGAAGAAGGGAGGTTGTGTGCTTTTTTGGGGGTCAGACGTTTGAGTACTACGTCTAATATCACTTTAAGTGAACAGACGTAAAATTGAAGACACACACTACAGGATTTTGTTTGTTTGGGGGTTGTTGGGTTGGTTTTTTTGTTGGGGGGGGGGGGGGGTGGGTGGGGTGTTTGGGTTTTTGGGGTTTTTTTGTTTTTTGGTCAGACGTTTGAGGACAACAGGAATTTTAGGGACGGGCAGTGTTGTTGGTCTGTTGGGTGTTTTTGTGTTTAGGGTTTGGTTTTTTTGTAGTTGCTTTTTTGTGGTTAGATGTTAGAGGACTATACGAATGAAGATTTTCTTTTGGTTGGGTTGTTTTTTGGAGGGAGGTTGTTGGGTTGTTGTTGTGGGGTTTTTTTGGGGGGTAGCTATATTTTATGGGGTTGAAGTCTTGGTAAATATATATTGATGAACAGTTTTGTTTTAGAAATGAGGTAATGGTATTTACCGTCTATTTTATTGAAGGAGGGAGGGTGGTGTTTGAGGGTGTAATGTTTTATTGGGTTGAGGGCTTTATAGATTTCATTTGATTGAGGAATTTTGTCAGAAAGGACAAAGGATTTTTGTTGTGTTTTCTTTATTATTATTTTTTGGGTGTGTTTTTAAGTGATTAAAATCTTTGTAGATGTGATTTGATCGAGAAATTTGTTTTAAGGAAAGTGGGGGTAAGGGTATTTATCTTATTCATTCTTTTATGTCAAAGATAAAGGAATAGGCACTCACGTGCTTATTTTTACATCCAATTCCCAGGTATTTAAAGTGAATAGGTGGTGGATAATATGGTTAGTAGAGATTGGTGAAGAATTTTGTTTTTTAGATTTACAATTTGGGGGGGGGGTTATCCTGGAGTTTCCATTTAAGATAGATTGATATTTCCTTTTTCAGAATTTGTACTTTGTTGAGGTTTTGTGCAGCCAAAGTTGGTGTTAAGTTTTAGTAGCTGCTGGTAGGAGTTTATAGCAGGAGCTGCCACTACTGTTGTTAGAAGCTGCTACCCGAAAGTACTACCTTTACTAGGACCTATACTAACCAGGAGCTACTGCTACTACTACTGCTACTGCTACTACTTCTTCTACCACCACTACTACTACTACTACTACTACTACTGCTACTACTGCTGCTACTGCTACTTGTACTTCTTCTTTTTTTTCTTCTACTGCTACTACTACTACTACTACTACTACTACTACTACTACTACTACTATTGCTACTACTGCTGCAACTGCTACTTGTACTTCTTCTTCTTCTTTTTCTTCTACTACTACTACTACTACTACTACTACTTCTGCTACTGCTACTGCTACTTGTACTTCTTGTTCTTCTTTTTCTTCTACTACTACTACTACTACTACTACTACTACTACTACTACTACTACTACTACTACTACTACTACTACTATTGCTACTACGCTGCTACTGCTACTTGTACTTCTTCTTTTTCTTCTACTACTACTACTACTATACTACTACTACTACTACTACTGCTGCTACTACTACTACTACTTCTACTGCTACTACTACTACTACTACTACTACTACTACTACTACTTGTACTTCTTCTTTTTTACTACTTGTACTTCTTCTTCTTTTTCTACTACTACTACTACTACTACTACTACTACTACTTCTACTGCTACTACTACTTCTACTGCTACTTCAACTTTTTCTTCTTCTTCTTCTCTTCTTCTTCTTCTTCTGCTACTACTACTACTGCTACTGCTGCTACTACTACTTCTTCTTCTCCTTCTACTATGCTACTACGACTAATACTATTGTTATTTCCACCACCACCACCACCCCACAACCACCACGACTCCTTCTACCACTACTACGACTAATGTCGCTGCTACTTCTTCTACTTAGTGATAAACTTTACTATCATAAGCACGCCTTCAGTGGCACGTTTTTGTCCAAAAACTGTTGGTATTTCAAAAGCACATTAAAAAGAAACTAGATGTGATACAATGGGTGCAGTTATCTTACATGAGATGCCCATAATTGTAAGAATGCTGTTTAAGACACTTTTTTCTTGGGGGCGGGTAGGACATTATGGATTTTTTCAGATTTTTTTCTTGGGGGCGGGTAGGCCATTATGGATTTTTTCAGATTTTTTTTTGGGGGGTAGGACATTATGGATTTTTTTCAGATTCTTTTTGTTTCCCCCAAAAGCGTTAAAACTAATTGGGAGTGAAAATAGTTCTGTTTCATCTTTAGTATGTCCACATATCTTTTCTCATCTTCATGTAAGTCTATCTTTTTGCACAACGTATTTGACATTGTCTTTGGATTTTTTTTCGACATGATTATTATTTAAAAAATGATTATAGCATAATCATTATCTACCATCTTTTTACATGGCTAGAGATGAGACATTCATGGCGTATCACATATCAGTACACAAACAAGGTTATTTTGAATCACACTTCACCGGTTTTGTTTCCTACACAATTTCATCAGCTTTCACTTATCATCCAACATTATGTGTGTATCTGTGTATCTTCACTAAAATTCATCATGCGAAATCTGACCATTTTCACACATCACCTAACGTGTGTATATTTGATATTGCTTTATATACACTGTCTTGCGTGTTTTCTGTATCAAACTACTGTATATATTATCGGATTACATGGTGTGCGTTTATTAGTAGTTACACACTTGCACCGTTAGTGTTGATGTGGAGAATAGCCTGTCATTGATGATACTGCCCACCCGCAAATACTGTGTTGTGAACAAGTACAGGTGTGTCAGTCAGTTAGCGCAAACAACTATTTCGTTGCTTTGTCCAGGAAACGAAGGACACTATGTGAAGCAGTACATATACGGCCACTAGCGTGCACAAGCATGTTTTGTTCTTTGTCCGTGAACAAAGAAACACGAGTTTCTTTGTCTGAGTATCAAGAAACAGGAGTGTCACACTATTAGAAATGGTATTTTATAGATTTTGTATCACAAAATCTGGTTTGTCTATCTTTGCTAGCGTTGTGATTGGGTTTTTTTTAGAACATTCCTTCTGCGAGGAGGGTTTTTCGACAATTAGCTCTGTAAGGACTGTTTAAAATGGTTTTCTCTTTTCATTGCACATGTGCGTATAAGAGAGTATGCACGCATGTGCACGCGCAAACACACACACATACACATACATGAGCACTCATACACACATACATACACACACACACACACACATACACACTCTAGGAGAAGAATTCATTGTGCTTTATTGCTTATTCACTTCCCTTTTAAGCCCGCACACACGTGTCCGTGTGTGTGTGTGTGTGTGTGTGTGTGTGTGTGTGTGTGTGTGTGTGTGGTGTGTGTGTGTGTGTGTGCGCGTGCGTGCGTGCGTGCATATGGTATGTGTGTTTGTGTGTAGAGAGAGAGAATAGATAAGCCTAAGAATTTATATTCTAGTGCGATACCTTCTGTGTGTGTGTGTGCGTTGTGTGTGTGTGTGTGTGTGTGCGTGTGTGTGTTTTGTGTGTGTGTGTGACGATTACTGACATGTTTTAAAGTCAGTTCTTTTAGCCTTCCTCGCCAGCATAGTGCAAAAACATTTTGCTTTTTCTTTTGCTTTTGCTTCATTCTTGATAATCCAATATTCTTCTCCCACCCACCCCCCACCCCCCGAAAATAGCAGTTTTATTACTGCAGACAAATATCATTGCCATTTTTGTGCAGTGATCTCAATTTTCCCTTTATTGCTGAATGCAAAAATGTTACTCAGAGAAGAAGCGTGTACTTGTGATGCATCAAAGTTTGAAATATCAGAAATGATCCCTTTAAGACGAATCACTCCATTTTCTTTACTTCAAGGGGAACAACACCAAACCTCCTATTGTAGATTGCCCCAAAACAGGCGTATAGGAAGCAAGGATACAAACAGAAGTGTATGTGTATTCTCGAGTAGGATTTAAAACACTGTGGTGAGTTCAGCAATTGATTGATTTCAAACCTACAGACGTACTTTTGTGCGTGCACGTTCTCACACGCTGGCATGTGCTCACACACGCGGCTCATATGCATACTGGTCCACACACGCGCTCACAGACACACACACACACACTCTCTCTTCACTCTCTCTCCTCTATCTCTCTCTCTCTCTCTTCTCTCTCTCTCTCTCTCTCTCTTCTCTCTCTCTCTCTCTCTCTCTCTCTCTCTCACACACACACACACACACACACACACACACACACACACACACACACACACACACACACACAAAGACACCACAATTAAAACACTCGAGTTCGAGTTCTCTCTCGCGCTTGAAAAAAACCCAACACACTCACACCAATACACAATAACGCATGTATCAGACATCCAAAACATTAGTATGAAAATCACCAATAAGGTGGGATCATTGACTATTCCAGACTGAATAATGAATGAGTAGATAAATAAATCAAATAATAAATGCATGGATGGATACATTAAAAATGAATAAATGATGAGTACAAACACACAAGCTAATGAGTAAGTAAATAAATAGATGAATAAATAAAATCACCTGAAAAAAATATTTTGGAAAGTTAAATATGACACTGACCGATCAGATAATTAATTGTCAACCGATACTGTTGGATCTTAGTGGACATCAAAAAAGCAGTATTTCTCCATCTAAAACAAGTGTTTAGTTTCCTTTGCAACTCAACACGCCAGTGACTCAGTCTAATAATGAGGGTTTTGGTTAGAAGTGTCCATATAGTAAAGTGTTGGTAGTTGTCCACATCATTCTTATGATTGGATTGTTGTACAATTTCTTGGTTAGTTCCACACATTCCCGTTCAGCATACACACTCCATGTACATAGTTATTTAATTCTCAGAGGCACCCAGCTTATGTGACGTGGTCCAAACGATGGTATGATGAATTTGTACAGAGAGTAGAACACATTATTTTCAACGTGGTGTACTATAGTTTTTCTTTTTTGGTTTTGTTCAGTCGTTGTGAAGTCTCATGAAAGGAGACAGTTGTATATAGCGCGTGCAGTTTTCGTTACACATTTGGACAAAGCCTTTGCCACCCACATGCTTCGACATGTCTATGTCCTTTCTTTTTTTCTTAGTAAATATACCGAATAATCCCCCCCCCCCCTCTCTCTCTCTCTCTCTCTCTCTCTCTCTTCTGTCTCTCTCTCTCTCTGTATACTTGCTAAAACTTTACTGGTGTTACAGCTGGTCACACGCAGACTACTGATATCTTTTCTCCCCTCAAGATCTTATAAGTTTTAAAGTCTTTTTTTCAAAATGAATTTTTTTTAAAGAAATGGCTTGGTCAAAAACAAATCTACAAAAATTAGCACACCAAAAATATTGTTATTTTATTGCTAAGGGGAATAAACGCAAAGCAGAGAACCCAGGAAAGGCAAAACTCTTTTTGCATCGTGAAGGAGGGATTTGTGCAGTGGTCTTTTTAACAACAGGAACTGAGAGGTCGTGGATTCAAATTCCATCCCAGACAGTTTTGAACCTCGTAGAGATTTTGTGGCCAGCTTCTGCTACTATTATTGACCATAAGGTTACTGTGGGCTTGACTGGAAATCTAAAACCATTCATCTTGTATATCATCTGCTGTGCTGATGCCAGTTTGAGGATTTGTTGAAACACTGCAGGTGTCGGATTCTCTCCAGCCTAACAGGCACACCGAGGTAATGAAAAAATTTTTTTTTTAACTCGGCATGTTTTGTTTCCATAGCTCTTTAGGGAGCCGTTAGGCACTGTGCTGAGTTTTGTTTCAGGCATAGTATCGTGGGCAAGTTGAACACGGCGGAGTCCACCCTTCCTCATTTAGTAGGGTGCATGCTGGGTATGGTTGTGTCATTCTTGCCACAGACCATATCTAGTGTGGTCTCTACTTAAGGGGAATGGGTTGGGATTTTTTAATATTTACACAAGAAGCTCTGCATGTGTTCGCAAACAGAACCTTAGTTTTTGGTCTCATCTGGGGAGTGGAATCAGTATAAATGTTAACTCCAGGGCAAAAAAAATCCATCGAACGTTCATCTCATCGCAGATTCGAACCCACGCCTTTAGTTACGGTCAAATTGCCAGTTCGATACTCTAAACCACTATGCCATCTCTTACATATACAAAATACTGTTGATTTTTTTTTTATACTTTTTTTTACCGCTGAAGCGAATAATAATTATTATTCCATGAAAGAAGCCTTATCAAATCCTTTGATAGTTGTGGTCTGGAGTGTGTGTGTGTATTTTCTTGTTATTATTTTGATTAGCTCTTTTCATGTTGTATTTACCTACCGGTACTGTGCACGCTTGTGTTAGGATTTGCAAGGTGTGTTCACTGTCAAATTAAATAATAAAAAACGATTTGGTTCGAAAAGTAAACTCTGGTTTGGGTGTGGAAGTGTGTGACTTGCAGACCTTGTACTATCATTTATGTACATCTATCAATCTGTCTATTTTTTTCTATTCTTATCTATCCTTTTGTGTCGAGGGTAATGGAATAAGCACTCATGTGGGGGGGTTTTACATCCAGTCTCAGTGTGCATGCCATTTTGTAAATTTTGTCATCTGTTCCTACTGGTACAAATGGCCAACTCTTTTCAAAGGTGGAACAGGTTTTTAACGTGTGCGCAAGATGTTCTGTCTGCGTTCGCACACAGGGCCTTCGTTTATAGTCTCATCTGATAAAGGATGTGCGTATACTGCTGTGCTTCTTTTTGTCTCTCTGTCCTTCACTGTGTGTGTGTGTGTGTGTGTGTGTGTTGTGTGTTGTGTGTGTGTGTGGTGTTGTGTGTGTGTGTGTGTGTGTGTGTGTGTGTGTGTGTGTTTCTCGGACTTTTTTAGACGAAAAACTATTCATATTCGTGTGTGTGTGTGTGCGTGCGTGCGTGCGTGCGTGCGTGCGTGCGTGGGTGCGTACGTGTGTGTGTGTGTGAGAGAGAAAAATAGAAATATAATGGGAGAGGGACTTTAACTCTAACACAGCCAGTATAATTATATCACAGGTAGTCATAAAGGAAAAATACCGACTGAAATACAATATGCCTCAACATAAAAACAAATAAAGGTAAAGGTGTCCCATAACCTTTAAGATCGTAGAGGGGCGAGGCATCAGAGACCTCACTTCTCTAGAGGCCAGCGTATTGAGGGCGGCGCCCATCTCCTCTCCCTCGCTGCTTTACCTTCCCTGACCCTAATGAGGGCAGCTACCCATTTACAGCTGGGGGAACTGTACTGAAGCCAAGGCGTGCCAACGGCACCCATCCAAGTGGTAACCACACTCGATGCTGCTTAACCTTGGCTGGGGAGAAGCGAGTGCTCCGACCACTGAGCTGTCCTGTCCCCATGAAAAAAAAATTTTTTGTTGAACTAAATAAACTTACCAAAATATTGCTACATTTTCGAACAAACCTCATTGCTTAAAAACAGAAACAGAAGAGAAAAATTGAAGAAACAAACTTTAAAAAATCAATACTGAAAATGAAATAACCAAGCTGTTATATATAACAAAATCTATTTGAAAAAGGCTATTGAACAATATGAAAGTGTTTCTTTTTTACTCGGTCGGTCGGTCGGTCGGTCGGTCGGTTGGTTGGTTGGTTGGCTGGTTGATCAGTTGGTTGGTTGGTTGGTTGGCTGGGGCTGATTGGTTGATTGGTTTTTCACCAACAGACAACACATCGGTGTTTTGTTTTCACAAGTTACTTGAAAGTTGTTTTGATCTCACACACACACACACACACACACACACACACACACACACACACACACACACACACACACACACACACACACACAGAATGAAAGGCAGGGAGTCTCTATGTATAGGTGAAATAGGTGGGGTGTGGATAAATACCGAATAACATAATTCTTTTCTGTGTAAACACTCATGCACACGAGACGCTGTTAGCAAACACACGTAGGCAAAGCTGCGCAGTCTTGTTAATTCTAATAACCATAACACACACACACACACACACACACACACACACACACACACACACACACACACACACACACACACACACACACACACACACACACACACACACACACACACACACACACACACACACACACACACATCACAACCGCATTTGTTGGCAACTGACCATGTTACGGTAGTACCCTAAACACCCACCTCCTTCCAACCACACGATTCCAGCACTGGACCAAGCTGTCAGGGATTATCTCACTCCCCTGCCTTAATCCCTAAGCCCGAGGTGGAGATCTGGGATCGCCGCTCACACACAACTGAACTGACCAGACCCTGTGCATGTCTGTTAGTCTTTTGTGCAAACCCACTTCCATCTTTCGTCAGATGATTAATTTTTAGGATCTTTGTAATGAGTTGACAGGGGGCGGGGGGTGGGGGCAGGGTACTTTGCGTAATAATTGTAATGGTGGTAATAATAACGATAATAACGATGGTAATAATGATAATGGTGATAATAATAACGATGTTAATAATAGTAATAATGGTGATAATAATAATGGTGATAATAATAATATCATCATCATCATAGCAGCACTATCATTATCATCATCATCATTATTATTATTATCATCATTATTGATGATGATGATGATGATGATGATGATGATGATGATGATGATGGTGGTGGTGGTGGTGGGTGGTGGTGGTAAGAATCACTTAAGATCCCCCCTCCCCCCTAAAACAAAGTATGAATACTTTCGAACTCAAGTCTACTCGCAAAAATGTCAGTAAACAGCATGCATAGATAAAAAGCCACTCATCGATCCCAGGTGCAAACACTTTAACTGAAATCTGTTGATCTTTCAATCAGATCCACATGACTAGTTTTGATGAAACTAACAAAAATGGGTCAACAATCACTAAAAAAAAAGACAAAACAAAAAGAAAAAAGTAAAAGAAATCAGAAAGGAAGAGTGTGATAGAAAACATTGGTGTTTTTGCGAGATTTGGTTTTTTTTAAAGGAGTCTTTTCATAAATGTATATATCCACGGAAATTGTTCTTTACATCTTTATTAGATGAGGCTGATTTAGATCAATGTCAAAAACATAACTATTTTTAAACCCACTTTCTCTTTTGAAGTAGCAAGTCACAATGGATGGCCTTTGGCATGGTAAACAACGTCAGCCCTAGCAGTAAACCTTGCAGTACACCAACGAAACGGAGCTTCGGCTAATGAAGCACTACTCATTACTACATACTGTCACCAGTCACAGTAGGCTGTACGAGTAAAAGGCTCGCAGGCTATGCCTTGAACACTAAATAGAGCCTTTAGGCTGCTAGACAGGACAGGATTATCATGCTAATCAAATGCTGCACTGAAGTCTAGCTGAGCAATAAGAGAAAAGCCCTTTACAGGTCTTCCAGGAAAAGTTCATCTAGTATGACACTCAGCCCGAATCAGTGATACGTTCCTTCCTTCCTCTTTACTTTCAAGCAGATCACTGTGACTGGTGAGAAGTCAGCTGCATCAAAGCAGGCGTCCTTTTATTATACCCGAGATAACGAAGAAGATGGGGCAGGGGGTGCCTGAAACTGAGTTACAAGCTATCTAAGCATATTTTCAATCTATCTAGTTGATCTGTCTTTTTTATATAGTGCCGACAATGCAAAGTTGTTTAAATTGTCGGAAACCTACAACACAATGGATTTTTTTTAAGTAATCAGTGTAATATCATCTGATATAGTTTTTAAAGAAATGAAATCGGATTCGACAAACTTTCTTTAAGTCATGTCAATTTTAGTTTCTCTGCTCCACCAGCCGCAATGGCACAGTGGTGAGCACCTTGCATTTCCAACTGGATAGTCGCGGGTTTGAATCCCATAAGTGTCATAGGGATTTTTCGGACTCCGGCCGGTTCATACCAGAGTGAGTGTGCTGTGGGCTCAGTGGGAAGACTGGGACCACACAGTCGAGCTTCATCCACTTTATGGATGCGAGTTTGAGAGTGTTGCTCAAATTATGTGACCAACACTGTAGGTGTCTATATCTCTCGGGCCCGGTTGACGCTGGGATATATTATGATAGGAAGCGTAGAGTGCAACCCTCTCAAGTAGTCTCAAAGCATATGCACTTCCACGGCAGCATCATTACGTCATCTTCATTGATCATCATGCAATAAATAAATAAAAATTGCCTCTGATTCGGTGATCCCAGTTGCTCTGGTATCATGGTGACCACAGATTCGGTTCACTTCTGTGCCTGTGGTGAGTTTGTGTCAGGGCCTTTGAAGTTGGAGGTTCAGAGGGGACGGTCGTTGGAGGGACGTTGTGGAGGTTGCCACCTCAGATGGGTAACTCACTCAGTCTGGCTCCGCGACTGAACTTAAACTGTCGTTAGTACGGGGCTCAGTAGGAGGTGTCCTGTGTGTGTTAGCTCAGAACATGCACCATTGAACACAAAAATGACCCAGCAGAAGTGCAGGGCCCCTCTGGCTGGTGGCCTCACGACGGCCTGATATTGATGGACTCCCTGTGGTTTTCCTACCCTGGGGATGAGACATAGCAAATCTAGGTATGGCTGTGGCGGGGGACTGGGATGAACGGCGTGAAAACAGCAGGACGGGGATGTCACAGAAGATGAGATAGCAAAAAAAAAAGTTTATCTGCTCCTATATTGTTTGTCCTGATCACACTAAGTACAGCCACACCCTGACATATTCCCCCCCCCCCCCCCCACACACACACACACACCTATCTTCCCCAGCAAAAACACTTTACACAGAGCTATCACTTTTTTAGGGCTATGAAACTGTCCAAAAGGTACCCTGTACCACATTTCAATCAATGAAGTGGTGCTCAGCGGTTCATGTTTTGATCTAACATGTGAATGATACTACATAATTATAGGACATCTTTGTTGGACAGCCAGACTCTATCAAATTACCTGACATACCCATTCCCAGTTGGCCAGTGCTCTCTCTCTCTCTCTCTCGCTCTCTCTCCCTCTGTCGCTCTCTCTTTCAGTGTGTGTGTGCGTGTGTGTGTGAAAGAAAAAAACAGAAACAACCTACCCGTGCTCAGACGTGCACTCATTACAGACATAAAATCGAACCAGGGGTCAAAATTCGGGCCACACTGAGACCAGGACAGAAGGTTAACTGAATGAGAAAATTCGTCTACACTGTATGGTGATCAGAAAAAGACAAGAATGGCGGTGGTCATGTTATGGCAGCAAGCACAGATGAAGACGAGGGGACCTGACTGTATATATTCTGCTCTTCCATACCTCAGTGAAACAATGCTTAATCACTGGTTGGTTGTGGTCATAAATTTCTGATGAAATGGGGATATTTCTGTGAGACGGAAAAAATCAAAATCAATTCTTAAATGGAACATTTATAATGCTAAGCAGAGAAATGGCGACCAACAGGACACCAGTGATTTGGGCCTACGCAGTAAACACCCAAAACAACAAAAAGGCATCATATGATATTTTCCCTGACAAACCCACTCCTACCCACTCCTTCTACTTCCCACAGTCGGTCGTTTGGCAAGGAACTCCCTGGGAAGGCTTTAGACAGTTAAAACACCTTCTTAATGGCTGGTTTAATCCTTAATCTGGAGCCGCTGCACTAATCCCATAGTCTGGATAAACGCTTGAGGGCTGTAAGCTGGTGACCCATTGTGCCTGGGTTCTTTCCATGCATATGCCGCCTCCAGGTATGACGTGATCACGCAACGATGATGATGATACATTTGGCCACCCACCTTCAAGGGTGAACTTCACTGCTTGGGATTTTGTACTTCAAGTGCTTCCTGGGACGAAAACGACATCAAGACTTTTTTTAATTGGTGGATCAGACAGACTTTTATTGTATCATTCGGCTGTGGGCCTAAACTTGTAAGTATATCAGTGTTTTTTTTCATCGTGTGAATATTGTATTTGCTTGAACTTGGTTTGAATAGGGTTTATTCATTCAATAAGCATGGAACAAAATCACATGATGAACATAATCAACATAGCAGCTCAACAATAATGTAGTAGCTGGTATTCTGCCTAAGTACAGCATCAACATTCACATGGTTTGTGTGCTTGAACTTATAGTATTGTTTAATTGTTTATGAACAAAAGTATTCCTCGAATTTCTTAAACTTGCGACCACTGTTGACTTTTCTTGGAAATGCACGGGTTATGTATATTTTGCTACCCTCAAATATTCAAAATTTACTTTAACGTTTCAAAATGAGAATCTTAGAAAGCAGGCAATTGTTGTCTTTTCTTATGTTTGTAAGTACTTTTGTACTTCTCGAAACTTGAAGGGTTTTTCCATGTGTTTTTATATGGTGCTGTATGCCTATTTCCTTGAATTTGTAAATAACCAGTGATTTTGTTTCCTTTGTTATGCTAATTTGTTTTGTCAGCTCATGTACCTTTGTTGTTTGTAACTGAGCAAGATGCTCGAATTATCCACTAAGAAGTTTTCATAATTGTTCGGACAAAATGTTTATGTCATAGGTTGTTTCTGTCTGTACTTTTCTGTAAATTATACTAATAAGAATAATGTAAGAATCACTGATCTTGATATGTGAGTGAATTATTCATTTGGTTAAAAAATACAAAGTCGCTGTTTTAGCCCTCTGTTCAGCATCTGATTCAGTTCGCTAATTTAGAACTGAAAAGTTTGTAACTGTAGTAGGCTGCTTTACATCACCAACTGAATAACCTTCTATAGCAATTGGAACTATCCCTCAAAGCACCTGAAAATATATTTTGGGCATTGTCTGAATATTTTTGATAGCCTTATTAACCGTTTCTGTTAATAGCCGGTTGGGTTGTTGGTGCAAGACTTTACGCTTTAGAAGAATGATGTGATATCATTATTATTATTATTATTATTATTATTATTATTATTATTATTATTATTATTATTATTATTATTATTATTGTTGTTGTTGTTGTTGTTGTTTTTGTCGTTGTCGTTGTCGTCAGTAGTAGTAGTAGTAGTAGTAGTAGTAGCGGCAGCAGCACCAGCAGCAGCAGCAGAAGCAGTTTCATCATCATGACGACTATCATCACCATCATCACTATTATTGCTCTGCTTTTCTGTCTCTCTTTCAGCCCTGGGCACCACCATGTCTATGCTCAGCTTTGCCTCGTTCTCCAAGCTAACGGGGACGAAGGACGACGACTGGGCGGACAGGACCAGTCACCTGTACACCGTGGTTCTGCTCTGCATCTTCACAGCCCTGGTCAGCTCCGCCCAGTATGTGGGAGACCCCATTCACTGCTGGTGCCCTGCCGAGTTCCCCAGTATGTGCTAGCTTTGTGGTGTTGGCACCGTTTTTGCTGTGAACTTCAGAGTCAGAGTCAACAGAAATATATTTGTTCAATCATTCCATGAAGGATAGTTATAGAGTGTAGCACTGACGGGTGCAGGTTGTGGTAAAGATATTATAATAATAATAATAATAATAATAATAATAATAATAATAATAATAATAATAATAATAGTAATAATAATAATAATAATGGAATTTATATAGCGCTATATCTTGTAAAAAAAAAATCAAAGCGCTTCCATCCATATAAGACTAGAACAAGCATGAATCAGCTATTGGTAGATAGGGCCTATTAGATTATGTTATATCATTTTACGAAAATTTCATATCCGAATCCAATTTCACACGCACATGGTTAAAATATCAAGTATTGTTTAACATTCTGTGTTAATTTTCTAACATACACACACACACGCGCGCGCATTGATGGCTTGATGAAAAAAGAGCAAATGCGTTGCTTATTTAATGTATCATCTGGAAATAAAAATTTGACTTGAACACACACACACACACACACACACACACACACACACACACACACACACACACGCACGCACGCACGCACCACGCACACACACACACACACACACACACACACACACACACACACACACGAGGTTTTACCATCATCCCTATTATCCGCGTTATCTTGGTTGTCACCATCAACCCTATAACTATTTTCTTAACGACCATTTTCTCTTCTGCTTTCCACAGACTGCAGGCCTACCTAGGCTGTAACATGAACTTATTGTTTTCTTCTCATGTTTTCAAATTTCTGCTTAACATAAAACATTTTCTTATAATTACATGTATTGTCTCTTTCTCCCACTTCTACAGAACGCGCATTACTCAAATACTGATGAGGGTGTGTGCATGATCTATGATTTGTCTGTGTCGATCTTAGGTTTCATCAATTCATATGTTTCTGTACGTTTGTCCGTCGTGTTCGCCGATGACCTCCAAAACAGCAGAGGAGGCAGCTGCTGTTTCGGAAATTGGGCAGATATTTGATTATAGTGGAGATGCTTTGCCCACAGTACATCCCCACTCTCTCGGCCAAGTGGGCTTAAGGACAGTGAGCGTTGGAGATGTTCTCCAAAGGCCAGCTAGCCCCCAGGGCTGCAGCACATAAGGACTGTGCGAGTCAAGCCTTCTAGTCAGAGTCATAGTCGATCACTAAAGACTAAGCTGTAAAGTGGAATTCCATGAGTGGGAAAGCCACTGGTCATACAGCCTCTCACTTTGCTATTGCCCCCAGCGTCAATGGTTTAATCAAGAACTGGGATAAACCCCAGGCGCCGACGCAGTTCATGATTGTTCAAGAGATTATGCTGACTTATTCTGCTTCTTCTTGTACTGCCAGGTTTCTATGTAGCGTATACAAAAAGCATCTGCTGGATCTCCAACACGTACTACCTCCCCACTGAAGACATCATCCCTAAAGACATCGTACGACGTCAGCAAGGGGAGATCACTTACTACCAATGGGTACCAATCATCTTCCTGTTCATGGCGCTGCTCTTCAAATGTCCAAACGTCATCTGGAGACTGGGGCACTCTTACAGTGGACTGAACATGGAAAAGGTAATTTATGGGTGGACTGAAGGCCTTCTTGATCGTATATTTGCTTATAATCTTTAACGGCTGATTTCTGTTGTTGTTGATGTTGTTTTGTTTTGGTTTATAACTAAGCCTACTGACCCTATTGCACAAAAAAGCCCAAACAAGCAAAAACAAAGCAACAACAACAAAAGAAAAAGCATAACGGACTGGGTATGGTGTCGGGCCTCGACATCAAACAGTCTTAAAGTTGCGGGTCGGGGATTTGAATTTCTGTAGTGACTAAGAACGGGGGGAAATGGGTATGATCTCCTAAGTCGAGTTATATGCCGACGTACAAGGGCCTTAGCTCTCCTACGAGTACACACCTGTACTGAGAAAATCAAGTTGATTTGTTAAAGATCCCGTCCTTCATTTTATCAATCAAGGTTTGTGGAGCCACATAATTATTAAAGTACCCAACACTGCCGAGGTTTCTATAGCGCACTGGGTTTGGTTGTTGAGGACGCTTTTTCGAACCTCTCTCTCTGTGTCTTCACCTCCTGCCCACTGACCCCAAGCTGCCCACCTCATCTCTCTGCCCCGCAAAGCCTCGTCATGTTGCATCCTTAGGGTCAGATGTCCACATACAATGTACAAATGTTAGGCAGCCCGAAAATCTCCAACCAAACGGGCCCTGCACTGCTGCTGGTTCACTTTGGGGGACGGGATAGCCTAGTGGTCAGAACATTGCGCTCGCAATCTGACGACCCGGGTTCGATTCCCGTTCAAGGGGGGTATTTTTCCCTGGAGTTAACATCAGTGCAGACTCCACTCTCCCTAAAAGTCCTTCGTAAGAGACTATAAACCAAGGTCCCGTGTGCGAACGCACGCAGAACATCTTGCGCACACGTTAAATCCTGTTCCGCTTTTCGTAAGAGTTGGCCATTGTGTGCTGGTGAGAACAGATGACAGAATTTACAAAACCGCATACACACGGGGACTGGATGCAGAAAAGCACATCGGTGCTTATTCCATTATCCTCGATATAAAAGAACAAATAAATAAAATAAATAAATTTGGTGGTGTTCAATGGTGCCTGTTCTGAGCTGACATAGGCAAAGGCACCATCTCATTCCAAAAGAAATGCAGGAAGTAAGAAGATGTAGAGTGTTTTCTACAAGCAATAACACGTGAGAAATGTTCGGGGGCGGGGGGGGGGAGGGGGGGGGGGGTGAAGAGTCCACTCTGCCTGTTGACGTGTGAACCCCAGCTGGTGTGTGATCTAGGTTAGCCTGGCACTTACCCCATGTCGTGCCCAGAGCACTAAAGCTGTGAAGGCTTTGAGCTCAACAGACCAACCCCAAACATTAGTTTTTGTTCAATCTTTCTCTCTGGTATCTCAATTTCTGGTCCATTGATGTGGAATGATCTCCCTCTCTCTCTCCGCCAAAAGCCTTCTTATAACACTTTTAAATCCAGTCTCAAGACATATTTATTTCAAACCTAAGATTTTCCTCTCCTGCCTCATCTCATAGTTTTTCCCTGCCTTCGACAGTCAAGATTCTATTGCCCTGCCAGGGTGTGTGACCTGTGTGTGTGTGTGTGTGGTGTGTGTGTGCGTGCGTGCGTGCGTGCGTGCGTGCGCGCGCGTGTGTGTGTGTGTGTGTGTGCACATTTGGACTTGATGGAACTATTACTTGTTACTGGTTGTATGACTGTGTAAGAATGAGTTGAGTGCAAGCGCTTTGATTTGTCTCTGCAAGAAATAGCGCTATATAAATTCCATTTATTATTATTATTATTGTTATTATTATTTTTTTGTTTTTTTGTTTTGTTATTATTATCTTAGAACTACCAGAGGGCTCTGTGTTCATAGAGCGCATTCTCCCACACAACTGGTATCATTTTGTTACCCGACCTGGACGTTTTGGATATTTTTGGGGGGTATTTCCTGTACTACGTGCAAAATACAATAATATGACACTTACTGAAGTTATATGTGTGTGTGTGTGTATGTGTGTGTGTGGGGGGGGGGGGGTGCCTGTGTGTGTGTGTGTGCGTGCGTGCGTGTGTATGTGTGTGTGTATGTGTGTGTAAGTGTGTGTGTGTTGTGTGTTGTTTGTGTGTGTGTGTGTGTGTGTGTGTGTGCGTGAGTGTGTATGTGCGTTTGTGTGTATGTGTGTGTGTGCGTGCGTGTAGATGTCAAGTCAAGTCAAGTCAAGTCAAAATTGTATTTCCAGATGGTACATTAAATAAGCAATGCATTTGCTTTTTTTCATCAAGCATCTATCTAAGAACACATTTCTTAATGATTATACTAATTATGACATATACTACTGTACTTTATACTACTGGGTGTGTGCGTGTGTGTGTGTGTGTATGTGTGTGCGCGTGTGTAAGTGTGTGTGTGTGTGTGTGCGTGCGTGCGTGCGCGCGTGTGCGTGCGTGCGTACGTGTGTGTGTGTGTGCGTGTGTATGTGCGCGTGCGTGTGTGTGTGTGTGTGTGGCTGCAGGTGATTACCATGGCGGAGAAGACCCAGCAGTGCGAGAGTCTGGAGGACAGGGACACCAAGCTCCTGCACTTGGCCAAATACCTGGACTGCTGGCTCTACACCTACCGCCACTACCGCGTCAACATGATCGTCCGCGTGCGTCAGAAACTCTCAGGTGAGTGGCAACCCCCCATCCAACCAACCAACCAACCCACGCACCCCACAATCCAATCAACCAACCAGCCAGCCAGTCAAGCAAACAGCCACAAAACAATCAACCCGTTTACCAACCAACCGATAAATGAACCAACAAACTGCCCGACCAACCAACCAATCAGTTCAACTAGCTAGCCAGGAATCAACTAGCCTGTCCACCAACTAACCAAGCTATCAATTATTAGCCAACAAACTAGCAAAGGTCAAAGCAGCACCAAAGTTGTCTGTTGATAAATCGTTGATTGAAGTGTAGACTGTGCATTTCAAGTAGGACATAAAGATGAGTGTATTCATATTATTACAAGGACTGCATCTACTATGAATGTGCTAGACTCGTAGTTTCATTTCTTTTAATCTGTCATGTCCACTACCCCCTCTTTGAAATTGAGAAGCAATTATCAAAAAAACAAAAACAACTACAACAACAAAAACAAACGCTCATGCGATGTCTATGATTTTAAGTATGCTCAGGAATGCTTGTCATAAAAAAAATGAATAAAGTTCACTTAGCATTCAAGTTTGTTGATAACTAACCTACAGATTAAACCATTGCCCCCAAAAGGGCTCACGCAATCTTGATCCCACTTAAAGATTTTTCCCTGATTTTTTTAGGAGTCTTTCTGGCACTGTGCAGAATGTTCATGGCAGAGTGTTTGGGCCAATCTGAACCTGGTGGAGATCATCCTCACAACGTAGTATAGTGCATGCTGGGCTTGGTCATATCATCCATCCAATAAGTAGATTTTTAACTCAAGCGCGAGGTGTTCTGAGTGTGTTTGCACACTGGACTTTGGCTTAGAGTCTCATCAACAAAAGCGGAGTTTGTTATCATGCATGTGCAAGGTGTGCAAAATGAGGGGAAGTGTCCATTAAGTTAATAATCATGATGACACTCCACCACGAAATGAGTCGTGTGGCGCCTGATCCACTTTTCTGATAGGAGACATTTCAGGCAGGTGGAGGTCAGGTTCTTGATTTTGAGATTTTAATTGATTATGAAAACTATAGCCACTCTTCTACCTTGTAATTAAGCATCAAACTATAATTTTATTTCATTTTACTTTAAAAACGCGGTGTGTTTTTTTAATCACCCAAGCCCTCATTCTGACCACCTATTACCAGCAATGCAAAACAATTTATCATTTCGTCCCTTCCTGCAGTCTATCATTCATGGCAATTTGTAATAACTCTTCCAAGAATTGTCCAGTTTTCAATCTGGTTTGGTTTTTTTTTACATTGAACCTTTTTTTTTATATTATTATATATTAACATCATGTTAACATCAAAACTTGACCCCCCCAAAACCAATGCGATTCATTATAAATTCCATATATTATTATTATTATTATTATTATTATTATTATTATTGTTGTTGTTGTTATTATATGGTGAAGCGTCACTTAAGAAAGAAAATCAATGTTTCCTAACTGTTGGGTCTGCAGGTGTGTTTTGTTTCTGGCTGTCCAAACGTGACGGGTCGTTCCTAATGGGCTTCTACCTGTTCGTCAAGCTGCTGTACTGCATCAACATCGTGGTGCAGTTCTTCCTCCTCAACGCCTTCCTCTCCATGGAGTACAACATCTTCGGCTTTCGAGGTCCTGGACAGACTCCGCAAAGGAGAAGACGCCGCACACAACGCCAGGTTTCCGCGCGTCACCCTCTGTGATTTCCTCATAGCAGATACAACTCACTGAGTGAATGATGGTGGTGGTAGGTATGGGTGGATAGGGGATCGGGAGTGGTGTGAATGTGTGTGTATGTGTGTGACGGAGAGAGGAGTGGGAGTAGGGGATGAGGGAGAGGGATGGAGTGAGTGGTAGTGGTAGTGTGAGAGAGAGAGAGTTGATGGTTGATGAAGTTGCAGAGTGCTGAGAAGTGGAAGTATCAGAATGTGTGTGTGTGTGTGATGTGGTGTGTGTGGTGTGTGTTGGTGTTGTGTGTGCGTGATGTGTGTGTGTGTGTGTGTGTGTGTGTGTGTGTGTGTGTGTTGTGTGTGTGTGTCGGTGCGCGCTTTTAGCATCATTCAACATAATAATCAGCTCAATGTTAATGCCTTTTCAAGGAAAAAACCCATACCAAAATAACAACAATAAACAGATTATAAAAAATCTTAACACTAACACATTCCCACAAGCAAAAAAGAAAAAACAAAAAACAAAAACCAAGAAAACCTGCGTCCACTAAAACGTTACCAGAAAAAAAACCACCACCACCACTAACCCCCATCCTGTCTCTTTCCAGCGCTACACGGTGCAGTGCGTGCTGTCCATCAACCTGTTCAACGAGAAGATCTTCATCGTGCTGTGGTTCTGGCTCTTCCTGGTGGCCTTCATGTCCTGGAGCAACCTGGCCCACTGGCTGTACTGGGTGCTGGTCAAGGAGAACAAGGTCCGCTACGTCAGGAAGTACCTCAAGCTCTGCGACCAGATCCACAGCGGCAAAGGACAGGACCCTGTGCCGCAAGTTCGCCAACGAGTACCTCAGGGACGACGGCATCTTCGTGCTGAGGGTGGTGGGCGTCAACTCCTCGGAGCTGGCGCTGAAGGATCTGTTGCTGCACCTGTGGAAGATCTTCAAGACCAACTACAAGCTGACAGACCCCGGGAGCAACAACGACCCTCGCCTCTCGCTGATGGGGGTCAACGGGGATGAGGACTCTGGTGATGCTGTGCCCACCACGGATGTAGCTCTGTAGACTGCTGGTCTTCCTTGAGATAGCCAGCGGCAGGAACTTAAATGTTGTGTGGGGTTTTGGCTGCTGCTTGTTAAATATGATATAGTGTTGACCAAAACCTGAAACATGAAGGTTTACGTTAAATTTAATTCTTCCATTAAAAATCAGCAGAACGGATTATGGCTTGTTTAATCCATTTTCTACAGCAGCCTTGAAAAGACGTTAAAAGTGAAGGCACTAATACCTTCACCAGCTGAAAGGACTGGATTAGCCGTACAGCTATGAACAAGATGTCTTCTTGGTCAATGACATCTGGTTAGAGGACGTGTCTGGCTGGCTCAGTGCTGTTCATTCTGGAGGCTGCGATCATAGTACTACACGTGTGACTGCTGTCGTGAGCTAACCCTTTGATCCGAAGAACTGTAGGTTTTTGTTTTAATAAATTTGGGTTGATGGTGAAAAGAAAAAAATAGTAGGCTGATTCTTACGGAAAAGGTTTTTTTGTTTAATTCCTAAGGGGGAAGTGTGGGATTTTTTTTATCAAGAGACAGGCAAATACCTTAATTGATATCGAATTGCAACACTGTCTGCTTTAAGTAACTAAGCTTCAGTACAGGACTCAAGCGACGGCAGCAGCACGAGCATATTGTGTCCGTTGATGTGCTTGTTTTCTGGATGTTCTCGACTGTTGAAAGTGATGGCAATGGTTTTGCTATCATCATCATCATCCTAAAGTGGAACCCCTTATCCATGATGGACACTGCTCTCCAGGATGTGAAACACCCTGCAGCTGTTGTTTGTGCTACACACTACTTGTATAGCAGAGTAACTCTATGCTAAGTAAAATCTTCATCGGTCTAAAACATTGGTGAGAGTCGAAAAACATCGTCATATAAACTAAGAGCAGCGTACAGACAATCACGGCACTGTTCCGGCAGTCAATGTGTGTGAGATATTTTTGTTTGTTTTTGGCGAGTTGTTTTTGTGGCTGGGGTTGTTTTGTTGTTGTTGTTTTTGGATGGGGTGCTTTGCTTGTTGTTTTGCTTTGATTATGAAAACAAGTTGGTAGTGAAAACTGCTGTGACATAAGGAATGCTACTTTACAATAAACACGTTTGTACGACGTAGCAACCACCATCTTCAGTAACAGCACTTCACCATTTTCCCCTAGTCCTGCGTGTGCATAGTTTGAAACACAGTGTTTAACAGTAAAGAGATGTCAAGTGCAAGTGTTCATCATGGGTTTGGGGTTCGTTTTGTTTTTTGTTGCTGTTTTCACGGTTTCTTTGCGCAATCACGGTTCTCTCGTGAAGAAATGTCCTGCTGTTGTTATGTTTTGCATCACTTCAACCTTCTGCAGCTTTGTCTTTGCTTCGTGTAGAGAATATGGAGGTTTGGGGGGGAGGGGGGGGGGGGGGGGCAGGGGACAGCGTTGTTTTGGTTGGGTCTTGATATTTGACTTTGTTCTACTGTTATTTGTGTGTGTGTGTGTGTGTGTGTGTGTGTCGGGGGGAGGGGGTATCTTGTTTGGGAGTTATGAACGAAACAAGGCAATTTTAAGCACAATTGTATCGAGGGCATTATCACTGTAGCTTCCATGAACAAATTGTGTTTGATAAATATCATCCTTGTTGGTTTCATTTGACAAGGGTTTTTTTGTTTGTTTTTTGGTTTGTTTGTTGTTGGTTTGGTTTGGGGTTTGGTTGGGTTTTGTTTTGTTGTTTGTTTGTTTGTTTGGGTTGTTTTTTTGTGGTTGTTGTTGTTTTTTTTTTTTGGGGGGGGGGCAGGACAAAAGCTGCGTCAGTTATTGATGTAAGCTAAGGGCCAAGGTGTACATTAGAATGTTTATTATGTTTTAGACTGTTATGTCAAGATTGTCCTCAGCCATGACAAGTTCTTGGCAGAACAAACTTCACTCTCCTAAGGGACTTTTGGGGGTCTCAAATTCTTTGTTTCTTGTTAATATATTATTAGTTTTCCAATCATTCTTTCAAAAATTCGAATCTGCAAAACTTCATGTTAATCTGACAATCAATGGATGATGATGATGATGATGATGCTGATGATGGTGTGTTTGTGTGTATGTGTGTGTGCGTGTGTGTGTGAGAGAGAGAGATAGAGAGAGAGACAGAGAGAGAGAGAGAGAGAGAGAGAGAGAGAGAGAGAGGAGAGAGAGAGAGAGAGAGAGAGAGAGAGAGAGAGAGAGAGTGCGTAGCCAGCTTCTGGCTGTTTACTTTTCTTTTCAATTTCAATTGCACCACCAAACATGGGGCGAAAGAAACACACACACACACACACACACACACAGTGACACACACACACACTCTCTCTCTCTCTCTCTCTCTCGTGATTGATTTTATTTGTGCATTTTTCCCCCTTCAAGTTTATTTCTTACTATCTGTATTATTTGCAAAATGAATGAACAGAATGCAGACAAATTTAGCATGCTGTTTAATGTTTCAAGAAGTAGTGATAACAACTTTGTCTTCATGTTTTCTTTGTTGATTTTCAGACCGATTCTGTATAAATTGCAACTGTGTTGGATTGATATTATGCATATCCTTAGATCTCGATCTCTCTCTCTCTCTCTCTCTCTCTCTCTCTCTCTCTCTCTCTCTCTTTCTTTCTTTCTTTCTCTCTCACACACACATACACACAAACACACACGCATAGCTACGATATGCCTTTTATTTTTCAGTCTGTCTACTTCCTTTTTGACATAAAAGTAATGAAAAACATCAATGAATTAATTTACAATATGTTATAGTATTGCTAACACATACTATTTTTCCATTGCCTTGCCTTTGAAAAAGAAAAAAAAAAGAGAGAGAAATAAAAACGCACATATCACCTGGTTGTTCTGTTCCTTTTGAATAATGTTACAGTCACTGAGCATTATTCAATATTCATTTCTTATCAATAAAGAGAGTGTGGAAAGTTTGGGGAATTTGGAACTCTTTAGAAAAAAATCTAATCACTTTCGATGGGCTTGTAACAAAATGAAATTGTTGCATCCTATACAAAATGTCAAAGATAAATTAATATAGCTATGAAATGGATAATTATATATATATATATATATATATGATCTGTTTGATGTGTGTGTGTGTGTGCTATTTCTGTGACATTCCTGTCACACTGTTCCCATGCCACTCATCTTGATCTTCTACCCAAGCCATATCCAGATTCATTATGTCCCATCCTCGGGGTCAGAGATCTAATGGAGCCTATCAATGTTACACCGTTGTGGGAACACCAGCCAGAGGGGCCCTGCACTGCTGTTTGGTTGCTTCGGTGGCGTTCAGAGGTGCTGTTCTGTGCTAGCATAGACAGGTCACCACCTACTAAGCCCGATACTGGCAACAGTAATAGCTTAGTTGCGGAACCAGCCTGGGTGAGATGCCACCCTGGAGTGGAGTCAGGTCTTTATTTTGAGCAATTCTCTCAAAATCTCATGCATATAGGGGATGAAACTTAACTGTGTGTTTACAGACTTCTCAAGGAGTTCTCAATATGATGGCCATGCTTTGAGCACAGGTTCGCGCTGCCACAGAGATGCCCGTTCAAGGGAACTTTTCCCCTGGAGTTAACATCAGTGCCAACTCCTCTCCTCCTAAAGTTCTTCAGATGAAACTGTAAAGTGAGGCTCCGTGTGAGAATGCATGCGGAACATCTTACGCACATGTTGAAACATATCCTGTCTTTTGGAAGAGTAGGTCATTGTGTGCCAGTGGGAATGGGTGACATCATTTACAAAAATGCTTGCACACAGGGACTAGATGTAAAAATGCACGTGAGCACTTTTTCAATAATCCTTCAAATAAAAGAATAAATAAATAGATAAATAAATAAATAAACCCATGGCAAACTCACTCTGGGAAAGGACAGACAGGAGTTGGAATAAAACCGATGACGCTCATGAAATTTGAATCTGCCACCTTCCAGCTGATAACCCAATGCACCATGGCAGTTGTGTCTTGTGTATTTCAGTGCATAGGGAGAAAGACAGAGAAATACACAGAGAACACCAGAGGCAGAGAGATAAACAGACAGACATAAAAACATATAAAACGAAAGCTGACAAACAGCAATCAAGAAGAAAACTGGCTTTCAATCAAACATAAAGACAAGGTTTATTTTTATGGAACAAAAATATTTATTCCATTTTTTCCCCAAGCATGTAATCATTCGGCACATGAGGTTACATCATCAGGGCAAGAATGGATTGCGAGGAGTATTGCATTGCATTGTTAAATAACCATTCATTCAAGCCATATCATTAAATCAATCACATCACTACAATTAATCCATCACATCACGAATGAGCCAATCACATCACAACAAGCAGTCACAGTAGTCTATAGATGATACAATGCAATATGGTGCATCCCATGTTGTTTGTGATGCTCTGCTTACAACTATTTTCTTCGTAATCTCTTTACTCTGATGCATCTACTCTTTAGTACCTATCTACCATGACTTGTTTTTGAGCTGCTTACTACATTGTTATTCATACCCATTTCGGTTGCATAGACTAGAGCCAAGCTGTTACTATGCCTACTCCAAAAACTATATCAACTTAAACACACTAAGTCGAACCAAACAAATCCCCCTGGGATGCCAGGGGCCTGTCAGTATAAACAGCATCCCCACCATCTGGAAATTTGTGCCAGGAATTCACTCTACGCTATCCCTCTCTTTCTTTCTGCCTTGTTCCTTTTCTTCTGTCACCTCCTTCTTGTCTGTTTTTTGCCTTCTCGGTCCTTTCTCCACACAAAAAGAAAGAGACTAAAAGAGAACAATTCTTTCCAACGCCAGAGCCGAATGTGCTGGGTGTCTGGTGCTTAATGGTAGTGCAAAGCAGTCTGGCTCATACGACAGAAAATAACAGTTCCTGTCTGAGCGATCGATGGAGAAGAAGAAACAAATGATAGTTTTTTGTTTGCTTTTTCTTCTTCTTTTTTGTTTTATTTACAAAATTAAAGGCAGTCACATTCAAATTTTTATTTCCAGAGGGTACATTGAATAAGCAATGCATTTGGGTTGGGTTTGTTTTTTTGTTCATCAAGCCATCTAAAGAACGTTCCATGCACACTGATCTTTATTTCTGTTGTCATCCTGCAAGAGAACTGTTGTTATCTTCAAGGTTTCTTCTCTTTCTTAAAAAAACAAAACAACAAAAAACCCACCAAGAATACTAGCCTAAACAAGAAAAACAAAGAAACACAAATTCTAAGAGCTGACCTTACTTCAAGCACGACAATGATCTGGCCATTCATTTATCAATAAAGCATACAGGGGTTTTGGAGGGCGTTTTTTTTAGGCAACAAAGTCCATTTTCTATTAAGCTTTTTCACATAACACACTTTGTCTACCACTTCTACCACACACATACACACACACACTTACATATTTTTTGTTTTTCGTTGTTAATAATTATTTGTTTAAAAAAAGGAAAAAAAAGCTAACAAAGAAACTAATCCTACAACTCTGACTTTCGTAACTAACATTTTAAAGCTTAATCTTAAGTAGTCATTTAAAAAAACCAAAAACAAAAACGGGAAAATCTAAGATCAAAATAAAATGTGCATGAGAACCAGGACACGACAACTGTGACAGTAGTTGCTGTTTTAGGTGAAGTTTATGAAAACTGCGAGAAAGAGGGAGAGCGAAATGTTTCATACTACACTTTTAAAACAGAACTGATACAAACTGTCATCATCATCATCATCATCATCATCATCATCATTAGTCTCCATACTGCTGTTAAAAGTATTGATAAAAGCTGTTTTCACCATTATCAATCTGTGCAGCTTTTCTAAGCCAAATGTATTATCAGATACTTTGCTGTAAGCAAAATATCTTACACTTAAGTATACTACACTTTGCTGTAAGCAAAGTGTCAAAGCATATCAAAATGGGGTTTATTTTGTTGTTGTTTTTCTACTTACGACACTTTTTAATCCAGCCTCAAGACATACCTATTTCAAACCTGAGACTTTCCCCTATTGTTTCATCTCATAATTATCTATCCCTGCCTTCAATGACCAAAATTTTCATCATCCTGCCGAAGTGTATAACCTGTGTCTGTTTGTGTGTGTGTGTGTGTGTGTGTGTGTGTGTGTGTGTGTGTGTGTGAAAACTTAATTATTGTTGGTTGCATGTGTAGGAGTGGATCGAATGCAAGCGCTTTGAATTGTGTTTGCAAGATATAGCGCTATATAAATTCCATTTATTATTATTATTATCATCATTATGTGTATTTTCTACTGTCTTTGGCTTTTGTGTTTATGGAATAGAACGAAAATGTGCATTAAAAAAATATATATATTTATCAAAATGTTGTTATGCTTTGACATCTTTTGAGATTGTTTTCAGCCATGACAAGTTCTTAGCGTGACACAACCTGCACTCTTCTTTATTGTTTTCAGCCATGACAAGCTCTTAGCGTGACACAACCTGCACTCTTCTTTATTGTTTTCAGCCATGACAAGTTCTGAGCGTGACACAACCTGCACTATTCTTTATTGTTTTCAGCCATGACAAGTTCTGAGCGTAACAACCTGCACTATTCTTTATTGTTTTCAGCCATGACAAGTTCTGAGCGTAACACAACCTGCACTATTCTTTATTGTTTTCAGCCATGACAAGTTCTGAGGTAACAACCTGCACTATTCTTTATTGTTTTCAGCCATGACAAGTTCTGAGCGTAACACAACCTGCACTATTCTTTATTGTTTTCAGCCATGACAAGTTCTGAGGTAACAACCTGCACTATTCTTTATTGTTTTCAGCCATGACAAGGTCTTAGCCTAACAACCTGCACTATTCTTTATTGTTTTCAGCCATGACAAGGTCTTAGCCTAACAACCTGCACTATTCTTCATGAGAGAACAACTTCCTTTGAAGTAAGAGTATGGCCACCTGAATGGCAAGGTACTTTGAAAAATGAACAAAAAAACACCCAAGAAAACAACAACCCCCACCCCCCACCACCACCAAGCCATACACACCAAACTTTTCATCCAGAGTAAACTTCCAGCCTTAACCTCTTAACTGCCCAGTGCAAGTGCACCCTATATGCCGGGGAATAAAATTCTTATGTACCTCTGCTACGTTCATATCCCTCTTACTCAGAAACTACTACATGAATATTCCTGATAGTCTACCCAATGACAATATATATATCGTAGATTACTTCGAGGCAAGCTCAAATTAATTAGCATGATATTTCACTGCGAAAATATATTTAAAATGTAAAAAATCGACCATAAATACGATTTCTTCTTCACCACTGTCATTCTGAGTACCCCCCATCTCAATAATGTCAAACATATGTCTAGGCCAAATCTCATTCATTGTTTTTTAAATACATGATCTCCTGAATCATACACGATCGTTTTCATCACTGTTAGGTAAATCTAGAGTTTTATTTGCCACTTGTACAGCTGTGTAAAGTTATTGATGCCTTCAACAAGAAGTGTCAGCCATTTTGAACAAGAACTTCCCAAGCAGTCATGCATAAAAACACAAAATACGAGCGAAAAAAACGATCGTTTTTGCCACGGTTTTTGCAGCTCGATGTTGCCAAGCAACAGGAGAGTGATCTCCATTAATTTTGGAGTTCTTTCCCTTTAACTGTAGTCAAGGAAGCAGGCTTGTTTACTTCAGTTCGACACCCTGGACATTTTCCGGGTTGTTGGCGTATAGAGTGCACGTTTAGCCCCAGAAAATTTCCGGGGTAAGGCAGTCTAGTGGATTAAGGTGATTCTCAGGTGGGATGAGTGAGAAAGAGTGCATATTCTGGGTAACCTCAGGATGTTACGCTGGAGGACACCCAACACCAGCTCTGTGCAGCTCTTTAAAAGAACTGATAACAGTCACCATCATCATTATCACTTCTTCTCTTACAGTTGAGATAAACCACTTCCAGCAAACGAGTAATCATCCTTTCATAAAGAAAGCAAGATACAAAAGCCCTCCTGATACGAGAGATCATGAATCCTATGCCCTAGACATTATGTCATCTTCCAGCTAAATTTTCATCAAAATAATAATGAACATAATAATAACAAATATTTAAACACCAATTCATCCATGGAATGTTTGATACTACAATGCAACGCGCTAGATCTGCACTTTTGAAAAGACGCTGTTGCATTCTCACAGGTAAATGCTTACTTACATATACTCAACAAACATAATCACATCATTTGGACACCAAAAATATACTACCCACCAGCCTAACTCTCACAACACACTGTTAAACTTGGTGTAAAAGCTGAACAGCTGTAAAAAAGTACCAGCTGTTGAAGATCCCATCAATCACATTCTGGAAAAAATAGCTTCCATGGAAAACTCCTGCAGTGAGGTCACTATGGAATTCTATGAACCCTTTGATTCTATGGCTCAGTATCACTCAATGCTCCGAGCATTACACACACACACTCACACTGACGCAGACTACATATCTGCAGTATACACTGAGGTTAAAAGCAGCACAATCATGACACTCATCTTCGCTATGCCATTTTCATTCCATCAATCATTTTATCACCAAAAGCAAAATTTTCAAATGATTTATTGTGCTTACCTCTCTTTATGTATTGCATTTGTTTTGAACAAAAATTACTTTCTAAATTTTCAGCTTATCATTTTTGGCCTGAAGTTTGAAATTGTCTTGAAGTTTGAAATGGAAAAAAATAAACACTCTAAGATTTAAAAGCATAACATATTAAATGTGAAACAGCAATATGGTGAAATCATGGGAAAGATGACTACAAGCTAACAATCAGTTTATGAACAAAAACTGTAAACACCAATACCTGTTGAGGTTTTCTTTTTTTCAGTCTACAGAGAGGGCATGTTTGACTGGTATTCCCTTTCTCTGAAACTTTTTATAAATACACCAGTTGAATCCTTTTGCCAGTTCTGACAAGGTAGATATATAACAGTAGTATTCAAAAAACTGGCAGTGAAATGTTACAAAACAAAAATAAAATCATTCAATCAATATAAAAAGAAGAAACAAGCGCTGCCCAATTTGTTTGAGAGAGAAGAGCGAGGCAATTTTCCACAAGTGAGTTATTTCGGGTTTTCTGAATTTTTTTGCTCTACTGCATGTTTACTGTAAAAAAGAAAAATGTAAAGAAGATATTCATATCCATTATTATGCCAGGTTTGATTCTGCAAAGTGCGTAGTTTTACAGAAATTACAATTATCACAGACACACAGATATATCCATGAGCACACAACTGAATCAAAATAAGAATATAGCTGACTCTGGTTACACATGTAATGGAAATTCACATCAGTTTGGTGTATACACATTTTTACACAGGTGCAGAAGCAACGCCACAAACTTGCCTCTCTAAACCATTCTGTTTTCACAACTTTTCTATCACAAAGCTCAAAGTCACACTCAGGCAGATTATTATTTACAGAGGTTCCAGAACTAGCACAGCCATCACATTCAGCTTCTCTAGAAAGCCATTTGATTCCATCACTCATTATCACAAAAATGAACAACAATGCTGATTATACATAGACACACTATACACACATACTTCCTAGTTAAGCTGCAGCATGAAGCTTTGAACTCATGAAACTGAGAGTATCTGCTTTCTACACTCAATTAAAACAACCCACACTCTATAAACTCCAAAGACGTCTGCTTAGACAATGTGAGTCCCTCATACAAATGGGTTTAACTCACAAATGCTATCTATCTTGAATTGTAGTTAATGTCACTTTGCATTTTAACTGATATCTTTGTCCATATTTTTTGTTTAATTATTTGTCACTTTGTTTAGTCTGTCAGTTATTTTGTCATTTTTAGTTTCTTAATTTGAAAAAAAAATACAGCAATTATAAATTGAATTTTCAGTACCTCATGCCAAAATGTTTCAGCCAGGGCTTACCTAGATGATCTCTATTGTTTTCACCGAAAACCACATCCATACATCCTTCTCCTTTATAGAGCTAAATCACTTCTTTAATCCTGTAAGTGGGCTTGAAATTACATTCATCTCGATTTCGAAAAATATTTTGAAAAATTCAATGGAAGTTTACATTCTTAACTTTTGTCTTCGGATGTTTCATCAATTTTGCTACTACAAACAATCCTCCTCCTCCTCATCATCATCACAATGATAATAATAATAACTGCTGCTTAGGAAAGCATCTACATCTTATGTTTTCATGAAAGAGCCACGATCACCTCTACTGACAGGATAGTGATGGGGATAGTGGATCGGTGGTCTAGAGGTAACGCGCCTGTCTAGAAAGCGAAAAGTCCGGGTCTGAAGTGTGCGGCGGTTCGTACCCCGTTTGGACCGGAAACTTTTTCCCCCATCCATTAGGCCATGAGTGGTGGTCTGGGCGCTAGTCTTTCGGATGAGACGATAAACCGAGGTCCAGTGTGTTACACATAATTATTTAGCGCACGTAAAAGAACCCACGGCAACAAGAGAGTTGTCCCTGGCAAAATTCTTAGAAAAAAGCCACTCTGATAGGGAAACAAATACAGTTGCAGACATGAAAAAGAAAAAAATGGGTGGCGCTGCGCTTGTGGCGACGCGCTCTCCCCGGGGAGAGCAGCCCGAATTTCACGGAGAGAAATCTGCCGTGACTTAAAGTGGTATGAAATGATATCTGAGCGCTTTGATTTGTTGCTTTACAAGATTCAGCACTATATAAATTCCATACATTATTATTATTATTATTACCCCCACAGCACACAACGAGCACCCAACCTATCACTGCAGTGCCTGCGCAGATGGGGGAAGTGGCAGGAAACACAGGTGACATAGGAAGCAGAGAACTACAAACTGTGTGATATACTGTTAATGTGTTAAGTCAAGACCTTTCGTGTGATTGTGAAGGGGGAAATGGGGGAGCAAACATGTTTGTTCGTTTGCAGTTATAACAAAAGAGAAGGATATAAAAAATGACCAGAATGAGAACACAAAGGTGAAAAGAGACTGGAAAAAGAATAAAAGCTGTCATACCGTTCTATCCTGCTACAACACAGAAAAAACCCAACACCCAAGTTTTGTTTGCTGGCTTGTTGTTGACTTTCTTTATTCTAAAGTTTGCCAAGTATTTCTTGACTAAAACATAAAAAGGTTGGTAAAAATACTGTGAACACATTGATTTAAACACACACACACACAAACACAAACGTGCACACACACACACACACACGCACACACACACACGCACGCGCACACACACATACATAGGTGCATATATATACAACACACGTTCATATAGATATTTACATGGCAGTAACACATCACATACATAGCGAACACCAGACACGCTTTATACACAGGTGCATCAGTTTTAAACTTCAGGAACTACATTTTCAAACACTAAATTTGATCTTGATCAAAATGGACAATCCAGCATCACAAGTATTGAAGTGTCTAAGGTTTAGCTACTTTCTTATTTAGTCATTCTTTTTATCTTAATAAAAGGACATTTTGATCCACTTTAGTATCTGAGGAGGTAGCATTTGTACAAATCGGTAGCTGTAGCTGTCTCTGTCTCTCACGATATTGCAAAACTTCAGCTTGAAACTCTGATTAAATAGAGGTAGGCTATGTATGAACGAGCAGTGCGTGTGTCTGTGTGAGAGCATTTGTGCATGCGTCTATTGTGAGCATGTGCATGTGTGCTTGTGTGCATGTGTGTGCACATAATATGCATGTATGCATGCTTGGGTGCATGAGTCTATTGTGAGCATGTGTATGTGCGCTTATGTGCTGCGTGCGGGCGTGCATGCGTGTGTGCATGCGTGTGTGTGTATTTGTGTGTGCATGTTTATGGACACCCATGAGTGTGCGTGTTGGTGCCTGTGCATTTGCTTGTGTCCATGCATCTGTGAACAAATATGTGTGTATGTGCTAGTGCATGCGCTCATGTGCTGCACATGTATGGGTGTGCACATACACTTGTGCATGCCGTGATTAGCACAAAAATCTATGTACAGGTGTGATTATGCACATACTCCGTTTGGGACAGAAGCCAAAAAAAGTGAAAGACTAGGCTTTGGTCTAATACACACCCACCATCTTTGAGTAGTTTCTACGCCAGTCAAGCAAATCATACTTTCAAATTAATCACGCCAACTGTGCCTATCAAGCCAGGAACAATCATAGCCATCACTATATTATCACGTTAAAACAATCATTCTAAATTTCTATCATCAAACCGAAGCAATTATACCGATCATTCCCTATTGCAATAAAACATTCTTCACCAAGCTGAAACAATCGTACCAATCATCGCTATCAATTGTAGCAATCACTCTCTATAAAATCAAAACAATCTCTCTCTACCAAGTTAAAAACTATCCAGCCAATCAATCCTAGTGAAATCAATCACATCAATCATCCTTCCTACATTAACAAAACAACCACACACCAACCACTTTTAAATTTTTTTTCAAAACATCACACCAATCAATCCCTACCCCGTTAAAAACAATCACGCCATCTCAAAACCGATCCCGCCCAAACACAGTCTTCCACTCTTCCCTCTCTCATCCTCGCTGGGTTTCCATCCACACACTCACTAGCACCAGCGCAGTCATCACCTCACAGAGCGACTCCAGTTGTGCACGCCCAGCAGTTGTCGTTGTTCGTAGTCGTCGGCGGTGAGGAAGCTGTCGTCCCACTCCAGGTCACTGGAATGCTGGGAGGAGCCGCCCCCTCCTCCGCCACCGCCGCCAGTGGTGCCGCCGCCAGCCACGGTCTGCAGCGAGCCAGGTCCTCCAGGATGTCCTCTGTGTGGGAGCGCGGCCTCTGCACTGGCTCCATGCCTGAAGGTTAAGAGTAAGTGATGATGTTGTTGTGTTGTTCAGTGTCGGTTGGAGGCTGTGTGTGTGTGTGAAGCGTGTTCTTCTATCAGCACAAAGGGATGGAGAAGAGAGAAACTTACACACACTGAGTGGAGGCTTGTTGGAATGCTTGTTCATTTATACACACACACAAACACATGCACGCATGAACATACGCATGCATGCACACATGCACACACACACAACATACAAACATGCATGCATGCATGAGCACTCACACACACATGCATGTATGCACACACACTCACACACACAAGACCGTTTTGACTTGATTTGACATGCGCGCGCACACACACACACCATTGCCACCACACACACACACACACACACACATGAGCACATACATGGGGGACAGGATAGCCTAGTGGTTAGAACATTGCGCTCGTAATCTCACAACCTGGGTTCGATTCCCGTTCAAGGGGATATTTTCCCCTGGAGTTAACATCAGTGCAGACTCCACTCTCCCCAAAAGTCCTTCGGATGAGACTATAAACCAAGGCCCCACGTGTGAACGCATGCAGAACACCTTGCGCACATGTTAAAATCCTGTTCTGCTTTTCATAAGAGTAGGCCTTTGTGTGCTGGTGGGAACAGATGACAATTTACAAAACCGCATACACACGAGGACTGGATGTAAAAAAAAAAAGCACATAAGTGCTTATTCTATTATCCTCGATAGAAAAGAGCGAGAGAGTTGCATGCCTGTAAATGATTGAGTGCAAGCGCTTCGATTTGTTGTTTTTTTACGAGATTCAGCACTATATAAATTCCATATATTATTATTATTATTAAAAGAATAAAATAAATAAATAAATTAAAAAAAACATACACATGCAATGCACGAACACAGAAGCACAACCACATACACACAAACACTTAACTCTGATTAACTGTGGTATTGTATATAAACAAATAAAAGCAAAGGTGAAAATATAATCAAAAGTTAAGCTTAAAGATGCATATGATAACATGGATAACACCTTTCAAACCAAATGTTTACGATATTGATTTTTTATAGATGGATATCATTCATCAGCCATGCACAAACATTTTAAGAAATGCACACCTTAGCACATGCACATATACACACACATACTTACATGCACTCATGCACGCATGCACGCACACACACACACAGTAAAGGTTGTAATAATGTAGTACTTCAGTATTATCATTAAGAAATTTTGTTTTTAGATAGATGGCTTGATGAAAAAAAGCAAATGCATTGCTTATTCAATGTACCATCTGGAAATAAAAATTTGACTTGACACACACACACTCAGGAAAAAAATGCTACATACACAAAAACACATTTTCAAGACAAAAATGCTACACACACACACATTTTCAAGACTATTGCTACATTGGCTAAAGTTTTTAAATCGTAGATGTATTACTGTAAGAATTGTCATCAACAGTGCAGAAAAAAGAAATAAGACCAAAAAAAGTTCTGGAATGGTTAATTTGTACAAAAATTAAAAAGTACAGACATAACAGCAGCTGGAATAAATATTTCTTAAATTAAAAAAAATGTACTTTGAAATACATAATACTTGAACAGATTATTTACCTCTTAACTGCCAAGTGCAAGTGCACCCTATATGCCGGGGAATAAAATTCTTATGTACCACTTGCTATGTCCGTGTCCCTCTTACTCAGAAATTACTTACTGAATAATCCTGATAGTCTGCCCAATGGCAGTATATATATTGTACATTGCTTTGAGGCAAGCTCAAAGTAGTTAGCATGATATTTCACTATGAAAATATAATTATATAATATGTTAAAAATTGACAAAAAATACACTTTCTTCATCACTGTCATTCTGAGTACCCCCATCTCAATAACATCACACATAAACTGAGGCAAAATCTCAGTTGTTTCTTCTTTTTAATCCATTATCTCCTGATCGTTTTCATCACTGTCAGGATTATCTACAATTTTATTTCCCACTTTTTCAGCTGTGTTAAGTTACTGATACCTTCAACAAGAAGTGTCAACCATTTTGAACAACTGTCCAAGCAGTCATGCATAATAACACAAAACATGAGCTAAAAAAATGATCATTTTTGCGATATTTTTGCAGCTGGATGTTGCCAAGCAACAGGAGAGTGATCTCCATTAATTTTGGAGTTCTTTCCCTTTAAATGTAGTCAAGGAAGATGGCTTGTTTACTTTGGTTCAAAACCCCGGAAATTTTCCGGGTTGTTGGTGTATAGAGTACACATTTAGCCCCAGAAAACTTCTGGGGTGGGGCAGTCAAGTGGTTAAGTACATATAAAAAGAGGAATATCGCCAGTAAATTATAAGTCATGCAACAGAGACAGACTCTGCTCCTGTAGCATCAATGATCATACTTATGGGCATAAATGAATGAAAGCATCAATTATAAATGCAAAGACAATCAGAAAACTCCCAATGCATGCTTCATTAAACAAAGATGAAAGTGATCTACCCGTAGTCAGCTAATTTTCATGCATGTTGGCAAAAAGGACATAAAAATGAATCAATCACCCTGATTACAGATTTTGAATATGGACTCAGCCCGAATATCTGCAACATGCAAAGCAGAGCACACAAAGAGGTAGTGCATCAAATTCCACACAGCTGGCCTACTTTTCTATGAAAGATAAAATGTGCTGGAAGGTACAGTACTATTTACAGCACTATTTAAAACATGCCCAGTCACACACACAACACATACACACACACACTCTCACGCACGCACGCACGCACACACACACACACACACACACACGCACGCACATGAGGACAGGGACAGGATAGCCTGTTGGTTTGAGTGACATGCACTGAACTCATGCTCTGAGTTTGAATCTTGTTCAAGAGGATTTTTGTCTCTGGCGTTAACATCAGTGCCAACTCCAAACTCCCCAAAAGTCCTTTGGATGAGACTTTAAACCAAGGTCCCTTGTGCGAATGCACGCAGAACATCTTTTGCACACATTAAAACCTGTTCTGCTTTTCAGAACAGTAGGCCATTGTGTGGTGGTGGGAATGGATGCCAAAATTTACAAAACTGCATATATACAGGGACCAGATGTAAAAAAAAGCACATTATCGCTTATTCCATTATCCTCGAAATAAAAGAAAAATAAGAAAAAAAGAATAAGACACACACACGCGTCTTTATATATACAACTATCAATGCACGGTGTTACAGCAAGATCACCATCTGCACACTGGTGTTAGATTCAGCCCTACAACAGCTGTGTGCATCATCACCAACTTACCACAGCCATCAGACACTGTGCCATTCTAACTGTGCCATTTCCTGTCCATCTACAACACACAACATGTACGATACATGTGCACACCACAACAAAAACACCAAATCCTAAACTAGTACTATGACCTATGACTGCATCAAAAAGAACATCACAAGTATCATTCCTATGACACCAAAGACAACAGCACAGCTACAGGAAAGCTCCCTCTATGAAAAAAAAAAAAAAAGAGAGAGAGAGAGAGAAAGAAAGAAATGGCAAATGTGGTAATACCAATTCTGCTACTTTTTTTTTTTTAATGGGAGTATGGGCCTGGATGTTACTGCATACACTAGTCATCTCTACATATCTGTATGCGTGCGAATCCTGGACATTGAATGCAGATCTACAAAGGAGAATCCAAGCTCTAGAGATAAGATGCCTCAGAAGACTCCTTGGCATTTCATACATGGACCACACTACCAACAACGAAGTCCTACAAACTATCACCCAACAAGTAAAGCACTACGAAAACCTTCTGACCACAGTCAAGAAAAAGAAGCTCAGATGGTACGGACATGTGACTAGATCAGATGGGCTGTCCAAAACCATACTGCAGGGAACAGTGCAGGGGAAGATAAGGCGAGGCAGACAGAGGAAGAAATGGGCAGACAACATCACTGAACAAACAGGGAAGAGCTTCTCCACAACCCAGGCACTTACACACAACCGCCACAAATGGAGCCAGCTGGTGCAACGTTCATCAATGCAGTGCCCCTACGACCCCGGAGGGGGTTATGGGAGCAGATGAGATGAATGAGATGGGCCTGGATGTATGTGGTCAAAGCCAGCCTCAGGTATGAACCTCAAACCAACCTCATCACATTTTTCAATAGCTACATTCATTCTTTCCCATTCAGACATCCTTGTTAACCTGACAGTTTGGAAAACATTCTCTGCATAGCCAAAAAGTGAAAAGTGTCAAAACCCTGTAAGAAATCATTGGGAGAAAAAAAAAATCTAAGAAAAAAAAAGTAGGCCTGGGCACAAAACGAGAGGAATACCAACCCATATCTGAGATAGTGATTACATGAACTATGGGAATAAAAACAAGCACCTACAATGTGTTACACTGGGTGTAAGAAAGATGAAAAGTCTCTCTAGAGAGAAAACCTAATACACTGACAAAACAGGCAGAGAGACAGATAGAGAGAGAGAGGGATTGTGACACTGCACTCACCAGCCTCATGGTCCCACTCCAGGTCCAGGGAAGAGCCCTCTGTCAGTGAGCGATCTTTGGTGTGAGCGTTGGAACTACTGGAACTCTGACAGTCACCTGCCCAAACAACATCCTACCTTGTACTCCTTTGCGCAAGTTGTGATAAACGACATAACCTGCCAAAATGTTATACTTCACAATAAACTTTCAAAATATGTTATACTTCACAATAAACTTCAAATATGTATCATTCACATAACTTTCAAATAGTTAACTTCACATAAATTCATATATGTTATAATCACAGAACTTCAAATTGTTAACTTAAAAACTTTCATATATTTTTTACTTCACAAAACTTTCAAATTTATACTTACAATAAACTTTCATAATATTTAATCCATGTCAGAATCATCACTATATGACTTTATTATTTTAATATCTTAATATGCTTTTAAAATCCTAATTCATTTTTTTCTGTTTGAGAATCCTTACATATACACATATATTTCAAATATATTCTATTTTTGCAGGTGTACATGACAAATGCGTGATTATCACTGGATATTTTGGATCCTCAGTGTGCTTAACAGTGTACACACAATCCTTGCTCTCGCTCGCCGCCTCTCTCTCGTGGCACACACGCACATGCAGCATCATGCACAAGTATGCGCACACACATGCGTGCACCACAATGTACGCACGCACACACACACAAAGGTAAGCAATTTTCAACTAAAACCTACAACTTTTTTTCAGTCATATTTCATAGACTCTCAGATACCCAAAAAAACACTAAAACTAATTCATTTTGAAAGAAAAGAAAAAACATCTATCTATAATTATATGTGTGTGTATATATATATATTTATATATATATATATATATATGTGTGTGTGTGTGTCTATATATCTAAAGACTGATTCCCCAAGAAAGACTGGGACCCTGTTACCTTGACCAGCATGTATCTGAGCTCTGGCTGCCAGGGACCGTGCCTTCACACTGGCCAGAAACACTCCAAAGTCTTCCTCCCTGTCCCCTGACCTGAAACCACCAGCAACCTCACTTCACTGCACTGCACTTCACTGCACTTCACTTCACTTCACTGCACTTGACCTTTCCTTTAACTCCTTGAGGATTAACTTGGGCACTGCACAATGACATTCTTCAGGCAGTGTGTCATGGGCAAGCTGAACATGGCCGAGTCCATTCCTCTCCAGATAGCTGGGTGCATGCTGGGTATGGTTGTGTCACCTATCCCACCAACCATAGCTGGCCTCCTCTTCTGCAGAAGGTGAAATGGAATTTGGATATATGCACAAAACATACTGCTTGCATCCACACATGGGACTTGGTTTTACAGTCTCATCCAACAGACTTCCAGTGGTGTGAAGTCAGCACCAGGCAATGTTAGCTCTCAGGGAAATCTCTCTGGAATAGACATCTTAGTGAAGATTTGACTCAACTCTATGCCCTCCGTTAGTATCAGATCACAAGTATGATGATCTAACCACTATGTTAATATGCCTCCCCACCCCCTACCCCTGCCCCCACCCCCAAGTAATCACCACAAAAAATATAAAAAAATAAATCATCTGCTTTGAGGAAACCAAAGGCTATGGCAAAATCAGCTAGATGTTCACTTCTGATCAGAGTAGATCAATCAAACTGTGTCCACTTTCAGACTTCACAGACTGACTGCTATTTAACATGATTTCTGAAACATCTCTGTATTCTTAAAATGTTTTTCATTTTGATTTCATCATTCGTTGCTTACAATTCCTTTTTGGATCACCCTCTTTAAATCAGGAATTTTACAGTTATCAGCAAAGTCAGCTCTGTAACTCACACATCCCATTCCTCATCATCGGCAAGCCAGGCCCTGGCCCCGTTGATTGTGGCCGTTTTCTTCCCGGTCTTTTCTTTGGATCGCTGCAGTCTGGCGATCCTCGCTGCTTCACGCTTGGCTTCATACGCAGCTTCCTCCTGACGCCTCAGATTCTCTTCCTGTTCAGCCAGCTGTAGAGGAAGAATACATTTCTTTTCAAAGACAATAATGCTAAGACTAATAACAAAACTTCAGAAAATGTCTACTCATTGTCTTACACAAAGTTTAAGTGTAAAAAGTTGATGGGCTATAGTGATTATAAAGCAGTATTCTTTTAAAATGTATGGTGTGTTCCACTTCTTTACTCTTACATTTACAGAGAAAGAGAGTGTCTGAATAACTTCTACAATACACATATGATGAAGAATGATATCATATATGGCTACTCTTATTTCTGAAAAGGAAATATGATGAAGAATGATATATAACTAATCCAATTTTTGCACAGAGTATGAATAATTATACAATGGAAATATGGTGCAGAATGATACATAACTAATCCCATTTTTGCACAGAGAGTATGAAGAGTTGATGAAGAATGATATATAACTACTCCCACTTTTGTCCTGAGAGTACAAATAACTTATAAAATGGAAACCAGACAAAGAATTACAATGAACAGAGACAGAGGAATCACAAAGCAAAAATGATGGAAAGGGCCCTGGAACAAAAAAATTTCCAGTGAGGTCAAATTCTGACACAGGTTGAACAGCAGTAAAACTGAACCTCAATAGTAAAACTGAATCACAATTTCACCATTAATCTGAATACTTGACAAACTGCATTGAATGACAGTTTCTTGAAAAGCACAACGTAAACAACATACCACAAACATGCTCATACCACCATGCCTACCATTCCAGCAAATTCACAACACCCATGCTTTTGTGACATTTACAACCAAATAAAACCAAACAAACAAAAAACCCCATAACAATGAAAGGTTAAATGTACACAGCCACTAACACATGCTAACAGCTATTCTTCAGGCACAAAACTACAGGGACGAAATATAGACAAGACAGTTGATTGGACCAGACTTCACCCCTTGAGGAGTCATTTGGGTACTGCACTGATTACAGATTTTTTTCAAGCACTTAGTTCAAACTGTGTACAAGTTAAAACTGCCAGAGCACAAGGCTCTCCAGCCACACACCAGGGTGTATACTCAGTCATCCACATCAACGGCCATAGCTGACATTGTCTTGTATGAAAGATGAAGAAAAAACATCCCCTCAGACAGTTCAGTAGGGCTTGAACTCACAACCGGCTATTTCGGATCACAAGTCAAATGCTCTAGCCACGGAGTTATTTTACTGAGCGTTCCCAGGTAAAAGGAAAAGTGCAGTGGAGCAGATGAGATATGTGCTCTCAAAACAACAGCAACACTTTTCCATTTTTTGTTTACTTGTTCATAACACAATTCTCAACATTTCTTTTATTGAGTGTGTTTTTTGTGGAGTTTTTTTTTCAGGCAGATAATGAATACTTTGAAAACATACTATTGAACAGAGTTTGAGGGGATGAGTTTTGGAAATGGAAGGAAAGGGAGGTGGAGGAGCAGGTTGAGGGAGGGGGTAAGTGGGAGGCAGGATTTGGGGGGCGGGGGAAACGGGAAGGTGAAGGTTCCAAGGCATGATACATATGCATACAGTTCTTTAATAATTATGATTGAAAAATGACCAAAATTTAATTTGATCTAATCAAGCTATGGCTAAGCTGGACTTACTCCCCACCTCCTCCTCCTTCAACTACTAAGGGAAAAAAGGCGAAACATCTCCAACACAAGAAGTTACCTGTTCCTCTAGCTGTCTATCAATCTGGCATTGCTCATGCACAATAGCTTCATACGCCCCTCCCTCAGCAGCTGCTCTTCTTGACCAGTTATTAATCTTGGGGAGAGAAAAACAAAACAAAGACAACAGTCATTCCACACACAATATGTATAACTTCACATGCAAGACATGATATATTACACACAACAACAATTGAGGAATGAGCAAAAGGTATTCTGGGATCAGTACAAGATAAATAAAATACAATAATAGATATTGCCACAAAGGAGGAGGATATCTACTGGTGTCAAAAGTGGTAACTGTTTTCACTTCAGCAATATTGTTGATGCTGAATATTGATTATTTTCAAACCTCGGCATGCACAGCAGAGTTAAAAGAACAAAAAACAATATGTGATCTTGAAGAAGAACATGAAAATAAACTAGAATACCCCCCCCCCCCCCCCCCTCCCCTTTTGGAAAAAAAACGCTACACCTACAAATTATACTAAGTTTTTTCATTCAGTCTTGGTTTGGATTTTTCCTCCGTCTCATCTTTAGTGAAACTCCAACAATCCTGCTCTCTACACACACATACAGAGATACCTTCAGAGTCAGTCTGTCACATTGTCACAGGCCTCAGTTCAGAGAGAGCTGCCCATAATGTACTGACAGACTATAAACAAGCCTATCAAAGAAGAAGTTCTTTTTGTCAAATGTTCCTCAGCTTGAACACTCTGGGGGTCACCCAGAATATACACTAACTCGCTCAGCACACCTGGATATCATTGAGAGATAACGGTTCTGAAATACCAGATATTTTCCCCCCTGTCATACAATGACATCATGTTGTTGTAAATCTCAATTCTGTGTGTGTGCAAATTATAATTTAGTTTGTTCAAAATCAAAGGAATGCAAGTGATGTTCACCTTATCCCTATCAGGTGCTATTTTTCACAGCTAATTTTAGTTTTAATTCTGTTATGTTTAAGTCTTACAATACATGTTATTAGGTTATAAGAAAATTATGAGTGATGTGCATTTGATGTCATCAGATCCTCAATCCAACACTGAATAAGAAAAAAACAACTTTTGATGTGTAAGTGGTCATGTGTGTTATTACATTGATGTTCATGATCTGTTGGGTAAAAAGTGCGTCTTTGGTACAGTACTGAAAGAAAAATTACTTATATCTAATAAATACCATTTTTGCAAATGACAATTCATCTCATCTGTTAAATTTTTACTTATAATGCTAAGCATAATCATATTGCAAAACATTTTCCAATCACATAAAATTCATACACATAACTACTTTCATCAGAGGTACCAAGAATCAGCGCATGTCACCTGCTTGTATGTAACTTTAGCCTTTCCCACCTTTCTAATCCAACAAAACAAGACAAAACCTTTCCCATGTATCAACACATAAAGAACTGTGTAAAGCTTTTCATTGGCACCAAAATGAACACAAGAAAAAGTACACCTTTTCCTGCAATCAAAGGAAAACAATAACTACAGCAGTGACATACAACAACAACAAAAATATGAATCAGAACAGCAACCCTGCCAAGATGATTTTACCCATGTCCATTATAGAAAAACCCAGAACACATTTCTAAACACAGAAGCAGCAACAACACAAAGAAGACATTTCTGGTTGATAAATTACCTACAGTATAGAGCCATACAACAGAAAATGCAAACTAGCAGAAAGCACATAAGTGCTTTTTCCATTATCCTCAATATAAAAGAATAAAGAAATAAATAAATAAATAAAACTAGAAAACCTTTCACAACTCACACAAGCATCAATAACGTTCTCAAATCTCATGAAATCTTATGAAGAATGAGAACCAAATCTCTCTTATCAACATTGATTTTCACATTAGAAATGTTGTTCTTTTTCTGCCCAACCTGGACTTTTACACAGACAAGAGTTCTCTGAAAGTACAAAAACATGCTGGCACTGAAATCAGTTAATATCACACCCTGTACATCATATTCTAAGAATGCACAAAAAATAAAGAAATGATCCCAAGAATCAAGGCAATCCCAGCCCTTCTAAAGGCCTAATGTTAACATCTAAATGCAAAATCTAGGATAGCAAAGGTATCATACTTGATTACCTTGCCTTCATGAAGACCATTTTGCATGAAGCAGAAAAATTGGGCAGACAGAAAAAAGTACAAGGGTGGCAGTAAGCAACAGCCAGGCTTGACTTTATCTAACTCGAGGAGAGCAGCAAAGGACAGAATGGGACAACACAATTGTCAAAGCACAAGTGGTGTCCTTGTGATCCAAATGTCATGGGAATGACTGGCAGACTGACTGGCAGACTGACTTACTGATTTCATGACTGACTGACAAATGGACAGACTGGCTGACCAACTAGCAGAGTGAATGCTAAACTGCTCAATTTCTCTACCAATATCATGTTAATTCCCTGCCCAAAGCAAAATATAGGAAAGAAATTATGTATCAAGTTGCATATGTGCAACTGAGAGAGACAGCAATGAAGCAGTGACTATTTTTGTCCCTAGGCTTCAAGCTATTGTCTACAGACCAGCTGACCACAAAAGCCACATCAGGGCTAGTCTTTAAAATACTCTTTGTTCAAGGACTAGGACATATAAACACGAGCTGCATACCATACTATTTAAGAGATATACCCAACCGTAAAACTTAACAGCAAACCACACCAATAACAACAGAAACACAACAGAAAGCGTCTGCTTCACACTGAAGAGAAGTGTCACACTGAGTGAGAACTGAAAGAACTTGTTTCTAACCTACTTCACAACAGCCAAGCAAAATAAATTAATGCATACATGCAAAGTATTACAATCATCTTTAGAAAGATAAGCACACAAACCTTACAAAAGCAGGAAATGTTCATTATTTCACAGAACATAATTTATTCAAATGTTACACATAAAGTACTATAAACCAATGACAGTTCTACAGAGAGAGAAAACAAAAAGAAAGAAAAAAGACAGAAAAGCAACCATCATTATGACAATTTACCACAGCACAACTTTTGCACTTCTTTCTTAATATCTGTATCAAATTATTTATGATTTAGCAACCAGAGACTAAGAATATCTTTGAACAGTATATACTAAAGAGATTCTCTGACAAAACAATTAAAAAATCTGAAAAAGAGCCATCACAGAAATGTAATTTAGAAAATGCAGAAGGCTTTTAGGAGAAAAGCTAGACACAACCTATCTAAAATCCACCAAGCAACCTTTGCAGCATGTGAGGCAGGAAATTGCTTATACTACCACTGATCCTGCGCAAAAATGATTTCCATCACAGTGCCTGTATAAGGCCCTGAGACAATGACTAACAGAAGAGACAGACCCAACTGACTGGTTTTATTCCCTTCACTGCCTAAGAAGTCACAAAAGTCACTTGGTACCATTCAAGCACGATCATGAAGTATGTCTTGAAGTTGAACATGTTACAAAGCTAAACACAATCAAGGTTGCTGGCTGCCTACTGCATATGTTCATGTAATCCACTCCACCAGCCGTAATTGCCCTACTCACCTATAAAAGATAGATCATGGGCTTTCAGCATGTATGTTTTGCAGGTATTGTGCGGACCTACAGGGAAATGGAGTCAGGACTGAAAATATTAACTCTTAAAGGAAAATTGCCTCAGATACTTTAGCAAAGATTTGAACCCACACCTTGTGATAACCACTGGCCTCGAATCCAACAACCACACTATTCTGCATTTCAGAAACAAGGGATTTTTCAAATCAAAATTTAATAAAAAAATGTCTATGAGCACCCTCTTTCAATCATGATTATCTCACTCTTTGCCCTACAACAATGAACATCAACCCATTATTTTCATAGCAATTTTTAATGCACCGCTGTTCTGTCTATTACACAGCTCAAATATCTTCTCAAAATACGCAAGTTGTACGAGAGGTAAATTTCACACACCAAGCTTTACACTGAAACTGAAAAAGAAAAAACCAAAGTCATGTCTACACAAAAATGACAAGAAGCACATGTGCACTGCTGCCAAGAGTGGAGTGTCAGCTAAGCTGACATACCCATCTGACATAGGAGGAGACTGTAAAGGGTCCTGGGGTTAGCTCCAAATGTCCTCTGGCAAGCATGGGGCATAATAAACCTTCCAGTTATTCAGCAGTCTGTAAGTGTGTGTGTGTGTGTGTGCGTGTGTGTGTGTGTGTGAATGTGTGTGTGTGAATATGTTGTCCAAGGGTTCACTTTTGTATGATATTAGTACGTGTGTGTGTGTGTGTGTGTGTGTGTGTGTGTGTGTGCATGCATTTATGCATGGAACCCTACACACTTGTCTGTATTTAATTGTGTGATCACTATCAGCATGTATCATATAATATAAATTGTATACATGTATGTAAGATAGAGAAGCTGTACTGTATCAAAAACTCATGAATATCTAACTGGAACAAAATACTGGAGATGACAATCCTTTTTGTTCTATCTTAGTATCTATCTCCTCTCTCTCTCTCAGACACACACACACACACAAACACACGCACACACACAAACACAGAGTCATGAACACTCTGACCATACACCTCCACATCCCAGCCATTCTTCAATGTCATATTTGGTTCTGATCCCATCAAACTAAACAACCACCTACCCCATCCACCCCTAATCCAGATAAATTTATTAACAGGTACTTACCGACCCATATCTTGCTGAGCAGTGACACTCTCCTGTTCACAAACAAAATACACATTACTGGAAAATGCATAATTTTTTTTTAAATACACATTTACCCAAGACTGCATAATTTACATAAAAAATACAAGTATTTACCTGAGGCTGCACACATTATCTAAAATGTATTGTAATTAATGGAGAGACAGTTTTCTTATTTTTGTGTGAAAAACTTCTGATGAGTAGCAATGTCAAACAAATATTTACCAAAACAAAACAAATCAATATAGTGCATCACAGACAAAAAATATTCACGTGATTTATCTTGACTGACTTGCAACACCCCTGCAAAAATTAATTATCAAATTTGATAACAAGTGTTCACACTTCTTCCCAAAATAGTGTGGTAATTTCATTTACTGCTTGACTTGCTTCCATAAAGTAAATGAAAAAATGTATCATCAATGTGAACTTCATAGTTTAATCCCATGATGCACTTGAGAATGAGAGAAGGAAAAAAAAGACAAAATGTCCCTAGTACAACTTTCCTGAACATAAATCTTGATCTTTGTCTACAATCTGCTACAAAAAAAACACACAGAAAAGCAAACAAAACACAGAAGAATAAAAATACACAAAACAAACATTTTGCACAATATATATCCACATTTTTTCCAACCACAAAAAAATCTTTATGCAATTTTGTACTTTTATTGAATGCTAGATGTCATGTTTCTGTTGATGGCAAAATTATACAAATACAGCTACACTTGCTGTGTATACATGTGTATTAGTCTATGTAAAAATAAAAAAGTATGTTTTTCTTACTAGTCCTCAAAGTAATTTTTCATGTCCTATTTCTTAACAATCCTTAAACAGTAAATTTCGGCCAAACTGAACGATGATCAGAACTTATCATATTGAAATACATTTTCTTTCAAGTTCAATTGATATACACTCATTTTTCTTTCAAAAACAAAAACACCTATGAAAATGCTCTTGCACATGACATCTGCCTCACATTATGGTATCAATATACATCATGTACATTTTACACTTCTCGTTTGGCGTGATGAATTTTGATTTCTACTTACATCATCCATCAGGTTTTCAAACTGAAAAAAAGAATGTCAAAACAATAAAACCACATGGCATATAATACATACACTTCAGTGTATGTATGAATTTACAACATTGCAGTTTTGAAAGCAACTCTTTTTTTTAAGATGATAAAGAGGTAGAACATAAAATAGCTTACCTTGTACAATACTTCAATAGTGTGTGCTTCTAATTACCTGTCATTATAACTTGTCCGAACAATAATTAAAGACTGTGATGATGATCAATGACAAAGAATGGAAAAGAGACGGAAAGAGAGATGGAGGCAGGTAGAGACAAGAAGTGTTTTGTATTGTAATATGAATTGTAGTGTTACAGTTACACTGTATGTGTACTAACCTACTACCTTCCGTCATAGCAGATTTTTCTGGATTAAATTTGGAGCTTTAGTTGGTTTTTTGTTTTGTTTTGTTTTGTTTTCTTTGGGGTTGGGGGTTTTTGTTTTTGTTTAGTGTTTTGCCACTTTTGGGTTTTTGGGGTTTTGTTGTTTTATTTTTTTTTTTTTTTGGGGGGGTGCATTTTCAAGTCTGAATATGTAGTTATGTCACTATGTAATAACTAATAAGTATGAGATTTGATATAATTTAAGAAAAAAAACTGTACATAACTTGTAAGGGACAACTTTTTTTGTTGCTATAGTTTGTGCTATGTACGCTGCACACAATACCTTGCTCATGTTCATCATCTCATCCTAAAGACAAACATCCAGACCACCACTAAAGCCCACAGGACTAGGGGATGGGATTACATTTACAGTCTCAAAGTCTGGGTTCAAACAGTAATCAAACCCATGATATCTCGCATTTATGACAACCAATTCAATGTGTGTGTGTGTGTGTGTGTGTGTGTGTGTGTGTGTGTGTGTGTGTGTGTGTGTGTGTGTGTGTGTATGTGTGTGTGTGTGTTGTGTGTGTGTGTGTGTGTATGTGTGTGTGTGTGTGTGTGTGTGTGTGTGTGTGTGTGTGTGTGTGTGTGTGTTAGTCTCATGTCTATATTATGTGATTTGCATGCATTTGTTTATGAATATTACAGTCACATGCTTGTGCACAGTTCAGCATGTGTGCATGCATGTGTGCTTTTGTGTGTGCATGAGACAGACTGCATGTATGCACATGTACACAACATTGTCATAAGCATACATGGTGTGTGTGTGTGACTCTGAGTGTGTGTTTGTTTAGAAGTTTACAAATTAAAAATTCTAGTCTAATCACAGTGTGTATGAATGTGTGTGTATGAATGTGTGTGTGTGCGTGTGTGTCACTGTGTGTGTTTGTGTATGTACATGTGTAGTCATATGAGACAGACAGACAGACACTGAGACAGACAGATAGACAAGCAGACAGACAATCTGTAATTGGATCAGTGGATGTCACGCATATGCTATAAATCTGTCTGCCTGCCTGCCTGTCTATCTCAACTGCCTTGTGAGTACCTGTCTGTCTGTTCACCTGGGTTTGAAACATCAAACAGTTAAAACTGAATCTTATCATAATTATCTAGACCATCAAAATCAAAACACTTCAGACAAAACAGAAAATAAGCACATGTATTTCAATTTCAATTAAGTCTGCAGCAAAGTATGTGTTATGCTCACAGAGTTAGCAATTCAAATCTAACATTAAACAAAAGTCAACAAAAAATGTTATGTTAGTATTTTATTTAATAATTACATAAGTATTTAATATGTTTTGACTAGGCTAACTTTGTCCCAATGGCTTTTTGTTATTGTTGTTAGTTTGAATGATTAGAGAGTGAAACAAAAACAAAACTAAACATTACCTCTGGTGGGATGTGTTACTTTTGCATAGAAAGTTTAGCAAAAAAAAACCAGCCAAGCATTTCTAGATTTACACCAAAAAAAACTAACTAATTTCTAGACTGTGTTTCTTTACAAATTTGATGCAATAAACTAAAGTGACTTACTTCAATAGATTGCTTTCTTTCAGTGAAATCTGGTCTGCAAATACTTCTTTCTGCAAGAAAATCAACATTCATTTTGCTGTACATCAGCATACATGTTACTTGGCCACTAGGCTACCTCTCTCTCTCTCTCTCTCTTCTCTCTCTCTCTCTCTCTCTCTCTCTCTCTCTCTCTCTCTCTCAAGCACACACTGTAGAGAAGGGTATTGTTTCACTTTATAAAGTTTCTTAGTTAGACATCAATTTTTGTTTAAGGGATTTTATGCTTTTTTTTTTTTAATGTGTATTAATACCAAATTACTTCATAAAATAAATTATCTTTTGAGTTTCTCTTTCTGTGAAGACTGGCATGACTCGTCATTGGCTGTGGTAATGATCTGGTTATGATGATCATAAACAACCATTCTACTGTTGTCTTACTGCTCCAACAGTACACTCAACTCACGGTCAACTGGTTTCCACCCCAAGCGTTTTCAGACTGAAATAACAGCATAAGTTACTTCAAGGGGTTTGCATAGATCTGGTCCTCGACCTCCTTCGTGGAGAGACTACACAGTCAACTTAGTTGTAAAAAGAGGCATTGAAAGCTCAAACCAAAGTCTGATCCCAATCTTTTCCAAAACAGATTCAACAGATCATTCATTGCAATGTTGTACTACACTACCAAACCGAATAGTGTGAGAATAGTGGATACTGATAAAGTCCTACAAAATGTGTTTAATAATACAAAAGCATCAAAACTTTGCTGCGATCATTAATGATTTCCTTCTTTTCTGCGACATCGACACTGAATTACCTTCTTCCCAGCTTCCCACAACATTTTGCAAAACAGTTCCCCATGCTTGAATAGCCTGCATGAAGGTAGATTCAACACTACCCCTCCTCGGTGAGTTTGTTCAGCTCATCCTCACTTCTCGTCTGCATCAGTCAGAAACGGAAGTTGTTACTGTGAGGGAGTTGCCGTTATTTGTTCTCGTGCAAGGGAGCAGTTCTTGTGTTTAAAGCTTTACAGCTGGTGCTAAAATACAGTGCTGAATTGCAGAGACAATGACAATGACAATGACAAATTCTTTTATTTCGAGGATAATGAATAAGCACACATGTGCTTTTTTACATCCAGTCCCCGCCCGTTAGGGATACATCTTAATAATAATAACCCAATACTTATACAGTCTCGCAATAAAAACAAGGGGAAATAACCCTTTTCAAAACAGCTCCCCCCCAACAACCCCCCCTCCCCCTCCCCCCCCCCCCCCCCCCCCCAAGCAAGCAAATAAATGAAAACCCTAAAAATACCCCCCCACCCCCACCCCCACCCCCCAAAATACCCTAACCAAAACAAACAAAAGAGAAAGAAAAACCAAACCAACAGAAGAAGATAAAAAAGAGAAAAACAGACAAACAACAACAACAAGAACAACAACAGAGCCAAGAAAAATAACGCACGAGAGAGAGAGAGAGAGAGAGAGAGAGAGAGAGAGAGGAGAGAGAGAGAGAGAGAGAGAGAGAGAGAGAGAGAGAGGAGAGAGAGAGTCAGTCTTCAGATTGCATTTATATTAAATAAACCACATAAATGAAATAAAACAATTTATATCAAAGCATCTGCACAAAGCCTTTCAAACAAAACTACTATCAATCTAGAAAATAATCAAACAACAACAACAACAACAACAACAACACACACACACACACACACACACACACACACACACACACACACACCACGCACGCACGCACGCACACACACACACACACACACACACACACACACACGCACACACACATACGCACATTAATGTACCCCACAAAAGAACATCCACTGGGGTGTTTTTTGCTTCAATTCTGTTAAGTACAAATAAACAAACAAACAAAACCAAAACATTTCCGAAGAGGAGTATACATAATATACATAATACAGAACATTAATAGAGTGATGATAGTAATAATACATTTCCAAAGAGCAGTATACATAATATACATAATACAGAACATTTAGAGCGATGAGAGTAATGTCATTGCAAATTTAGCACGGAAACTAAAACATCTATATCAAATAATGAATTCATGCAAATGGGGAAGAATAAAAGGGAGGGAAGGAGAGAGGGACAAACAAAGAGAGTGAGGGAGGGAGAGAGAGAGAGAGAGAGAGAGAGAGAGAGAGAGAGAGAGAGAGAGGAGAGAGAGAGAGAGAAGAGAGAGAGAGAGAGAGAGAGAGAGAGAGAGAGAGAGAGAGAGAGAGAGAATAGAGAGAAGAATTGAATTGAATTGAATTGAATTGAATTTTTTTTAAATTTTTAGAGCGTTATGGCATAAGCAAACATGCTTTTTTACAACCAGCCCAGAGAGAGAGAGAGAGAGAGAGAGAGAGAGAGAGAGAGAGAGAGAGAGAGAGAGAGAGAGAGAGAGAGAGAGAGAGAGAGAGAGAGAGAGAGAGAGAGAGAGAGAGAGAGAGAGAGAGAGAGAGAATTGAATTGAATTGAATTGAATTGAATTTTTTAAAAAATTTTAGAGCGTTATGGCATAAGCAAACATGCTTTTTTACAACCAGCCCAGAGAGAGAGAGAGAGGGAGAGAGAGAGAGAGAGAGAGAGAGAGAGAGAGAGAGAGAGAGAGAGAGAGAGAGAGAGAGAGAGAGAGAGAGAGAGAAGAGAAGACAGACAGACAGACAGACAGACAGACAATGACAATGACAGAGACAGACAGAGACAGAGAGACAGACAGACAACGACAATGACAGAGACAGACAGAGACAGAGACAGAGAGAGACTGACTCAATGACGGACAAAATCAGAGAGACGATCAACTCCACGTACATCAGTTACATTACCCCTTTCTTTTCTGTTCGTTGTTCTTTCTTCCCATTCATCTGGGAACAGCTGAAAAGAATCAGCTGACTTTGAGCCACTGTCAAGTACCTTTTTTTTCTTTAAAAAAAAAAATTACTTTCAGTATCATAATCATGGCGCCGATGGATGGATCGATCGATCGATGGATCGATGGATTGGTTGGTTGGTTAGTTGGTTGGTTGATTGATTGATTGATTCATTGATTCATTGATTCATTCATTCCTCGACTGATCGGTTGACTTATTGGTTGTTTGATTGATTTAGTCATTTACTTTTTGTATCCACCCATTTCTATCTGTTTTTCTTTTCCCTTTGAAAAAAGTTATCTACCTAAGTACCCATTGATCTTTTTTTTAAATATTTTTTTTAATCTGTTTACATCCTGAAGTTTATTTTAGAAATCTGACTTTAGCTGCCCAGGCAACTGAGCCACAAACACCAGATTTGAGTGCTTTGATTTGTTGCTTTACAAGATTCAGCGCTATATAAACTCCATACATTATTATTATCATTATTATTATCATTATTATTTTTTGCTATGATTATTTCTTGAGCTACGATCAAACGATACAGAGTTATGCTTTATTCATATCATACTGACAAGGGAAAACCCCCACTATTGTTCATCTCGTATGATTCGCTGAAAGAGTCATCAATGAGGTGTCATCATCATTAGCGGCACCAGCTTGGCACCAGTAGCAGTAGCGGCGACCAGTATCAGCTGCAGCCGATTTTTATAGGGTTTCTATCTTACTTTTTTTCTTTACTGATAATAAGTGTCACTGACTAGGCGTGCGTGCGTGTGTATGTCACACACACAACACACACACACACACACACACGCACGCACGCACGCACGCACGCACGCACGCACGCACGCACACACACACACACACACACACACACACACACACACACACTTGTATCTATTCCCCCCCCCCCCCTCATTTTTTGTTGTAATGATACTGTGGTTAATGGGGCTGTAGCTGAAGTTGTTTTTGTTCTTAGATAGATGGCTTGATGGGGAAAAAAAAAAAGAAAAGAAAGAAAGCAAATGCAATGCTTATTTAATGTACCATCTGCAAATAAATAATTTCAGACTTTTGAATTTGACTTCACACACACACACACACACACACACACACACACACACACACACAACACACACACACACACACACACACACACACACACACACACTATTGACATGCTGGTTGCAACATCGATCTTTACAAGCCACGCCCACTGATTATCACTATCCTCCCGGGAGTGGACATGGGAATTCGCTCCGACCGCAATCTGCCGATTTGATTTAGAAACTATAAATGAGTGATTTTAAGGGTACTTTACAGGGAAAAGGTATTTTATCTGTTTAATCTTAATTATAAACGACTTGCCTAGCGTGCCTTTAATCAATTTTTGGTGCTAAATGAGACTTGCCAAACACATCTGAAAATGTCGACTGCTACCCGGAAGGGATGATCGCACATGCGCACACCGCATGGCAATCGTCTCCCCGAGCTTTTGGCGTCTGCTGCTAAGA
>CM054135.1:93483084-93500584 GCA_028751875.1 Rapana venosa
GTGTGTGTGTGTGTGTGTGTGGTGTGTGTGTGTGTGGTGTGTGTGTGGCGCGCGCGTGCGTGCGTGCGTGGTGTGTGTGTGTGTTTCTATGTCTGTCTGTCAATGTCTTTTGTTTCTACATCTTTCTACATGCTTTTGTCTTCCTCTGTGTCTGTTTTTGTCTGTTTTCCCCATTCCTGTGTCTCTGTGTCTGACGCGATTTCTGTCTGTCTGTCTGTCTGTCTGTCTCTGTCTCTCTCTATCTATCTCTCCTTTTCGCCGTTGCTTTGTCTGTCTATCTGTTTTTCTGCTGCGTCTCTGTTTCTCGCTCTATCTGGATCTCTGTTTCTGTCTGTCTGTCTGTTCTGTCTGTCTGTCTGTCGTCTTCTGTTCTGTCTCTCTCTCTCTCTCTCTCTCTCTCTCTTCTCTCTCTCTCCTCTTCACACACACACACACATACACACACACTTATTATCTATCTATCTATCTACTTCTATCTATCTATCTACTGTCTGTCTCTGTCTGTCTGTCTCTTTCTCTCTCTCTCTCTCACTTTCTATCTATCTATCTATCTATCTATCTATCTATCTATCTATCTATCTATCTATCTATCTATCTATCTATCTGTCTGTCTGTCTGTCTGTCTATCTCTATCCATCCATCCATCCATTCCCTCTCTTGCTCCATTCCACATTTGTCATTTCATTTTTTTTTGGTACAGTTAAGCAACAAATAATTTCATTTTGATCAATTTCCCTTACTAACAGCAGGAAAATTGTAATTTTCTATGTCAACAATAGCAACAAAACAGCCACCACCGCCACCACCACCTCGGCCACTACCATCGAAAATGCCTTTTGTCCTATGTCGTTAGGTCGGTAGAACTTTCTCTGTCTGTCCATTTCTTTTCCTGCCGATCTGAGCTTTGTCTGTCTGTCTGTCTGTCTGTTTGTCTGTCTGCCCGTGTGTCAGTCTGTTTGTCTGTCCCCTACAATATCTGCACCTCGTCTGTCTGTCTATGTGTCTGTCTGGCAGTGTTGTATGTCAGTGTGTCAAGTCAAGTCAAAATGATTTTTATTGAGCGTAAAAGATTACTCTTACACAGCTTTAAAAAAAAAAAAAACTTGCCCTGTCTATCTGTCCGTCAGTCAGTCTGTCAGTCAGTCTGTCTATCCTTCTAAGTGTATGTCGGTCTGTCTGCTGGTTCTTCTATCGGTCTGCCTGTGTCTTTTAGCAGAAATATTTATTGGGTGGTTCTGGTTGCAGCTGGCAGTGTGAAGAATGAAAGGAATAGAGGACAAAATGCAGGTTTCGTTCTGGTGTGATTCACCCAGGTAGGAGAAAAGACTGTGCACGGTCCTGCCTTTGTAATCATGCCTGTCTTGTGCTCTTGGAACACATTTCATTTGGTATTCATAGCGTTGTAATGAATAATGATTTATCGGTTCAAATGAAAGCGCCTTCTGCTGTGAATAATCCACTTCTGCCCGTTACTCATATCGCCTTTACCGTATCCACCACCACCACTACCGCTACAGCCACCACCACCATTACCACCACAACTACCACACCACGTTCATCATTACCACCACCACCGCCTGCTCTTTCTTCCGCCAGTGTCCTGATTTCTTTTTAGTCCACCCCCTCCTTCTTCAACCCTTCGTCCTCACCCCATGCCCCAGTAACAAAAGAGAGCACACATACACGTGCGCGCAAACACACACACACACACACACACACGGAATGCAATGTAACAGTTTTGACATGTAAACATCAACCAAACATATAAGAAACTGAAATAAGATATAATTGGAATATTATGTAACAAATCTAAATTATAAACAAAAAATTGTAACAAATATAAACAATCAACCAGAGATATGAGAACTTGGAATATAATGCTACACCACAACCACCACCACCACCCAAAAACCCACCAAAATACCCAAAAAGCACCACCCACCCCCAATCAAAAAACAAAACAAAACAAATCCACCACCACCAACAAAACAAACAAACAAACAACAACAAAAAACCTAAGCAACCAACCAAGTGAACAATAAGGAATCAAGCAAAATACACAAAAACAAAAAACCCTAAGCAATCAACCAAGTCCACAACAATGAACCAAACACAAATATTTACTACAGCTTTGATATGACCTGCTATGAACTGTTAACGCAGCTGTTATCTACTAAAACAGTCATAAACAGTCAATAATACGACATAGACCTCATGACAGCCAATTGACCCCAAAATTCAGTTCCTCCTTCTCCCCTAAGCTTATGAAAGAAGTGTACATAGTCAAGTCCTGCCTGACTGATAGAATTTATGACAAAGGTTTGGGTGGTTTGTGGGTCAAGTGCTTGTGAAGCGGGTACATATGCTTCCTTAAGTGCAGGACAGTGATAAGTACCCGACAGGTTATACTATCATAAGAATGTAATGTTTAGACTGTTAAATATCCATTTATATATGTTTCCAAATGACACATTATGCGTTTTGTTTTGTTTATTTTTAAAAGCTTATTGCCTTTTCAGAGGCAATGTACTCTAATGTGTACTATGCTTGTACACATAAACACTCATTTTGTTTTGAAAGTATTCTCTATGTAACGTTTATCTAGATATCAGTGGATATAAGAAATAAGAATGCTATGTGAAAATTTCAGAAATAAAAGAAATTAACCAAACGTTAAGTCTATATGATGATACAAGTGAAATATTCACTACAGGTCTGATATGGCTTGGTATGTGCCGTTAAGTGGGCTACTATAACCTAAAACAATCATAAACATTCAATAATACAACATACAAGACACCACAACCAATTGACCCCAAAACTCAGTTCCTCCTTCTCTCTCCCGACTTATGAAAGAAATGTACACAGTCGCTGCCTGACTGACATAAATGTGTGATAAAATCTCGGTTGGAGGAACGGGTATGTATACTCTTCCCTAAGTGTAAGTCAATGATACGCCCTGGGGCTGGATATACTATCACAAGTGTCTGATGTTTAGACAGTAGACCATCCATTAAAGGCAAACAGTGCAATAGGCCAGTTATCTGTAATTTGGGTTGAGGACATCTCTGTTCCAAGAGTTTGTCTCATGAACACTCTGGTCACCTGCAATCGTGGTGGTCTTTACATACTAACCAAGTGTTTAGAGGGGGGTGCACTTCTTTTTGCCTTGTAAATAATTATATTCATAGTATTTGTTATGTCTATAGGTTTTCCATTTATTTTCTTGTGAACTGTATTGTTTACTTCCATCATGAAAAAAGATAGTTGCTGCTGCAATGATAACATTGTGGAATCATTGTTTGGCTTTACAATCATCTTTAAGCTGTAATGGCCAGACTGACAGATATACAGTATACACTTTCAGTACAGTGAAATTGTAATTTTGCTTTCATACTATTATTATGCATCTGTAGCAGCAATGACAACAAAAACAGCTACTACTATTACTACTGCTACTACTACTGCCACCACCACTACTACTACTACTACTACTACTACTAAATGGAACTTATATAGCGCTATATCTTGCAAAGACAAATCAAAGCGCATAACTACTACTACTACTACTACTACTACTACTACTACTCTAATTCTACTACTGTTGTACTTTGTTGAGTCTTGGTGCAGTCAAAGCTGGTGTTTGCCTTTCATACCTGTTGGTAGGAGTTTAAAACAGGAGCTGCCCCTACTGTTAGATGCTACTACCAAAAGCTACTACCTTTACGGGGACCAGCACCTGCTACTACTACTACTACTTACTACTACTACTACTACTGCTGCTGCTTGCTGCTGCTGCTACTGCTGCTGCTACTACTACTACTGCTACTGCTACTACTGCTGCTGATGCTGCTGCTGCTACTGCTGCTGCTACTACTACTACTACTGCTACTACTGCTGCTGATGCTGATGTTGATGCTGCTACCCCCACCACTTCCACTAAGAGCGCATTGCCATCCAAGATAGCTACAATGACGTAATTATTCTCTTTGAGAACAAATGAAAACTAAACCCAACACCCCCAAGAGTCTATTGTCAAACATGGTATCAGAAACGGAAAAAAGAGTTAGGCATATAATACGTGAGAAAAATCTCTAAAAGGAACAAAATTCAAACAACGGAGTATGATGATGTTGGTTCAGACAAAGACCCTTTCCAGCATTGTACGGCATTTTGTAATATGGCTCCAAGGGATTCAATGGGCTATAATACATTTGACAAAATGAGACATTTGACAACAAACGTACAGGACATGGCAACCTGTTGACCCCCAACAGTATTAAACCCTCCTTCTTCTTTGTTTGACGTATGTGAACAGCCTCTGTACACAGTCAGTGCCACTCTGACAGAAATTTATGACAAAGACTCCGCTTGGTTTGTATGTCAAGAGGATGACGAAGTGGGTACACTTCCTGAAGAACAGGATTGCAATCAGGACCCAACAGCATGTGAGATCACAAGTGTCCACTGTTTGGATAGCACAATACCTATCAAGAACAGGCCACACAGAACAGTGGATTAGTCAACCAAATAACTGAAGTTGGGCGCACCTAAATGTGTGGGGCGTGTCTGTTTGTCCCACAAATATTCACACCAAAGACGATGTAGGGTCTGTTGTCGTCGTAAAAGGATCAAGTGGTTTGACAGTGGACTTACCTTCGACCTCTGAGAAACTGGCCAAATATGTCTTCAGATACATGACTTTTTTCCCCCCGAAGATCAGGTTTTGTACATGTGATCTTTGTATGTCTAAACATTTTATCGTAAGATACCTTTAAAATGGGGCAAAACAGCCTAGTCGGTAGAGCATTGTAGCTGTGATCTGACTGTAACAGAGGGCACAGGTTTTATTTCAGACTAAGGTGTCCGTTTGATAGGCATTTATTTTTCCTACTGAGGTTAACATTGACATTGACTCCATTTCCCAGAAAATCCTTGGGTAAGATTAAAAGCCAAAGTCACGTGTGAAAACGTACATAGCATCTGTGGCATGCGTTAAATTCCCATCCTTTCAGTTTGTGGAATTGTAAGCCAGCTATGGTTGGTGGCATGGATGACACGAGCATACCCAGCATGCACCGTACTACCTGGAGAGGAATGGATTCTGTCAGATCTAGCTATCTCACAATCCACTGCCTGAAAAAAATCCGAGGACTTGACAGAGAAGTTAAGTCAAGTCAATAATTATGAGAAAGCTTGAGAAAAGAAAGGCAAATCAAACAGAATGATATTTGATGAGTCAGATAGGAGGCGGTAATTATACAGCTATCACGAAATGGGTCTAAATGGCTCACAAAGGTATAACCAACACTATCATAAACAATCGATGACACAGCACCATAAAGCATGATAGCATGTTGACCCTAGAATCAAGTTCCTCCTTCTCCTTAGACATACATAAAAAAATATGTAGCCTAAACATGAGTGCTAAGCAGAAATTTATAACAGACAATTTGATGGTTTTGTATATCAAGTGCTGACAAAGCCGGTACATTGTCTACAGAGCAAGATCTTGATAAGCATCAAACAGGATGTAAGATCACAAGTGCCCAACGTTTAGATAGCTCGTATCCATTAAAGGGATATGTATTGGAAAAATGGGCCAGTTGGCAGATGATTTCCAGTTGAGCTTACCTTTGTGTGTTTATGTGAAGTGTTTCCCTCATAAAACTTCACATCAATGACGATCAATGGTCCCCCACAACTATAACTTGTATAAACTTCAGTCAGATTTAAGAAGGTATCTGCAAGTGGGCACATAATTGTATTACTTATTTTTAAACTAAATACTACTTTGTACGATTTTTCTTGAAGAAAATGGCATTTGTTATAGGGGAGGGGGGGGGGGGGGAGACCTCAATAATGGACTGTAATGGAAAGACAGACAAGTGCTGAATAATGTCTTTTGTAAACGTATTATTAAAATCTTAATTTCCAACACGAATCCTTCGTTCTCTGGCTGCTATTAATGTTATTGGTACACAGCTATGTAAAACGACAATGAATTCTCTTCTCTTCTAGCAGGTTTAGTTGCTTTGGAACTTTGAAGTTGGCTGTGAATTCTTTTACTTCTGGTGCTTTAATCTAACTTTTGCAGTCACAAAGCAGTCCTCATCATTCTTGCTTTAAGGCTAGTTAACTCCTGGTGTAGGGCCGTCTATAGTGTGGCTGAAGAGTATCAGTAAAGTCATCAGCTTACTGTCCCTGTCTTTCGTAAGCAAGGGAAACACATTACTAGTGTCAATGTTGATATCTAAATGCAGCAATGCATGTTTGAAAAGCCACCGCACATAAAGCCGTCTTTGTCCATGGAAATTGCTCTTATCAAGCATACAAATAACACAACCACCCACCCAACCCCAACTATTTTTAGTTACAAGTGTAGTTTTGAGTACCCTCATGCAGATCATACTAAATTGCAGATCCATCAAAACTAAATCAACCCTCCACCCTTTCTGTCCCCCCCCCCCCCCCCTATATCCTTCACCGCGTAACAACAATAAAATAACAACATCCATCTACATCCACCAGGTGACCTTAAATGACCAAGCAGATCTACGACCGTGGGACAGTGGTTTCGCGCCCACAAAACTGTTCAAGTCGTGGCTTAAAACCCGAAGAAAAGGTCTAAGAATGTCCTCCTATCGATCAGTACTAGGTCTGCCTGCCAAGGAATAATAAACTGGCCTTCACTAATGCAGCAGCTATCAAACACCATGGCGTCTGTACCCGCAGGGGGGGGGGGGGGGGGGTAGGGGGGGGGGGAGCAAGGCCAAGATAGGGGTTTGCTCAGGAAACAAGGCCTCTGTACCGTGTCTGGGTCTCCCGGTAGATAAAAGCTGGATAAATAACGTACGCCCCCCACCTTTTGTTCAGCGCAGTTTGTCTGTCAGTGCGCGCACTGCTGATCAGACAAAAGAGAAAGTGGTGTGTGTGTGTGTGTGTGTGCTGGGCTCAAGGCAGCTGAAAAGCTCTTTTCATGCAGGGTACAAGCCCTCAGGACGGTCGGGTGGCTGTATACATAACCCTAGGGGCCTGGCTCTCTCTCTCTCTCTCTCTCTCTCTCTCCCTCTCTTCTCTCTCTCTCTCTCTCTCTCTCTCTCTCTCTCTCTCTCTCTCTCTCTCTCTCTCCCCCCCCCTCTCTCTCTCTGGACTGAAAGTGCCAAGCTGATCGATTGTGAGGGCTAGGGTAGGCTAGGTAGGCTAGGTAGGCTACTTGCTGACGTAGCTAGCTGTTCGATGTCCTGTGTTAGGGTACAGGTAGGCCTACCTACCAGTGGCGGGAAGGTTCACGGGTCGTGGTGTGACTTAATGTTCACTTTCATGCCCGACCATGCCCGGCGGGGTCTCTGTCACTATCGGGACATCAGGCAGTCATGTGTAGGTAATGATGCCTCTCACAGAGAGCGTGGGGGGTGCGGGAGGGGATGGTAAGGGAAATGGGTAGTATAGGTGTTGAAAGGAGTGTCTGCATGTGTGGACGACCAGCTAGGTGCGAGATGGGTCGGGTGGTGGTTGTGGTGGTGGTGGTGAAGGGGGGGGGGGGGGGGGACAGACCCAGAAACACTGAGAGAGATAGAGAGCAGACAGACAAGCAGACAGAGAGACAAAGAAGTTGTTATGGTTTTACTAAAATGCTTGGAAACAGCCCCCCCCCCCCCCCCCCCCCAAATAAAAACAGAAAACCACAACAATATCAGTAATGTCTGTTAGAACTAACCACAAAACCAACAGGAGTGATCAGTTTATTATGAAAAGTTAGCAAAAGAAGAGGAGATAACAAACTGCTAGTTAGGCAACAAGAGCAACAGCAGTCTCAGCAGTAGTAATATAATGCTAGTAGTACACTGGCGCGGCCTGCAACTGTGCTAGCACTGAATGAATAAAAAGGGCCAAGTGGTACTAGCCTAGTAGTAGTAGTACACTGGGATGCTAGAGCATTGGTAGCAGCAGCAGCAGCTGCTGAATAAGTCATTGTAAGAGCAGTAATACTAGTAGCGGGAACAGCAGGAGCAGTATAATGGTAGGTATACATAGTGTATGTGCCAAAATCAAAACCAAGGTGGTTCAGTATTCTTCGATTTTACGTTCCTCTCTCTCTCTCCTCTCTCTCTCTCTCCACCCACCCACCCACGTAGACAACAGAGAGAGAGAGAGGAGAGAGAGAGAGAGAGAGAGGGGGGTTGCTAAAGAAAAGCCCGTGCACTTTCTAAAAAAGAACACTGATGCAACCTTTACCAAATCTTACAGCACTGGAATCCTTTCTCTCTCAGTCTAGACTCACCATTACAACTTTCACACCAAACAAAAAGAAGAAAAGAAGAGAACAGAAAACCTGAAAGCTTTCGATAGCAGCCTTCGCTTCTGTTTAACCCAACACCGGGCCTGATAACAAAGGCGACCATTTTTTTCTAAGGAGTCGGGGCTGAGAAAGGAAAATGGCTTAGGAATCAATCGCCTCTACTACCACTGTGAAATATCTGCCGGCCGATCGCTCTCCTGCTCCGCCTTTCATATGCTAAATGGCTCCCCAAACAGACCTTTCACAGCAGGGTGGGGGGAGAGTTTGGGGGCATTCAGGATAGCACGTTCCCGGACAAGCAACCTTTAGTAGCGTGGCGCTGGGAGAAGAAAGGCCTACGTAGGTTCTCTTTCTTTTCCTGCCATCCCTTCCTTGCTTTTAACCTAGCTGGTGCCAGCCAACCCTCCTGCTACTATGAAAACTCACAGCTGCTCTTGTTCAGTATTCTGTGGTTGGTTTTTGGGGGTGGGGGGTATTTTGGGGTTGTTGTTTCCTGAATTGTATGTGGTGGATGAATGAGTGCATTGGTGTGCATGATTATTTTTATGTATGTAGGCTTGTGTGAGTGAATACTGGCACATTTTCATTAATGAACATACACAGAGGTATACACTGGCAAACAGGCATGCACACAGACACAGAAACATATATACACACGCACGTGCGGGCATGTATCCATGCATTTGTGCGCGCGCGCACACACACACACACCACACACACACACACCACACACACACACACACCAAACAAATTAGAAATGATGGTTCTTCTCTAGCCCTCCACAATTTTTCTCCTACATTACACTGACGCACATCAAAAGAACAGTATTGCCATGAAGCTTTGTCAAACATATCCCATTCAACGTTTCTGTTACAATTACACACACACAGCCACCACACACACACACACACACACACACACACCACACACACACACACACACACTCTCCACGCACACACAAAACACGCTCCAACAACTTCAGAAGAAAGGTCTAACTGCACGAAAAATAACACCCTAAATCTTTAATCACGTAAATAAAGAAAATAAACAAAAGACAACAACGAAAAAGAAAATAGGTGAGCCATTAGGCATTAGTATGTATCTAGTAACAAAGTCAGCGAAGAAACATCCCAATCGATCTTTTTTTTTTATAGTTGTGTACACGTATCAGCCTGAAAGCTTCAAATTCAGAGCGAGTGGAGCGGGTTGTGTTTGCATTGGGACCAGGTGGAGGTGGCACAGGCTAAGGCTAATCCTGTCCTGACCTCACGCTCTGTAGGGTGGAAAGATCTCTTGACTCTGGGAGCTGAGCTTTGCATGGGATAGTGTGTGCTGGCTACTTGATCGCTTCAGTGTGTGTGTGAGTGCGTGCGTGCGTGTGTATGTTTTTGTGTGTGGTGTGTGCGTGCGTGTGCTGTGTGGGTTTTGTTTCTGTGATGCGTGTGTGTGTGTGCGTGTGTGTGTGCGCGTGCGTGCGGTGTGTGTGGTGTGTATGTGTGTGTGACTGGTTTTGTTATTTATTCTATGTTAATTTCTCGTAGTAGTCTTTCATCCTATGCTGGTCATAACTGGAGAAAGCAGGAAATGTGCATGTGATGATTGTGTGTTTTATCCACAAAAGTCAGAATGCAGCTACTTTAATGGTGGGCACAACCGTCAACTCTCGCCATTGGTGAACCTCAGATATATGGCTGAGGAATGGGGAAACAATGTACTTTGAATGAAAAGCAAAGGGGCATATGAGCAGTAATGCATGTATGTTCAATTCTAAACTAACTCGCAGACCCAACCTTTAGTCCAGCACACTTACCAGACCAAAACCGTTTGAAGTACAGAGTTGAAAGCTTTGTTGTTTGATTTGTACACGGGTGATAAGCCGAGATTACTCCTGTCCTGACTTTCACAGATTGTAATAGAGTGGACAGACCTCTGACTCTAAGAGCTTGACAGAATAATCTTGCCACTTGCGAATTTAGACTCTGTGTGTGTGCGTGTGTGTTTACATGTGTGTGCTTGCTCGCATGCGCGCGCGCGCGCGCGTGTGTGTGTGTGTGCGTACATGTGTGTTTTCATTGCAATAGTTGTTGAGTTTTAAGTTTTATCTAGAAGTTTTCAATCACGTGCTCTACTTATAACTGACCCAAAACCTCGTGGATATTTTGCATGTCATGTACATGCACTTTGAATACAAACGTAAGAGGCATGTGAGGAATTAGGTATGTGCATTTTTATTAAGCAAATATACGGACCCAATCATTACTCCAGCACACATAATATCGGAGTGTAGATTCTAAGTCCAGAGTTGAGCGGTTTTGTTTACCTGGTACCCAGGTGGCACAGCTAGGGCTAATCCTGGCCTGACCTCATAGGCTGTAGAGAGGAGAGATCTCTGACTCTGGGGGCTTAGATAGAAAAGTCTTGCTGTTTGATCGTCTCAGTCTGTGTGTGTGTGTTGTTTGTGTGTGTGTTGTGTTTGTGTGTGCGTGTGAGTGCATGTGTGTACGTGTGTGTGTTTTCAAAATCTTCATTATTAATAGAGACTAAGCACCACTCTTCTACAGTCTTCAGAAAGAAGGTTTCTGTGCTGTGAGAATCATCAATCTTTAAGGAATGGAAACACCAAACACAGGACGGTTGACTTTCATGATCTCGCAAGCTGTGCAGTGGAAAAATGTCTTACTCGAAGAGCTTAAATAGAATTTTCTCACCATCTGATCCTCTCAGGATTCTTTCTCGACTGGACTACTGTAATTCTCTCTTGGCTGGTTTGCCGGCATCATCCATCCACTCCCTTCAACGCATACAAAACTCTGCAGCTCGACTGGTCCTTAGAAAGAAAAAATCTGAACACATCACTCCTCTTTTTCGATCTCTTCACTGGCTGCCTGCCTCACAAAGAATAAAGTATAAGATTAATACCCTTTGTTTTAAATGTCTCCACAAATCAACACCTTCTTATTTCTGTGACTGTCTTCACCTGTACACTCCGTCCCATTCCCTTCGTTCATCTGTAGATACGTTGTGCTTTCGAACACCCAGATTTAAACAAACCACTGTTGGCTGTCGCCCTTTCTCTGTTTCCGTCCCTCTACATGGAACGACCTCCCTCTTCCACTTCGCCAAAAGCCTTCATTTGATTCTTTCAAATCTAGCCTCAAAACGCACTTATACTCTACTTGAGATCTTCCCCTGTTATCTGTTCCTACTTCTTAATAGCTGCCTTCACCTCCACCACCCCCACCTAAGTGTGTTGTGTATATAAATTTGATATTTGTTTATCTTGATATTTATGGATGGTTGCATGCGTGTGAATGATTTGAATGCAAGCGCTTTGATTTGTTTACTTTACAAGATTCAGCGCTATATAAATTCCATACATTATATTATATTATTATTATTATTATTATTATTATGTGTGTGTGCATGCGCGTGTGTGTATGTGTGAGTGAGTGTGCTCGCGTGAGTGCACGTTTGTACGTGTGTGTATATTCAAAATCCTCAAATAAAGACCAAGCACAACACTTCTACTGTCTTAATAAAGAAGGATTCAGTACCGTGAGAATAATAAATCAGAGAGGGGAAAAAGAAACAAAGGAAGGTTGACTTTTATTACCTCACAAACTGTGCAGTGGAAAAGTCTTCGACTCTTAGAGCTTAAGAATTAATAGAACTTTCTTGCCATTTGATCCTCTCAGAATGTGTGTGTGCGTGTTTGAATGTGTGTGTGTGTGTGTGTGTGTGTGTGTCTGCGTGTCTATGTATGTATGTGTGTGTGTTAAAGTTCAAAGAGTGACCCAGTACCATACGTTTACCATTCTAGAAAAGTGAGGTTCTGGTATTGGAAAACAGGTAATAAAAAAACAACCAACAGATAGAAAATCAAAACAATTCATAAAAGAAACAAAACACCACCACCACCACTACTGCCACCACCCAAACAAAAAAAAAAATCCACCAAACTAGAATTGAAAAGCAGAGAAGTTAAGAGACAAGTACAGACAGTATGAAGCCAGTAGCTAGGTGTAGAAGACAGGTGAGACAGTGTGTGTAGTGAGCAAGGAGGAAGAATGAAGATTACTGTTACCTGTTTTACACATGTTCTCACCATTAAGCCACAGTGAAAGACCCCCTCTGACAGCTGAATGTGGTGAACAGAGGTGTGTGTTTGAGTGTCTGTGTGTGTGTGTTGTGTGTCTGTGTGTGTGCATTGTGTGTGTGTGAGTGATAGAGTACAGAGCAGTGTTCTAACTCTAGTTTTGTTTTTGGAAGGCCTTTGTTGAGGAGATTCCATGCATGCATTGTTCACATTGAAAAAGAAAGTGCAAGCATGTATTGTCCCCATGGAAAAAAGAGTATCTCATACCCATACGTTGTGTCATTTATTGAGACGATTTTTGTTGTTAAATGAAAACAAACAGATGAAAATCTTTTTTTTATATATAATAGCAAAATCTGTGTGCTTGTTTGTGGTTCTGTTTTTGTGTGTGTGTCTATCAGTGTGTATCTGTCTCTGTATGTCTGTCTGTCTCTGCACACACATGTGCATGTACACACGCACGCACGCATTAAAAAATGTTCCTTCATAGAAAACAATGAAAAACAATGCCTGTTATATCTCCATTTACCCTTCTCCCAGAAATCCCCTGAAACACAAACTTTCACACAGAAAAACAAGCAGACAGCAAAAAAAAAAAAACAACCCCCTCCCCCCCCAAAAAAAATACCAACCCAACCCAACACAGTTCAGACAAGATTCCTAGCAAAAAACACACAAAAACAAGCAAGTACAGACAGACCGACAGACACCATTAACCCAGTAGTTATATGTAAAAGGCAGGTGAGACTCTGTGTGTAGTGAGCAAGGACAAGGAAGACTACTGTCACCTGATTTACATATGTTCTCACCATTAAACCGGAGTGAAAGACCCCCTCTGACAGCTGACCGTGGTGAATAGGTACACGTGTGTTACAGACCTACAGAATAGCTGCTGTTGTAACACCAAGGTTTTTATGGGCAGAAAGTTGTTTCAGACATTTGGTGTATTGTTCCCACAGAGCTGTAAATAGGTAATTGCCCTCTTTAGGGACAGGGAAGGTAAAGCAGCGAGGGAAAGGAGATGGGTTCCACCCTTGTGAGGTTGGCTCCCAGAGAAGCTGAGGTCTCTGATATCTCACTCCCCAATGTCCGCATCGGTTATGGAAACATCTTTGACCTTTTCCCCTCAGAGAAATATGTGTCTTACATACAACCTGTATGTTGTTGTGAGGAGACGTGTGATCTTGTCAGGGAGAAAACAAAACAGATGAAAACATTTTCATTTGTTGTGATGAACTTCAGTATTAATCTGTTTGTCTGTTCGTCTACCTTTGTTTCATTGTCTTTGTTACACACAGACACACACACACACACACACACTCACACGTGGGCGCGCGCACGCATGCACGCACACGCACACCACACACACACTCACACACACACTCACACACATGCAGAGAGAGAGAGAGAGAGAGAGGAGAGAGAGAGAAGAGAGAGACAGAGACAGAGACAGAGACAGAGACAGAGACAGAGAGGGACAGAAAGAGAGAGAAAACAGTTGCTTTATAATAACAACACATAAACTAAGTCGAGAAAAGGACACCAGAAGACACTTCACAGCCATTTCAATGCTGTGTGCACAAATTAAACAAGGCAAACACAATAAATTGGTCTCCCGCATAGCTGACAGCTGAAGCCTGTTAGTTGTCAACAAAAGGCAAATGCAGTGGCACACAAATCCATTATTTTCATTCCTGCTTCGTTCAACTTCAGTAATGCCTTTGCAGAGATCATATTACCAAACATTGAAATTATATTAGGACAACACTGGTTTATTCCGTCTTCTTTTAGATGGCATGCACGCATTTATGAATATAAACAAATCATTTGCAGGCGCGTGTATGAACATGTATGAGCACATACACACATGCACACAAATACATGTGCACACACATAAACCACATACACACACACACCCACACACACACACAAACGCAAGCAACCCACACTCACAGACACACACACACACACACACACACACACACACACACACACACACACACACACACACACACACACATACAGACAGACATACATATATACAGACAAGCAGACAGACAGGCATGCTTGCATGCATGCATACATTCGTACAAATATGCATACATACATACACATATAGACACACGCGCGCGCACTCATTCACACATTATCCCCCAATTAAAAGAATAAAAACAAAGAATAATCACGCGCACGCACACACACATACACACACACACGCGCGCGCGCGCGCGCGCGCACGAATAATATCAACATACTCCACCTCATGAACCAAACGAAGCGAAGGACACAGGAGTACACTTTACACTCTTTTCACAGCAGTGTCCCCAGGAAAGGATAAAGCCCACGCCAAGTCTGGGACCATACTTTACTCCTATTCAGCTGTCAACGGACGGCTCTGTTTCTCCACAAAAGGTAAATCAGCGTCAGACACAACTCTAGTGTATTGGTTTTTAGGTTTCCAAACTTCAGAAATGATTTGTCATATCATGTTACCAGAAGCTTGAAAAAGGAAAAAAAACCCACCTCTCCCTGTGGGATTCCGAGGTCCTGTCAGAATAAATAAGAACCCGACATTCTGTTAAGTATGTGCTAAGAATTCCCGCTTTTCTATCCCTCTCTTTATTTCTGCCTTGTTCCTTTAACTTCCTGTCATCTCCTTCTTGTCTTTTTTTTCGTTCTTGGTCCATTCTTCTGCCTTTTTTGTTTACCCAGAAAGACTTAAAAGGTAACAATTCTCTCCCATGTTGAAGATGAATGCACTGGGTCAGACTTGTCGGGCGCTTAACGGCAGAGCAACGGATTTTTGCTTATGTGATGGATAACAGTAGTTGCAATTTACATTAGTTTTATATATCTCTCTCATACAAATATTCTTCCAACTCCCTCTCCCTAAAAATATGGTATCTGGTAGAATAACGCTTCCTTTCCAGTCTCATGCATACTGGAGGAGTTGAGGCGTGTGTGTGTGTGTTGTGTGTGAGTGTGTGTGTTGTGTGTTGTGTGTGTGTGTGTGTGTGTGTGGTTGTGTTGTGTTTGTGTGTTGGGGGGTGGTGGTGCTTTGATCAGCAAGGTAGTTCTAACACTCTGTACTCCTGTTCATCTTTTCAATCCCACATATTCACCTGCTTCTCCCCTTCAAGTTCTCTGTGTGTGTGCGTGCGTGTGTATGGGTATGTGTGTGTGTGCACGACTACCAGCTAAATAAGTTGCTTATGCTAATGGTTCTGAAGTCGCAGGTTTGAATCTCAGTGACGGCTAACAAAACGACAAGAGCGGGTGGTGTCTCCTAAGTCAGCTCCTGGGGAGACTTACCAATGTCTCACTTCCTTTTGTATAATTATACCAGCACGCAGAAAATGAGATATACATGTTAAAGGTCGGGTTCCCTGAAGTCAAAATATGGCTACCTAAATGGTGTGTGTGTGTGTGGTGTGGGGGGGGGGGGGGTGGGGAGGTGGGGGGGGGGCCGGAGTTGCATACGCAAAAATCTCACCATTGATGAACCTGGGAGTTCTGGTCGAGGAACAACAACAAAAGGAAATGAGGATTCATGTCAGTGATCTATGAAGTACAGAACTACGATAACACCCTGCATATGCTCACAGCTTCATCGGCTTATTGGATTATGATATTACCGGGGATGAATGTCCTGTCACACGGGACTTGACTTCTCCCTTAACTCCTTAACTTGTCGAGGGACTACAGTGGGTTTTTTTTTCAGGCAGTGTGTTGTGGGTAAGTTCCGCCTGGGTAAGTCCACGTAGCAGGATGCATGCTGGGTATATGTTGGTGGCATATATACCGCAGGTTTGGGCTGCCCTAATGGTTGGACGGGGTGTTAATGTGTATAGGTAAAAGGTAAAGGAGTCCCGTAACCTATAAGGTCGTAGGGGAGCGAGGCGTCAGAGACCTCACTTCTCTAGGGTCAGCATATTGAGGGCGGCGCCCATCTCCTCTCCCTCGCTGCTTTACCTTCCCTGACCCTAAAGAGGGCAGGTACCCATTTACAGCTGGGTGAACTGGGGGACTCTTCTGAAGCCAAGGCGCGCAAACGGTCACCCATCCAACTGGTAACCACGCTCGACGCTGCTTAACTTGGCTGGGGTAAAGCGAGTGCTCCGACCACTGAGCTATCCCGTCCCCTAATGTGTATGCACGATGCAAATGCATGCGTTTGGACAGCAGACCTCCGTTTGTAGTCTCAGCCGATTGAGTTTCTTACTGACACCCCTGCAGGCAAAACGTGGTCTGCGTAGGGTTGATTGCACTGGTGGAAGGCATTGGTGGGGGGTAGTGGGTGCGGGTGGGGGTGGGGGTTTGCATGGATCGAAGAGAACTGAAATCGAAATGGAATGGAATTATTCTGCCAGTGGACCGTGCACCGGTATTTTCACATGTGTGTGTGTGTGTGTGTGTGGTTGTGTGTGTGTGGTGTGTGTGTGTGTGTGTGTGTGTGTGTGTGTGAGTGTGTGTGTGTGTGTGAGTGTGTGTGTGGGGGTGAGTGTGTGTGTATGTGTGTGTGTGTGTGAGTGAGTGTGTGTGTGTGTGTGTGTGTGTGGATGTGTGTGTGTGCCGGTACATGGTGTGATGACGAAACGTCTCCCCCTCCCTCAGACAGAATACCTCATACGCATGCACGTGAATTATAATCCGATTTAGCCAGCAATATTCTTTTTTTCTGCAGTTGTAATAAAGATCAGGCTAGCCCTCACAACCTCGGCCATGGCAAAGTTAAGCAGGATTTGGAAAAGCAACAGATAGTTGCAGAGTGTTGATCGAAGATGAAGAAAACGAAGAAGGAAAAGAAGAAGAAGAAGAAGAAGAAGAAAGAAGAAGAAGAAAGAAGAAGAAGAAGAAGAAGAAGAGAAAAGAAGAAGAAGAAGAAGAAGAAGAAGACGAAGAAGAAAAGAGAAGAAGAAGAACAAGAAGAAGAAGAAGAAGAAGAAGATAAAAGCAGAGAGATCAGCTTCCCTACAAAGTTGAAGTTGATTAGAGCTCTCGTCATTTCCATACTGGTGTACGGCTGTGAAATCTGGACCTTGACTAAGTAAAGGTGTCTCATGACCTATGTGGTCGTAGGGGAGCAAGGCATCAAAGACCTC
>CM054135.1:93503084-93515584 GCA_028751875.1 Rapana venosa
GACTAACCGAAATAGTGCAGGTTTTATGAGAGAGAGAGAGAGAATCTGACTCTGCTTCTCTCAGTGTATGTATGTCAGTTTCACTTCTCTTTGATTCTGTCTGTCTCTTTGTCTTTCAATGTCTGTCTTCCTGCCTGTCTGTATGTTAGTCTGTCTGTTTGTGTCTTTCTTTAATTTAACGTCTATTCACTCAAGGTGATATTTCACAAAAGATAGTGTTACAATGTATAAAGAACGCGCGTGCGCGCGCGCGCGCGTGTGTATGTGTGTGTGTGCATGCGTGCGTGTATGTGTGTGTGTGTGTGTGTGTGTGTGTGTGTGTGTGTGTGTGTGTGTGCATGTGTGTTTACCTATTAATAGCTGTGCACGAGATAAAAGAAGAAAAAATACAAAGAAATTATGGGAGGTACGGGGATGAGGGAGGGGTGGGGATTGAACAGATGAAACTGCAGCAAGAACAATTACAAAAGTTTGCCAACAGGGCTTCTAACTAAACAACTAACTATCTCCAACATAACCACATTATCGGCCAATAAATGTTCATATGACATATTTGAAATCTTATCTACAACTGTATCAGAAAAATATGGTCGAAGTAGTTCACAATGAAGAATAACATGCTTAGGTGATAAGTCAGAACCACATAGACAAGTTATCTGTTTACAAAATTTAGTCCTAAATGCATCCTGTTTGTGTCTGTATCTGTTTATATGTCTGTCTCTCTGCTTGTCCTTATGTTGATACGTCTTTGTCTGTCCCTCTGTCTTTCTCTCTGTTTGCTTGTCTGTTTTTCTGTCTGTTTGTCTGTCTCTGTCTGTCTATCTGCTTGTCTGTCTACCTGTCTGTCTCTGTCAGTCTGCCTGTCTGTCTGTATCTGTCTGTCTCTGTCTCTGTAGCTCTCTCGCAAAGCTACAATAGCTACTGACATATACAATTTATCACGATTTAATTTTCGTGCAACCAACAGAAGAAATACGATAACTTTCTAGAAATTTATCCGTATATTGATGAATACTACATTCAAAACATTGTCGATTATGACGCACGTGAATTGATTCGTGATGATTATTTAGGAAATGGCTGATGCAATTTCTTGTGTTGTTATTGCTGTTACATTATGTCAGATCTATATACGTTGATAGTAATGTGTTTATAACACACATGTCATGTGCCCTTTCCGTACGCCCATCATTCTTTTGTATTGTGGCCTAAGGCCGATGTACAGTAAAAGTCTGAAGTCTGAACTCGCTCTCTCTCTCTCTCTCTCTCTCTCTCTCTCTCTCTCTCCCTCTCTCTCTCTCTCTCTCTCCCTCCTCTCTCTCTCCCTCTCCTCTCCCCCCCCCCCTCTCTCTCTCTCTCTCTCTCTCTCTCTCTCTGTGGGAGAGAAAGGGGGTGGGGAGCTGTGATCGTAGTTGTGGGGTAGGAGGGTGTTTTCTTTTATACCCTTTGAAAATCAAAACCTCGTTTGATCATGTTATGCAGTGTATTTTAAGAGCTGACGATTTGTTCACGACATATACACGCCATTCTATTGCGGGTGCATGCACTTACACACACACACACACACACACACACACACTCATACACACACGCGCGCACATACGCACACACACATACACACCCACACACACACACACACACACACACACACACACACACACACACACACACAACACACACACACACCGCTCAGAACATCTTGCGCACACGTTAAATCCTGTTCCGCTTTTCGGAAGAGTAGACCATTGTGTGCCGGTGGGAACAGATGACAAAATTTACAAAACCGCATACACACGGGGACTAGATGTAAAAAAGCACATAAGTGCTTATTCCATTATCCTCGATATAAAAGAATAAATAAAATAAATTAATTAAATTAAATAACTTACGCGCACACACACAGAATGTGTGTATATGCGTAGATGTGTACTCGAGTCTACGTAAATCTTTGAGTGCTTGTGTGTACATATGTCTATGCATGCGTGTGTGTTCTTATGTCCGTGCGCGTATGTATGCATGTACATTTGTGTGAGTGTATATGTGTGTGCATGTGTGTGTGTGCGTGTGTGTGTGTGTGGGCGCGCGCGTGCATGTTTGGGTTTATGTCTGTTTGTCTGTCTACCTCTGTCTGTCTGTGCGTCTCTACGTCTGTGCGTCTCTGTATGTGTTCAGTTCTTGTTTATGCCCTGTTAAGGGAATGATCTACCATCCCCTCAACATACCGTCGCTTCAAAGATCCGTGTTATTCCTATGACTCATGTAAAAGCAAAGAACACGTAATCCATGACGATTTGCACCTCCAATGGAACTGTGAATGGCCCTTCCAGAATGCCACAGAGAGTGCCACAAAGGCTGCAAAGAATGGCATGCAAGAGGAGAGCCATTTATTGCTAGGGGCTCCTCTTACATGGGCGTGTAGAATGCAGACGTAGGTTACTTTCATTTCATTGTTGCACAACAGTGTGTGTGTGTGTGTGTGTGTGTGTGTGTGTGTGTGTGTGTGTGTGTGTGTGTGTGTGTGTGTGTGTGCGTGCGTGTGTGTGCGTGTGTGTGTGTGTGTGAGTCAAAGAGGGAGAAAGTGTGTGTGTGTGTGTGTGAGTGTGTGTGTATCTGTGTAAGAGAGAGAGAGAGAGAGAGAGAGAGAGAGAGAGAGAGAGAGAGAGAGAGAGAGAGAGAGAGAGAGAGAGAGAGAGAGAGAGTGTGTGTGTGTGTGTGTGTGTCTGTGTGCGTGCGTATGATAGAGAGAGAGTATAAGAGAGAGACTTTGTGTGTGTGATAGAAATAGAAAGATGAGAGAAGGAGTGAGTGTAATAGAGAGAGAGAGAGACAGAGGGCGAGGGAGTGTGTGGTGTGTGTGTGTGTGTGTAATAGAAAGAGATAGGTAAAAGGGAGAGACAGAGGAGTTTGTGTGTGGGTGGGTGGGTGAGAGAGAGAGTGGGGGGAGAGGGGAGCGTCCAAGAAGAGGGTATTCATTACCAAGAGTTCCTCTTACACAACCCAGACTGCAGACTTCGCTTTCAGTCAAGATAGCCTAGCACAATGGTGTTACTTTCGTCTCTGACTGATTGCTTGTACACACGCACAGATAACGAAAGCAAAGGAAGAAGTGCACGTGAGCGCTCATGCGCGCGTGTGCCCACACACACAGACACACACACACAGTTACACGCATAAAAGCACGTATGCACGCATGCATGTACACAAGTGCTCACGTACACGAACACGAAAACGCATACACACATAGGCATGCAAACACACACACAACACACACAGACACGCGCGCGCGCACACACACACACACACTTATACACATACATACATGCACATAAGCATACATGGACACACGTACATCCTCACAATTTAGAAGGAAAAAGAAGCTTGAGATGCGTTTCACACACGCACAAAAACAGGCTTGCTTGCAGGCATGGTATTAGTGAGATTTTAATTAACAAGTGTGCAAGATAATCTGGCATTTTCACAATGAATAATTATGTGGGTTGATGATTTCATTCAAAAGATTTGTGTCTTGGAAGTGGAGTCAGTACCCATGCTAACTCCAGGGTAAACATTTTCACAGACACCTCATCAGAGACTCAAGTCATGGTCGCAGTTTACTGTCAGATTACGAATTTGATGGTCTTACCCCTGGGCCATTCCGTCTTCTGTATGACACATTGCAAACTAGATTGGCCCCAGTTCAGCACTACAGTAGTGCCAAGTGGATGACGCGCATTGGGATTAGCCTAGCTGTAGGAGGAGTTTAAGAAGTTAAGGAGCCTGACATATTTACTGCAATAGGGTTTCTTGTCCGATCACTTTGGATTGGATTCTGTTGTTTTGCATTGCATCCACTAGAGTTTAGGTCGTCGACTAGTTTATACTTAAGAGTTGTTCGATTGGAGTATGTTTATTTCGGCTTTCAGATTGTGTGTGTGTTTGTCTCTGTTCTGTCGCTCTCTGTGTCTCTGTCTCTCCGTCTGTCTCTCTGCGCTTCATGTATGGGCCAGTGGCCTTTTTGTGAATAAATCTTTCGAGTTCGAGTTCTGTCCGTCTGCCTGTCTGTCTGTCTGTGTCTCTTTCTGTCTCTGTCTCTGTCTGTCTGTCTCTGATAATTTAATGAGATTTTTTTCCGCTTGTTTGTCGGTGTCCCCCCCCCCACCCCCCAAATGTCTTTTAAATGTTTCTGATTTCATCTCCGTTATGGCTGTCTGCTCCACTTCTGCAGCGTCTCTCTCTCTGTGGTGTGTGTGTGTGTGTGTGTGTGTGTGTGTGTGTGTTGTGTGTGTGTGCCTGCACGTGCGCTTACACCGCCCTACTGCTTTCGTGCATGTCAAAGCAATTGTTGAATGTTGATCGGATATTGTGTGCGATACTGATGTCATTATTTATGGTAGCCCCGACTTGTGTGTTATCTGGTCATTTGCGACTAGCCACCATGGCGCAGTTGTTATCGGCTTGGTTCGGACTGGAAGATCGCAGGTTCGAATCCCATAAGAGACAGAGGGGTTTTTGGAGTCCGGCCGGCTCCTACCCAGAGTGAGAGTTCTGTAGGCTCTTTGGGAAGACTGGGACCACACAGTCGAATTTCATCCCCTTTACAGAAGCAATTTTGAGAGTGTCGCTCAAATTACCCGACCAACACTGTAGGTATCTGTGTCTCTTGGGCCCAGTTGACGCCGGGATATTGTATGATAGGAAGCAACAGCACCATCAAATAGTCTCAAAGCACATGCATTGCCAAAGCAGCATCTTTACATCATCCTCATTAGCATTAAACATCATGCAATTAAATAAAACGGTCTCTGATTCGGTGGTCCCAGTTGCTCTTGTCTTATGGTGACGCATGACCTCAGAGTTTGTTTCCCCATACACTTCTGTGCCTGTGGTGAGCTAGTGTCACAGCCTTTGGGGATGGAGGTTCACGGGAGAAGGTCGTTGGAGGGACGCCGTGAAGGTCACCAACCCGGATGGGCGTCTTTCTTAGCCTGGCTCCACGACTGAGCTAATGCTGTCGTCAGTAGAGGGCTTACTAGTGTCCTGGATACGTTAGCTCAGAACAGGCACCTGTGAACATCTTTACCACCAAGGCCACCCAGCAGCTGGTGGCCCAACGGCGGTGTGACACTGATGGGTCCCGAGTGGACTTCTGAACTGTGGATGCAATAATTATATATAATGGGTATGGCTTGGGCGGAGAGATTGCAATGAGCGGCGTGGGAACTATGAAACAGCAACGTCACAGAAGATAAGGTGGCCAAAATGAAAAAGGTTGTTATGCCTTTATGCATTATTAACTTTCAATGCACTACTTGCTATGAGGAATTTCCTTTGGACTCGTTAAGTCTGTTCTTTTATCTCTTTGGTGTTTCTCTGATTCTTTCTCTGCTGGTTCTGTATATACCCATCTGTTTCTCTCTCCTCTTTTCTGCCTTTCTCATTCCGTGTGCGTGAATATAATATAATAGAATAGAATAGAATAGAATAACATAATATAATATATAATAATATAACATAGATAGATAGATAGATAGATAGATAGATAGATAGAAAGATAGATAGAGAGTGAGATAGAGAGATAGATAGAGAGTGAGATAGAAATAGATTTATATAATCTGTGTGTGTGCGTGTGGTCCGCGTGTGGCGCATGCGTGCCAGCACCAGAGCACTTGCAGATAGAAGTGCATTGCTGCACGCACACATGTGAATTTATTGGCGTGTCGAGTGGTCATTAAGCTGTCGTGTGTATGTGATACAGGTGTGATTATTTATGGTAGCTCCTTCTGACGTTTTATCTTCCCATATGGATGATGTGCTACTGACGTCCTGATTTGATGCGTGTTTCAGGGATATGATGATGATTGATTTGATGGTTTTTTCAGGGATATGATGATGAATGATTAAATGATTTTTCTTTCAAGGGTGTGTTAAGTCTGTTCCTTATTTCTTGATGTTTCTGGGTCTTATCCGCTGTTTGTTTCCAAATCCGTCTGTTCCTGTCTCCGTCTCTCTCTCCCCCCCCCCCCCCCCCCCCCTTCTCTTCTCGTCTCCTTCGTTCCATGTGTGTGGTGTGTGTGTGTGTGTGTGTGTGTGTGTGTGTGTGTGTGTGTGTGTCTGTGTCTGTGTGTATGTGTGTGTTGTTGTGTGTGTGTGTGTGTGTGTGTGTGTTGTGTGTGTGTGTGTGTGTGTGTGTGTGTGTGTTTGTGAACGTGAAAGTCAAAGTCATGGTTTTATCTCCAGAATAAGGAATGCATTTGGGAATTTTTTCAATCAAGCCGTCTATCTAGGAACAAAAACAAATTTTAACAATAATATTTAACTGCAATATTATTACGACAAGCCATAAAAATAAAATGCACTCAGTAATGATAATAATAATAATAATAATAATAATAATAATAATGATGAGATGATGATGATGATGATGATGATGATGATGATGATAGTAAGGAGAAGAAGAAGAAGAAGACGAAGAAGAATGATAATACTAAAAATCAGTGTGTGTGTGCGCGCGCGTGTGTGCGCGTGGTGTGTGTATGTGTGTGTGTGTGACAACACTGGCAAGTGCATGCATATACCTGCTTTCCTGCTTGTGCGCATGGCAGTGTAGCGGCGCCTTGGGTGCCAGCTAATTAAACTATCACGTGCAGCAATTGTGTAATTATCTGTGGTAGCTAGCTCCGTTTTGTATTAGAGCTTCTCATGTGGATTATGTGTCATTGACTTCCATCCATCAGGACCAGGGTGTGGTGATTTCTTTTTCTTTCTTTAGGCATCTTGGTCTTCTCTTATCTCGCACTGTTTCTAGTTCTTTATACATATATAACACATTCTTATCTGTGTGTTCCTCGCTCCTCTCTCCCTCCCTCCACCCCCGATCTGTGTGTGTGTGTGTGTGTGTGTGTGTGTTGTGTGTGTGTGTGTGTGTGTGTGTGTGTGTGTGTGTGTGTGTGTGTGTGAAAGTCAAGTCAAAATAATCTTTATTGAGGGTAAAAGAGTAAGTTTACACAACTTTTCTTCATCCTGCCCTCACCAAAAATAAATAAATAAATAAATAAATCTCTGTGTGTGTGAGGAAGTCGAAGTCAAAGTCAAATTTTTATTTCCAAATGGTACATTGAATACGCTAGGCATTTGCTTTTTTCATCAAACCATCTGTTCAGGAATAAAATTACTTATTAATAATACTGTGTGTGTGTGTGTGTGTGTGTGTGTGTGTGTGTGTGTGTGTGTGTTTAAGTGTGTGTGTGTGTATGTGTGTAAGTGTTGTGTATGTGTGTAAGTGTCTGAGCGTCTGAGTGTTCCTGTGTGCATGCATGCATGCAAAGCCCCGGAGCGCTTGTGTTGATATATTCATGCCTGCCTGCATGCTCGGTTATCAGTGTAATAGCATGTTGAGTGGCAATCAAGCCATCACGTGGAATGCAGCTGTGGTTATTTACGGTTGCTCCGCCTTGTGTTGAAGCTTCTCATGTGTGTTATGTGTCATCGACTTGCATCCAACTCTATGGTTGAACGACTGTCTCTTAGATCTATACATACGTTAGCCTGGGTTCTGTCTCTTGCTCTCTGTATTTCTGACCTGTTCTTTGATTGATGTCTCTGTTCGTCTACCCCTTCCCCTCATGCTTCATTTCTTGTGTGTGTGTGTGTGTGTGCGTGTGCGCGCGTGCGTGTGTGCGCGCGGGCGTGAGAGATAACTATTGTTGCTATCTGAGCGTACGACGAAAAAGAAGAAGAAACCCTCAGTTTCCTGAAGTCGGAATGCGGCCACCTTAAAATGGGGAAGTGGGGTGGGGGTTGGGGAGGAGGGGGGGGGGGGTGGGGGTAAACACAGCCGCAAACACAGGCATTTCACTTTGGTATACCTTGGAGCTGTAACCCAGAAATGAAAAAAACAAACATTCTCAGGTAACGTCATATAACTAGTAAAAGGTAAAGGTGTCCTATAACCTATATGGTCGTAGGGGAGCGAGGCATCAGAGACCTCACTTCTCTAGGGGCCAGCATATTTATTGAGGGCGGCGCCCATCTCCTCTCCCTCGCTGCTTTACCTTCCCTGACCCTAAAGAGGTCAGGTACCCATTTACAGCTGGGTGAACTGGGGGACTGTTCTGAAGCTAAGGCACACAAAACCGTCACCTATCCAGTTGGTAACCACGCTCGATGCTGCTTAACATTGGGCTGGGGGAAAGCGAGTGCTCTGACCACTGAGCTACCGTGACTCTCGAACAAACATCACTGGGTTGTTCCGCCCCACAGTAGCTAGGCTAATAAGTGAGGAAGGTAGGTAGGTAGATATAATGCATGCCGGTGTGAATGAATGCAAGCGCACGTTAAGAGGGACAATTAAACTATCAGGTTTCAGGCGAAGTGTGGGTTATGGTAGTACCGTCCTGTGTACTACTGAACTTGTCGGGTGGATTATAAGGTGTTAAGCACTTACCTAACTGAATGCTGCGAAGTTGTGTTTTTTCTTCTTCTTCTAAAGATATTCTATACAGTCTTCTTTATAATAATGACTGCTAGGGTTGTTTGTGATTTTGTTGGTGCGCGTGTCTGTGGGTTTGAGTGTCACTGTCTGTCTCTCTGTCTGCCTGCCTGTCTGTCTGTCTGTCTGTCTGTCTCTGTATGTATGTATGTAGTATGCTTTGAATGTCTGTTAGCTTGACTTTTTATGTTTGAGTATCTATCTGCCTGTCTCTGTCCGTCTGCTTGCCTGCCTGCCTGTCTGCCTGCCTCTCTCTCTCTCTCTCTCTCTCTCTCTCTGTCTGTCTCTGTCTCTCTTTTTCCTTACCGGGTCATCTCCTATGCTTGTAATTTTGCACGAGGTCTGCTCGCTGGCCTCAGCCGGCACATTCTGACTTCAGAGCAGCTCATTTCATTGTACAGATTGCATGCTGGGCATGTTCGTGTTTCCGTAACCCACCGAAAGCAGACATGAATAACGGGATCTTTAGCGTGCATAATTTGATCTTCTGCATGTGTGTATACATGAACTAAATTAAGAAACTGGCAGGTCTGCACTGATTGTCAAAATATCCATCCTTAATTAATCAAACATCGAGATTCGAACCCACTTGGACTCGTGGGATTGAAGTCAATTTTAACCACTTGGCTATAGCGTCCGCCAGGATGCATGATAAAAACCTAGCTTAACTTCCATCATGAAAACGTTCCAGACACAAGGGATGCACTTTCCGGTCCCTGTTCTCCGTCTGACCACACTGAAACGGACTTTGTAGTGTTTTATATACATCGTGGACAAAATTTCCCCTTTTCCACATGTTTCAAAGGGTCTCTTGACACAAAACGATTTCTTCTAACCCCTTTGTGTGTGTGTGTGTGTGTGTGTGCGTGTGCGTGCATGCGTGCGTGCATGCGTGCGTGCGTGCGTGTGTGTGCGTGCATGCGTGTGTGCGTGTGTGTGTCTGTTCAACTTGAATAAGCTTTCATCTAAAACTACGCTAGACTCCCATCAGTACATGTGTCCTTTATGTTTTTTGGGGTACAGGTGTACCTGAGCTGGGCCAATTCGGTGCTGAGCGAGGTGGAGGGAGGGGTGGAGAACGTGTCGGAGGTACAGGATGGCGTGGTGCTGTGTCAGATCATCGACATCCTGGCGCCTGAGGCTGGGCTGCTCGCCAAGATCCAGGTGAGCCATGACCCCCACTGTAGCGCTGTGTTTCACTGTAGTAGCGGTGTGTTTCACTGTAGTAGCGGTGTGTTTCACTGTAGTAGCGCTGTGTTTCACTGTAGTAGCGGTGTGTTTCACTGTAGTAGCGCTGTGTTTCACTGTAGTAGCGGTGTGTTTCACTGTAGTAGCGCTGTGTTTCACTGTAGTAGCGGTGTGTTTCACTGTAGTAGCGCTGTGTTTCACTGTAGTAGCGCTGTGTTTCACTGTAGCGGTGTGTTTCACTGCAGCGGCGTGTTTATTTTGTCTGTTTATTACTATATTTCGAGAATGCTGATATAAGCAGTCGTGCTTTTATTTACATCCAGTCCCCGTGTATATGCAGTTTTGTAAAGGTTTTGTCATCCGATCCTACAGGCACACAATGGCCTACTCTTCCGAAAAGCGGAACAGGTTTAAACGTGTGCGCAAGATGTTCTGCGTGCTTTCGCACACGGGACCTCGGTTTATAGACTCATAAGAAGAACTTTTGTGGAGAGTGGAGTCTGCACTGATATTAACTCCGGAGGGAAAATCCTCTTGAACGGGATTCAATGGACTCCGCAGTTGTTGTTGTTGTTGTTGTTGTTGTTGTTGTTGTTGTTGTTGTTCTTCTTCTTGTTCTTCTTCTTTTTCTTCTTCTTCTTCTTCTTCTTCTTCTTCTTCTTCTTCTTCTTCTTCTTCTTCTTCTTCTTCTTCTTCTTCTTCTTCTCCTCCTCCTCCTTCATCAAACGCTCAGACAGCTATTTTTCTTAACTGTTGTCTTTCATATCAGCGAAAATGCGTTGTGTTGCTGCCAAGTGCCTGACAAGTCAGGCCCAGTGCATCTGACTTCAGCGTGAGAGAGAATTGTTATCTTTCAAGTCTTTCTAGGAAAAAAGAAAGTAGAAGAATTGACGATTGTCCATCAGTGCAGACTCCACTCTCCCCAAAAGTCCTTCGGGTGAGACTATAAACCGAGGTCCCGTGTGCGAACGCACGCAGAACATCTTGCGCACACGTTAAATCCTGTTCCGCTTTTCGTAGGAGTAGGCCATTGTGTGCCGGTGGGAACAGATGACAGAATTTTCAAAACCGCATACACACGGGGACTGGATGTAAAAATGCACATAAGTGCATATTCCATTATTCTCGATATAAAAGATTTTTGTAAAAAAAAAAGATAAAAAACGAAGAAGGCAGAACATAGACAAGGAGGAGACAGGAAGAAAAACAAGACAGAAACAAAGACAGGAACAGAGAAGAGGACATTTCTAGCTCAGAATTTCCAGACAAGGTGGGGATGCTGTTTATACTGACCGGACTGGTCCCTGATATCCCCACGGGCCGGCAGAATAGAGGAGTACTCTAATCTTAAAGTACAATGGAAACAAACGGAAAAAATTCTTAATGTACTAAAATGTGAATGGATAAGTGATTGGACGAACGAACAAATGAATGACTGATTGAATGAATCAATTAATTAATACTTATTTCTTCTTCTTGACAAAATCTCAAATTATCAGGCAGCTAACAGGACTGCAATTTTACGTGTGCTCCATCCTTAACCCCCAAAAGACCATTTCTCTCTGTCTCTGTCTGTCTGTCTGTCTGTCTGTCTGTCTGTCTGTCTGTCTGTCTGTCTGTCTCTCTCTCTCTCTCTCTCTCTCTCTCTCTCTCGTTTGTTCTTTGTTTGTTTTTGTGACTTGATTCCTCTTCACGCAAGATACAGTATTCACCAGAGACTAAACAAAGTATGCCAAGTATTCCCATTTGTCTTCCTTTTATGGTTCAATCACCCAAAGGTAACTGCGTGCAGTTAACGCCATGTCCTGTTCAAAATACGCTCTGTACTTTTATTGTGGGGGTGGGAAGGGGGGGGGGGGGCAGGTGGGAAGGATTTTTTTGGTTCCGACATGTCGGAGGATAGGTTGCTGCTAAGTAAGACAACACTAAGGGGCACTGTCAAGGGTCATCAGATAATGAGGCCAGAGCTGGGGTTTCACTAATCAATAAAATAGTATAGTACGTCTCTGTGTGCAAACTTTAAAACGATTTTGCGGCGTAATGTTTTCTCCGGGAGCAGGGAGCAGCTTAATGGTTAGAGCATTGAGCTTATGATCTGATAGCCAAGGTTCGAGCCACAAATAATGAGACTCTAGTTTGTGGGGAATATCCCCCTAGACTCTACATCAGTACTGACTCCTCTCCCCCCAAAAGTTTTTCAGATGAGACTATAACTGATGTCTTAGTGTGCAAACACGCAAAACGTCTTGCGCACACATCAGAACCAATTCCGTCTTTAGAAAGAGTAGGTCATTGTGTGCCAGTAGGAACAGGTGACCGACTTTAAAAACACGCATGGACGCTTGTTTTTTGTTGGGATATCATCGCCAAAGTCAAAATGCGACTACCTTAACGGGTGGGTAAACAGTCGCAATCGCAAAATTGCATTATTCGGCGAATTACGGAGCAAATTGAAGAACAAAAAGAAATGCACCTGATAATATCTAGTGTAACTATACATTGTGGTATACAATACAATGCAGTACAGCACAGTACAGTACAACACAACATTTCTGTGGTTTGGACAATTGGGATCTGTGGCTTCGAAAAACAACAACACACCAGTTTGTGTGAGATAAAGTAAGAATTTGGGGGCTGTGAATGACAGAGATTTGAATCAATGGGGTAAGTCATGTGAATGATTGTTGTCAACATTTTGTGTGGAATGTTGTCCTTTACTACGCATCCCAAAGTCATTATCTTGAACAAATCGCGCGCGTGTGTGTGTGTCTGTGTCTGTGTTCAATTTCAATTCTTATATCTCGAGAATAATGGATCAGCACTC
>CM054135.1:93523084-93585584 GCA_028751875.1 Rapana venosa
TCTGTGTCTGTCTGTCTGTCTGTCTGTATCTGTCTGTCTGTGTCTGTCTGTCTGTGTCTGTCTGTCTGTGTCTGTCTGTGTCTGTCTGTCTGTGTCTGTCTGTGTCTGTCTGTCTGTGTCTGTCTGTCTGTGTCTGTCTGTCTGTCTGTATCTGTCTGTATCTGTCTGTCTGTGTCTGTCTGTCTGTGTCTGTCTGTCTGTGTCTGTCTGTGTCTGTCTGTCTGTGTCTGTCTGTCTGTGTCTGTCTGTGTCTGTCTGTCTGTGTCTGTCTGTCTGTGTCTGTCTGTCTGTGTCTGTCTCTTTTGTACCTTTTTTTCCTTTGTTGTTTTTTATCTTCTGTTTTTTTCTGTCTTTTTCTTTTAACTCGCTGCCTTTTACTCTGTCATTTTTTTTCTTGGCCTTTCTCATTATGCCTTTCTACATTTTGTTTCATTTTTCCATTGTAATTCCTTGGTGTTGTTTTTGTTCATTTCTTTTTCTGCTCTTTTATTCACCTAGCTTTTACTCTTTTGGTTGAATGTGAACTGGGGTTGTAATTTGACAGCGCGGGTTCGAGCTGTATCACTAAGACGGCCATCCAAGGAGATGTTTCTTCAGGAGTTAACATCCGTACTGAATGCACTCCCCCAAAATACCTTCGGATGAGACTATAAACCAAGGACCGGTGTGTGAACATACACAGAACATTTAGCGCACTCGTTTTTAAGACCTGTTCCGCATTTGGGAAGAGCAGGCCATTGGGTGCCGGAAGGAACGGGTGACAAAATTAGAAACACACTCTCTTCTCTTCTCTCCTCTCCTCTCTCCTCCCTCTCTCTCTCTCTCTCTCTCTCTCTTCTCTCTCTCTCTCTCTCTTCTCATCTTTTTTTCTTTAGATAGATGGCTTGATGAAAAAAGCAATGCACTGCTTATTGAATGTACCATCTGAAAATAAAGTTTGAATTTGATTTTGACTTGACACACACACACATACACACACACACACACACATGCACACACACACACACAACACATACACACACACACACATCCACACACACACACTACACACACACACACACACACACACACACACACACACACACACACACACACACACCACACACCCCTGCACACTTTTGTCGTGTTTAGATATCACTCCCGAAGTCGAAATGTGGCTACCTCAATGGTGGGCAAACGGTAGCATAATCATGTAACATCTCACCATCGCTGAACCTTGTAGCTCAAGCGGAGGAACGAAGACATAATTATGCTTTGTTTTGGGGTGGGGTTTTTTGACAATGATTTTTGACATACTGCTGTCAGGCTTCCATCAAATACACGACCCAAAAGAAAGTTCACGAGTCGATTTCTTATTGTAACAGTTGTATCTTATCCACAAACGATTGGCGCTGAAACCAGTTACTGATGTCAGCAAAATGCCAAGACCCTACCTGAAGACGTTGTTATGATGTGAAATGTTAAACGGGGATTGTCTTCATCCTTGACAAGCTCGCAGTATGATTACCCGCACTCTTTCAAAGTTAAAAAAGTCCTATAAACTGTTGTTGCGATTTATTTAGGTCCGAGCGAAGATTTCCGATTTAAGGCTGCTTATATAGTGAGGTTCTTGAATACAGCCATGGGTGACCCCCCAGGGTATCAAGCTGGGAAACGCCCAACCACAATTGAAACGACAAGACAAGAGTAAGTTTGATTTAAAAAAATGATAATACACCAGACCAAGCTCGCCCTCAGCGTGCTGAATTAACGCTTGAGGAACTGTTAGCCACAAGACCCACACCTCACAGAAAACCGCCGATAGATCAAGGCGAATAAGACATTTTATTTTCTACAACTAAGGACACCAAGGGACTGAATTCTGTGTCATCAGTCTTGTATGACTATGTGTCTCAGCCCTGCCGACATTGCTGACGGGACTGTGGATGATCACACCTTGATGATCTACATCTCTCTGCTCAGGAGAAGGGTAAGTCATTGATCATGTTCTGTGTTGCTTCATATTATATATATGCGCCTATAAGGGGCCGTGATAGCCAAGTGGTTAGAGCATCCTACTCGTTATCTAACGGTAACTTAGGACCACGGGTTCTAGTCTCTGTTGATGCGTCCATTGGAAGAGATTTCTCCCCTTGGAGTTAACGTTGGTACCGACTATCATCTCACTTCACCTGTTGGAGTCACTGAGTGCGGTGTTAGCCGCTGTTTTCAATAACACACAGACGATTTTCCTCCACCATTTGTTCTAGCCCTACTGATTTGATGGATTCTTGTGCCTCTGATACTGATTCTTCTCCCTTGAAAAATCCTTCGGATAAGATTATAAACCAGACTCTCGTGTGCAAGCACACACAGCAGATATTGTGTGAATATTTAATCCCTTTTCATTATAAAAAAAGGAGTGTGTGAGCTATATCAGGTAGGGTGGACGACAAGAATGAGTTTACCTAGCATGCATCCAGGGTAAGGAGAGGGTCGGGCTCCACCACTTTCCCCTCGGCACACGGCCAGAAAACCTCACTGCAGTGCCCCTCCACTGCTATAGTTTCATATCCATGTATAAAAGCATTGTGTAACGCTAACAGCTTTCAGGTCTGGCTCTTTTTTCCTATGTCAATGTGTGTGTGTGTGTGTGTGTGTGTGTGTGTGTGTGTGTGTGTGTGTGTGTGTGTGTGGTGTGTGTGTGTGTGTGTGTTGGTGTGTGAGTGAGTTAGCATGCCTGAATCCCCAGCATGCATCACTGCAGTCATGCTTCTGCATGCGTGCTAACCAGTTCCTGTCATTAAAAGAATTCTGTCACCCCTTTGATTCTTAAAATATCGCCGTCATCCGTACATTCGGCTTCAGGCTTTTCTGTCTGAATGCTTGATTCTACTGTAACTCGAATGAGTAGTCGATTGATTGGATAATTATGTGATTTATGTCATTTTTCACTTCATATCACCCCGGTTTATAAGTTGCTGGCTTGGTAGCTTGCTTGACTGATAAATTCCTCCATCAGCTGCGTGCTTGATTGCTTGCTTGCTTTGTTGCTTGGTCTCAGGCTCGTTGGGTTGCTTGGTTAGTTGGTGGAATGTTATTTTTGTCAGTTGTTGGTGATTTAACTGGTTAGCTTGATTTTTTAGTTAGTTGATGGAATGTTATTTTTGTCAGCTGTTGGTGATTTAGCTGGTTAGCTTGATTTTTTAGTTAGTTGGTGGAATGTTATTTTTGTCAGCTGTTGGTGATTTAGCTGGTTAGCTTGATTTTTTAGTTAGTTGGTGGAATGTTATTTTTGTCAGCTGTTGGTGATTTAGCTGGTTAGCTTGATTTTTTAGTTAGTTGGTGGAATGTTATTTTTGTCAGTTATTGGTGATTTAGCTGGTTAGCTCCTTCGTGGAGGGTAAAAACGGTCGCACACTCACAATCTCACCATTGGTGAACCTTGGAGCTCTAGCTGAGGAACGAAGAAAAAAAAACCCACACAAAAACCCTTATTGGCTGGTTTCTCCGTTTTGCTATTCTCTTGGATGGTTGTTCGCTTCATCAGTTGGTTGGTGATAATGTTGGTTGCTTGCTCGCTTGCTTAGTTGGCCAGTTAGTAAGTTGGTAGCTTGCTTTGTCAGTTTGTTGGATGCTTGGTTGGTCACTTGCTTGCTTGGTAAGTTGCATGGTTGGTGAATTGGTTGATTGCTTGTTGTGGACTGCCTACTAGCAGCAGCTTGCTTAGCTAGTATGTTGGTTGTTTGGTTGCTTATTTGCTTAGTAAATTAGTTAATTAGTTGCTTAAGAAGTTGTTTGCTTGCTCGCTTGTTCGATGACCCGGGTTCGATTCCCGTTCAAGGGGATATTTTCCCCTGGAGTTAACATCAGTGCAGACTCCACTCTCCCCAAAAGTCCGGATGAGACTATAAACCGAGGCCCCGTGTGCGAACGCACGCAGAACGTCTTGCGCACACGTTAAATCCTTTTCCGCTTTTCGTAAGAGTAGGCCATTGTGTGCCGGTGGGAACAGATGACAGATTTACAAAACCGCATACACACGGGGACTGGATATAAAAAAGCACATAAGTGCTTATTCCATTATCCTCGGTATAAAAGAATAGAAGAAGAAGATGACTTGGTTGCTTGGTAAGAGGGCTGGCTGATTGTTTAGTGAATTGTTTGCTTGCTTGGTTATTGCGTTGCTTGCTTCATAAATGAGTTGGTCGGTCTCTACCTTGGTCAGTTACCTAGTTCTGTTGTGATTGCTTGTTACTAACTTACAATGTATGCTTGGTGTGGATGGTTAGACTGGTAGCGGGTTAACCGTGTGTTTGATTGATCGATAGAAGAACAGAAAGCTTTTGATGGATTGACTGACTGACTGAACTGATTGATTGATTGATTGATTGATTGGTCAGCTGATTGAATGATTGCTTTTTCTAGGTGTGCAATACCGCTCGTCGCAGAGCGATGTTGAGTGTTGAGGGGAAGGAGGCTGCGATGGAGAAGGTAATGGGAGTGATGGGGCTGTGTGTTGTCAGTCTTGGTCATGTGGCATCACTTTGTCCTGATCTTTACTACAGCCGTACAAGGAAAATGCGTGTCTGAACACATGTGTGCAGATATGCATATAGGCACACGCTGTCGTGCACGCATATATACGTACGTACGTACATAATACATACATACATGCATGCATGCATACATACATAGATACATACATACATACATACATACATACATATATACATACATGCATGCATGCATGCATGCATACATTCAAACACACACATAAACACGCACGCACGCACCCACACACACAATCACACACACACACACACACACACACACACACACACACACACACACACACACACACACACACACACACACACACACACACACAGGCGATGATGTTTCCAATAGATAGATATACAGATGGATGGATGGGTGGATGTATAGATAGATAGATAGATATATAGATATATAGATAGATAGATAGATAGATAGATAGATAGATAGATAGATAGATAGATAGATAGATAGATAGATAGATAGATAGATAGATAGATAGATAGATAGATAGATAGATAGATAGATAGATAATTATATAGATAGATAGATAGATAGATAGATAGATAGATAGATAGATAGATAGATAGATAGATAGATAGATAGATAGATAGATAGATAGATAGATGGATAGATAGATAGATAGATAGATAGATAGATGGATAGATAGATAGATAGATAGATAGATAGATAGATAGATAGATAGATAGATAGATAGATAGATAGATAGATAGATAGATAGATAGATAGATAGATAGATAGATAGATAGATAGATAGATAGATAGATGGATAGATAGATAGATAGATAGATAGATAGATGGATAGATAGATAGATGGATAGATAGATAGATAGATAGATAGATAGATAGATCGATAGATTTCATTCCTTTCGATAGACTGGTATTTCTCCCAACTAAATTACTGTAGGAAGCCTAGAGTACAGCCTTGCCAAGTAGTCTCAAAGCTGGTGAGCTTCCATGATTATCATCATTTCTACGTCATCCTCATCACTAGTGATCGTCATGCAATAAAAGAGAAAAACTTTCTGATTAGGCGGCACCTGTTCCTGTAGTCTCATGGTTCCATGTTTGAATTTCTCACACACTTCCATACTTTCATACATTCATCATGTTGTGAATTGGCGTCAAAGCTTTTGATTTTGTATGGGAGACTGTCTTTGGGGAGGATATTGTGACTGTCGCCAATGAAAGTGTGCGTCTCACTCAGTCTGGGTCCTTCTTCACCTTCACCTCTCCCGTAGTCTTGTAGACTGTAAGGGCACCACTGAAGATTCTGCAATCTGGTTCCACAGCCATGCAAATGTTATTGTCGTAAGCGAGATACTTGGTAGATGGTGTCTCCGTATGTTGGATCACAATAGGCACCACCGAACATCATCCAAAGTGAACCAAGCAGCAGTGCAGGGCCATCTTGGCTGATGACCTCACGGCAGCCTCACATTGATCAGCTGCCTGCGAGTTTCTAGCCCTGAGAATACAGCATGACGAAGCCTGGGTATGTTTTGCAGGTGGAGTGAGATTGGGATGGGCGGCGTGAGATGAACAGGACTGGAACCTCATGAAACAAGAGGCTGCAACAAGAAAGAGAGAGAGAGAGAGAGAGAGAGAGAGAGAGAGAGAGAGAGAGAGAGAGAGAGAGAGAGAGAGAGAGAGAGAGAGAGAGAGATCTACCACCAAAAACAAACTAAGCTATCCACATTGTCTTGTAATTCTGGACTGTAATCGTACATGAGCTGCTCTGAAGGCGGACTGTGTCGGGCTGAGGCCAGCGGGCAGACCTCCTGCAGAGCTACAAGCCCAGGAGAAGACCTGGCACTTCACATCCCACACGGTAGGCTAAGGGAACGCAGAAAAGAGAAGAGACATCAGGTATCGTGCATTATTCGTGGGCAGATTGCTATAATGAACTTTAATAATCTTTCCCCGTGGGGATGCCGAGGACTGTCAGTATCAATAACATCTCTACCTTCTAGAAATTCTGTGCTAGAAATTCCCTTTTCTATCCCTTTCTACGTTTCTGCCTTGTTCCTTTTCCTCCTGACACCTTCTTCTTGTCTATTTCCTGCCTTCCTGGTCCATTATCCTGTCCTTTTTTCTCCAGAAAGAATTAAAAAGATAACTATTCTCTCTCACGCCGAAGTTGGATGTACTGAGTCTGACTTGTCTGGCCGGCGCTTAACGGCAGTGCAACGCATTTACGCTCATATAACAGACAACGATAGTCGCTGTCTGTGTACTCGAATAAGAGGAAGAAGAACTACAAATAGTTGTTCCATTATTATTACCTTTGGGGACGAGATAGCTCAGTGGTCAGAGCACTCGCTCTCCCCCAGGCAAGGTTAAGCAGCATCGAGCGTGGTTACCAAGTGGATGGGTGACCGTTTGCGCGCCTTGGCTTCAGTATAGTCCCCCAGTTCACCCAGCTGTAAATAGATACCTGACTCTTTAGGGTCAGGGAAGGTAAAGCAGCGAGGGAGAGGAGATGGGCGCCGCCCTCAATATGCTGTCCCATAGAGAAGTGAGGTCTCTGACGCCTCGCTCCCCTACGATCTTATAGGTTATGGGACACCTTTACCTTTATTACCTTTTTATGTACAGGAACGACTGAGGTCGGTGTCGGAAGAACCACCTAGCCGACGTCGCCATTCGGAACTGATCACCCTCTCGCAGCAACTGCAGCAGCAACAGCAGAAACATCCCCAGCGGTCTGTGAGATCGGTGTCCATAGACAGCTCCCTGCTGCCGCCCATAGGACGGGTGACCACTGGTCAGTCTCGCAGTCAGGAGTCTGTGGAGTCCTCGGACTGGCTGTCGTCTGAAACCAATTCTTTGATCTCAGGTGTGTGTGTGTGTGTGTGTGTGTGTGTGTGTGTGTGTGTGTGTGTGTGTGTGTGTGTGTGTGTGTGTGTGTGTGTGTGTGTGTGTGTGTGGTTACGTGTGTGTGTGTGCGTGCGTGTGTGTACGTGTGTGTGTGTGTGTCTGTCTGTGTGTTTCTCTGTGTGAGGGGGTGTAGGGAGTGTGTGAGGGTGTGTGTGTAGGCAGGGGCCCATGTGTAGGATGTGTGTGTGTGTGTTTTCTTATCACTAATAGTTGATGATGTTTTGATAATCCTTTGTCATTTTTTTATATTCTTTGATCATGTTTGTAAGTATTTGCTTCTCCCGTACCATTTCTTCGTCCCTTTGATGCTTTTTTTTCTCCACTTCTTTTCTGTGTCTAGGTCTATATTCTTTGATTTCTTTGTCTGTTCGTTTTTCTATCCGCTTGTCTCTGTATTTGTCACTTTATCTTAAGCATTTGTCTGTCAATTTTCCTATTAGTTACATTTCAAAATAATGACCTCTTTGTTATTGTTGTTAAGTTACTGTTCTGTTTCTGTGTGCATTAAGACAAAATGATTGGAAAGTCATATCAAAATCCAATCCTTTGATTAACCCACAGAAGCCTAAGTTCACGATAACAGCCACATAAAAGGAGAAAAAAACCCACATAATTGTTAAATTGCACGATTACTGGTGCACCTCAGCATATATTATACACACACTTCAAGAATTGATAATCAATCGCTATCAAACACACAAGCAAATAACAAAAAAACCAACAACACTCATTTAGTAGCATATTGTTTAAAAGGCAGATCACACCAAGTAAAAAAAAAACAAAACACACAAAAAACACACCACCACAAAACAACAACACCAACAATTAACAACGCACAACACACAGAAAAAACAAACCACAACAAACCACCAACAAAACAAAACACCAACAAAACAACAACACCACAAAACACACCAACCAAACAACAACACCAACAAAACAACAACCACCAACACCAACAACAACACACACCACACCAAAACAACACACCAACAAACACAACCACAACAAACACACCAACCACCAACAACACCACACAACAACACACACCAACAACACCACCACCAACAACAACACACACCAAACAACACCACCACACACCAACAACAACCACACACAACAACACCACCAACAACACACACACAACAACACCACCAACAACAACCCCACCACCACCACCAACCAAAACAACACCAACCACCAACACACCAGAAACAAAACAACAACCACCAGAAAACAACAACACCACCAACACCAACACAACAAAAACAACAACACCACCAACAACAACACACCAAACAACACACAACAACAAACAACCCACCAACAACACAAACAACAACACCACCAACAACAACACCAGAAACAAAACAACACCACCAACAAAACACCACCACCACCACCACCAAAACAACCAACACCACACCAACACCAGAAACAACACCACCACCACCACCACCAGAAACAACAGCAACACCAAACGAACCCTGTAACCTCTGGGCACGCAGGGAGAGAGCGGTCGCCAGGGGAGAGAAGCAACTTCCTGCTGAGCGAGGCGGAGCAGGTGCTGAGGCAGACCATCAGCGACAAGGTCAAGGAGCACGTGCCTGTCTCAGACCGCGACGAGGACAAGGACACCGACGCCAGCCTGGGATACAGCGGCAGAGAAACCGAGTCCCTCTCCGAGTTTTCCAGCGGAGCCTTGGACGAGGGCTACATCACCAACAGGATAGAGACCCCCAGAACCTCCTCCACTGCTGGCCAGAAAGAGAGAGGCCGGGTGGAGATGGTCATTAAAAACCAGATCGACAAACAGACTCCCCCCGGCGGTGGCTTGAAGAGGTCGAGTGAGGCGGACTCCGCACAGCTAAGCGGAGGAGAACGAGGTGTCAAGATCAGGATCAAGCGCCCCAAGGACTACTACCTGCAGTGGGAAGAAACCATCGACCGTCTGTCTCAGGGCCCTCCCGATCCACCCGACGTGTCGGACATGTCCCCCAGATCACCCCGACAGATCTTACGGGGCATTGAAGAGGTGCACACCCCGCGCTCTGCCTCCAGCGAGTCTGACTTCTACGGAGGGTACTACGCCCCTCTCTGGAAACGCAAAGATTACTCGGACAGGAGGACGGGGTCGCTGAGTCCTAGTGGTCGCTTTGACGACCTGACGTACTCGCCAAGAAGCACCAGCCTTCCGTTATCCGTCTCTCAGTCTTCCAGAGGCAGGCCTTCAGAGAGAAGAGGGAGTCCCGGTCAAGCTGACAAGAGCAAGAGAAGGAGCACGGGGGAGACACACGTCAAACAGACGGAGAGGTCTAAAAGAGACGGTCGCAGGCATGACCAAGACCCGAGGGAGCAGAGCGGCCTCAGCGAGAACGCCCCGCGGAACGGGATGAGCGGTCACCAGGAGATCACCATCCCCAACGTGGACGGCAACAGCGCCTTCATGGAGCGGCTGGAGGAGCTGAAGAGGAGCGGGCGAGCTCAGAGAGTCATCTTGCCTGACCTGGGCCCTGAGGCCCCCGTGCTGATGATTCCCGGGCAGGGGGAGGAGGTGCTGCTGCTGTTCGATGCCTTACGCCAGGCCAGGCTGGAGGTCAACCTCAACATGGCCAAAGCCAACGAAAACACGGGCAGAGGAAGCGACAGCTCTGCTGAAGCAGCCCCATCTCCTGACGTAGCGTCCCCGACACAAGCGGAGGACAGCACAGAGGTCAAAAGAGCCGTCAAAGCAGACAAAGAGGAAACAAGCACTTCCGAGAAATCAACAGCTCAGGAAAAGCCCAAAAGCTCAAGTGGACGTCTTCCCAGACCTACAGTTCACAGACATCATTTCTCCAAACCCATCGAAATCCACTTGCCAAGTTTTCGCTCCAATAAGGATGGGCGACGTACCAAATCGCTAACAGAAAGAATGGCTAAAGCGAGTGAGACCCCTGACTCATCTCGGTATCACTCAGACTCATCTCGGTATCACTCACTGTCTCCTCCAAGAAAGCAGATCGTATATTCCCTTGATCGTTTCGAAGATTACAGAGGTCAGAGTGACAGAAGCCCGCTGGCGTTCAGGGACATCAGCACAGGCCGAACGGGCGTGTTGCTGAGTTCTCCAGGGAGAGGGAGTCTGTCCAGAGACCCACATCATTCCCACAGGAGCTATCAGTCCAGTCCAGTCAGGTTCTCAGAAAGCGCACCTACCTCTCCCTTCAGGCGGCCAGCCAGTCAGACCATCTACAGAAGTCCCAGTCCACTCACCTTCTCCAGACACAGCCCGGAAAGACTGCCTCCTCTGGAACTGCCAGAAGACCTGGCGTCACCCAGACCCAGGGTGGGAGGCCTGGGCAGAGTGCCTCGCCGAGAAGCGTGGGAACGCCAGCGGCAGAAGAGGGATCTGCACAGCACAGATTCCAGTGCCCAGGCCAAGTTCATCGAAGTCCTATGCAAGGAGATTGAAGAGCTGAAGCAGAAGATTGAAGTCATGGAAGACTCTCAGGCCGAGTCCAGCCCAGAGAGGGTTAGCCCTTCCTTCAGGAGACAGAGCACGCCCACAGGACAGACAGGAACCTTCTACACCAGCCGCAGTGAAATCCAGGAGACGGACAACAAGATGCTTCTAGCTCCTAGAGAAGACTCCCCGAGCATCACCATTCAGAGGCCCAGCCAGTCCCCCAAACCTTGGGAATCACCGAAATCAGCCTTCAGTTCTTCAAGAGCCTCCCCTCACCCTCGCTCCGGGCACATCTCCCCTAAACGCCAGTACACCAGCTCCTCTCCTACAGTAGACCGAGTTCGTGGACGTCAATCTCCTTCCCCGGAGAGAACCCACGCAGAAGGATCCCCCAGACGAAAAACTGGAGGCGACAGCTCCCCCACCATGTCACGGTCCCGCCTGTCAGTTGAAAGAAGCTCCGAGGTCGCTCACTCGGGACGCTCAGACGTGAAGACCTCAGGAAGCCGGGAGAGTCCAGGACGAGGCATCAGCCTGGGCTACAAGAGCCCTATCCGCAGCGTGACCCAGGAGATCTGGGGCAAAGACCTGACCACGGTGGAGGGGCTGGACCCTGACCGCAAGGACACCTACAAGAGGCTGATCGCCCAGAGCTCCCTGTCGGAGGAAGACCTCATCGAGCTGAAGCAGTCCCTGGCCTCGGCTGTGGTGGAGAACGACATCCTGCAGGCCAAGCTCAACAACGCCCGCCACGAGATCCAGGACAAGCTGGGCAAGACCAATGAGGTCAGTGGCAGAGCGGCGCTGTGTTTGTGCTGTTACGTGTCACCTCTGTTAGTAGAGTTTGGTCTTTGTCTGTGAAAAACATGTTGCTCTGGATGTCACTGAGATCACGAATAAGAAATGCAAGCAGTAGTGATATCGGTTAATGTGTGATTTTGGTTGTAGAATTTGGATTTTCAGAATAAATTGATGTAGTGTGCCAGTGGGTATAGATGACAAACTTTACAAAACCGCATACACACGGGGACTAGATGTAAAAAAGCACATGAGTGCTTATTCCATTATCCTCGAAATAAAAAAAAGTCATCTGAGCGTTTTGATTTGTTGCTTTACAAGATTCAGCGCTATATAAATTCCAGACATTATTATTATTATTACTTACTTTCTGAATTTATCCAACAAGGTTTGATTTTTAAATTTCATTGTTGTGGAGTTTTCTGGGTTGAATGTCGTCTTTTTCATTTGTGTTTATTTTTTCCAAAAAAATATGAACTAAAAAAATTGGACAGATATAGTCTTATGTGTGTACCTTCACAGACTTACAGGTACATGTGCGAGGATATGCATGCATCTAGTAACACGTGTGCATGCACGCTCATACGCTCACGCACGCACGCACGCACACACACACACATGCACACACACAAATCTACACAGAGGGTGCACGCGTCTCTCTCTCTCTCTCTCTCTCTCTCTCTCTCTCTCTCTCTCCCTCCCTCTCTCTCTCTCTCTCTCTCTATATATATGTATATATATATATTATAATATATATATATATATATATATATATAATATATATATATATATAATATATATATATATCTTCATTAAAAAAGACAATCCCTTCGCATCTTAGGGAATCAAGACGTGTTTCACACAACAACTTGACAAAGTCACAAAACCTTTTTTTCCCAACAGAACTAAGATTTTTTAAAAACCCTATCATTACTTCCCACGCAAAGGGGACGGGGATGTCTCAGTGGTCAGAGCACTCGCTTTCCCCCAGCCAAAGTTAAGCAGCATCGAACGTAGTTACCAATTGAATAGGTGACCGTTTGCGCGCCTTGGCTTCAGTACAGTTCCCCCAGTTCACCCAGCTATAAATGGGTACCTGCCCTCTTTAGGGTCAGGGAAGGTAAAGCAGCGAGGGAGAGGAGATGGGCGCCGCCCTCAATATGCTGGCCCCTGGAGAAGCTGAGGTCTCTGACACCTTGCTCCCCTACGACAACATAGGTTATGGGCATACCTTTAACTTTTTTTTCCACTTAATAATGATAATGATAATAATGTATGGAATTTATATAGCGCTGAATCTTGTAAAGCAACAAATCAAAGCGCTCAGATAACAATTTTTTTATGCGTGTGTATGCGGTTTTGTAAATTTTGTCATCTGTTTCCACCGGCACACAATGGCCTACTCTTTCGAACAGCGGAACAGGATTTAACGCGTGCGCAAGATGTTCTGCATGCGTTCGCACACGGGGCCTCGGTTTATAGTCTCATCCGAAGGATTTTGACATTCAGTTCGATTTTTTGGGTCAAACTGGGAAGAAAGGGCGAGGCTGGGAATCGAACCCAGAACCTCACGGTTTACTTGTTGGCAGGCAAACGTCTTAACCGTCCTGCCACCTTCCTTCCTAAGCTTGTGCCTGTGTCCCTGTCTCCCAAGGTTCTGGACGACTGTCGCCGACACCTGGCCAGGTCTCAGGCGGAAAACATGGAACTCAGAACGGCTCTGGAGCGGGAAAAGGAGAGAGCGGAAACTGGCGAGGCTCGTGTGAGAGACCTTCAGCAGATCGTGCAGCAGGTCCGATCCGACAACGACGAATTGGAACAGGAATTGGACCGCACCCTGTCCATTTTGGACCGGTCCAAACCCGGCATCGACGCTCTGAAGCAGCAGAACGCCCAGTTACAGGGCAGGGCCTCCGTGATGCAGGATGAGAACTCTACGTTGAAGAGGGTGAGGACAGAATGATTGTGCGTGTGTGTGTGTGTGTGTGTGTGTGTGTGGGTGGGTGGTGGGAGTGGTGTGTGTGTGTGTGTGGGGGGGGGGGGTGTCTGTAGTGTGGTGTGTGTATGTGTGTGTGTGTGTGATGTGTGTGTGTATTGTGTGTGTGTTGTGTGTTGTGTGTTGTGTGTGTGTGTGTGTGTGTGTGTGTGTGTGTGGGGTGTATGTGTGTGGGTGTGTGTCTGTGTGTGTGTGTGTGTGTGTGTGTGTGTGGATGGATGGGTGGATGGATGGATGGATGGATGGATAGTTAACAAGGCAGACATACATACATACAGAGAGAAAGACAGACAGATCTATTCACACAGAGATACACAAATACATACATAGATACGTACATAGATACATATATAGGTACATACGTACGTATGTACAGAAGTACGCATTTACATATGTATGTAGGCATTTAGGTACATACGTACGTACGTACAAGAGAGAGAGAGAGAGAGAGAGAGAGAGAGAGAGAGAGAGAGAGAGAGAGAGAGAGAGAGAGAGAGAGAGAGAGAGAGAGAGAGAGATGGGCTGCAAATTGTTCCTGTACACCATACAATACTTCTGATTGCCAATGTAAATGCGTATGTTTTAATAAGCCTACATCGTTCATACTAAACCGGAAACCAAAACAGTTGCAAAAGTATATTGCGACTGTACAAACCCAACCCACTAAACCCAACACAACACAACACACAACATCCCCCATCACAACAACAACAACAACCACAACCACAACCACCACCATCATTCCTGCAGGAGATGGACGAGCTCCGCAAGAGCCACTTCAGGTCCGTCAACACTATCCGGGAGCTGCGCCAGCTGCTGGAGGAGGTTCGGCAGGAACGTACCGACCTGCAGCAGAAGCTGAGCTCCGCGGAACGCCTGCAGAGCCAGGCCAAGGTCCAGTCCATCCTCCTGCACTACAGCCAGGAGAAGGGCGCCAAGGATGAGACGGAGAACGAGTTCAGCTCCAGCGGGGTCAGCTCGTGTTCTGAGAGGTCCAGAGCCACGTCCCACTTCCCCAGGTCCAGCTCTTGCAGCGGAGAGCCAGCGTCTAGAACGACCACCCCGGGAAAGGCGTCCGCGGGGAGTGGGTCGGCGGCGGGGTCTCCGCCGGCGGGGAGTCCGAGGCAGAGCCTGGATTACAGTTTTGATGACCTGTCGCCGCGTGTGCCGTCTACTTACCGCGAGATCTACCCTCACCGCAAACCCAGGTCAGATTGCTGTTGGAGTTGTGTGTGTGTGTGTGTGTGTGTACTTATCCTGTGTTCTCTCTCTCTCTCTCTCTCTCTCTCTCTCTCTCTCTCTCTCTCTCTCTCTCTCTCTCTCTCTCTCTCTCTCTCTCTCTCTCTCTCTCTCTCTCACTCTCTCTCTCTCCCGTGCGTTGTTTCCTGTTTGAGAGATAACTTGCCTGTTTTGTCACTTCTAAAAGAACTTACATGTTTTTTGTCATTTCCGATGTGTTCAAGATTTCTGGTCTTTCAAGTGTGTTTCTCTCTCTCTCTACTTTCAATACTACTTTCTCAAGCGTGTGCTCACATGACACATGTTTGATATTCAAGCAAAGGTCTGGAATGTTATAGAGTCAGTGACAGGCATAGCTGAAAAAACGGTGGTAAGAGTTTGTAAGTAAAATATCTAAATAAGTGCGTGTGTACTGATTCATTTCAATAACCATTATTCCTGAGTGTGTGTGTGTGTGTAACTCAGAAAGCTACAGATGTGTGATTGGGTTTTTTTCTACTTCTGCCTCTTTAATTCTTTATAAAGTTCACTAATCAGTCGCTGAAGTCTTTGGTGCTTGTGTAGTAGCGTAGTGTAGTATAGAGTTGACAGCCGTGCTGGTGTTGCCCACCCCCTCAGGTATCAGAGTCTGTCAGGGGAGAAGTACGGCGGCAGTCCGGACAGGCAGGCCTCCCCCGTGTCCTTCCTGGACTACCCGGACCTGCAGCACTACCCCGGCAAACCCCACCAGCTGGACCTGAGCCAGGCCTACCCCCCTGACCACCAGTTCACCAAAGCCTCCCCCCCTGACCCCGCCCCCACCCCTTACCGCCCTTACCTCCCAGACAACAAGTCCTCCTACTCCTGCGCCTCCTTGAGTGACACTTTTCTGGACGCTGAAGACAAACCCCCTTTACGGGGAAGATCCCTGGGCCGCGGCTTCAGAGAGTCCCGGTCCACCAGCAGCAGCCCCGTGAGGGGGCTGACCGGGGACCTGCTGAACCGCTCCTTCGACGTGGCCGTGTTCCAGCGCCAGAAGCGCCGCAGCGCCAGCTCCAGCCCGGGCCGCTTGCAGGACAGCCTGAAGGGCATTCTGAAGAAGGCGCGGGAGAGGAGCTGCAGCCCTCACTACAGGTACAGGATGCACTCGCCCCCGACACGCCTGGCCCCTGAGCTGAAGCAGGACAGGCAGCAGCTCATCTTCCCCCGCACACAGGCGGGCCAGGCGGCCAGGGAGTTCCAGCGGGAGCTGGACAAGGAGGATCTGATCCTGGATGGGATCCGCAACAAGCACAGCACCAAGTCCTGGTTCGAGCTGCAGCTGTGAGTATTTTGGCATGCAACTTTTGCTCGGCTTTTGGCTTGGAGGGTACCGTCCACACAGTGTGTTTATGCAGGGGCTGTCTCATGCAGGGGCAAGTCTCATGCAGGGACAGTCTCATGCAGGGACAGTCTCATGCAGGGACAGTCTCATGCAGGGACAGTCTCATGCAGGGACAGTCTCATGCAGGGGCTATCTCATGCAGGGGCTGTCTCATTTAGGGGCTATCTCATTTAGGGGCTATCTCATGCAGGGGCTGTCTCATTTAGGGGCTATCTCATGCAGGGGCAATCACAGAACATATATTGAACTTGGTAACTCACTGGGTTGAAAAGTATTTGCAGCGAGAGCACATGGTTTGGGTTTGTCACTTCTCACCCCTCTTGTCTCTCTTCTGTTTGTTTCTTTTCTTCTGACACTGTTAAATTTGTCTGTGATGTGCTGTTAATTCCATCTCCTAACAATACCAGTCAGTTAAAATATCACAACACGAAATTGATGTTCTCAAATTAAAGGTCGTGAATAAGTTAGTCAGAACAATACAAATACTGAAGATTTTGATGGTGGCAATATTATTGTGAAGATATTAAAACATCAGTGTTATTCCTAAATATAAACTGTATTCGTACGTTGTTGATTTTTGTTTTATTACCTTATCACGAAATAAACAGCCGCAAACTGGTATATGCACCAAAAACATGACGTGTGGGTTAAGATTAGGCTGATTTGATGTTATTGTAGCGACAATAGAGATAGCATTGCGGCTTTTTGTAGAAAATGCATGGAGCTTATTCAGATACAGAATGGAGGACTTTGTACATAGTGTTACTTTTCTATTGCTGGGTTCGTACAGAGTCAGTTAGCTGTGAGGATTTTGCTATGGTTTTGCGTTCGTAGCTCAACAGTGTTTTTCCCCTAAATTTTTGTGTCATACTAGTTTTGTGTGAAAACGTGCCAAAATCACCTTTGTGTCAAAAGACCTTGAAATTCTAGTGAAGAAAAGTAACTGGGTTATTGGAACATCTATTTGTTGTTTATTATTTCCAGCCTATGGACTAGAATACAACCACACATGATACAGTCATACTGTCATCAGACGAAGAAAACATGTGTAAAACATTAATTTGAAAAGATTTAAGTGAATACCAAAATTATACGTAAGATATTAAAGTTTGACCTATTGCCAGTGCGCCTTAAGCTTTTTCTTTTCTTTTTAGTTTTCAATCAAAGATTACAATCAAGCTATTGGGGGGAAGCCATCCAACAGTAGAATGAAGCTCCCGTATGTCAGTACAGCAACTGACCATCAAAAAATGACCTTAACCAAATATTTATAGAAAACATTTCTCAAAAGAGAAGGACTGGGGGAAAAAGGAAAGGGAAAATAATATTATAACTTTTTTAATCATAAAATTTAAAACTCCAACAATCGAAGTGCTAAAGACTAGCAGTAGCCGCGATAGATTGCAGTGGTATTAGCAGCTACAGAAATGCATGCAGTGCTGTGGTTATGTGTGTGAGTGTGTTGTGTGAGCGTGCATAAGTGCTGGAGATGCGTTGGTCAGCGTGTTGATCTGTGTTTTGTGTGCTGGCTTGCTCACTGGCCTGGCGGGCAGTGAGGAGGCTGACTGTTCTAGTGATGCTCAGTTACCGGACGTGGTGGGGTGAGTATGCACTCTGGCGTGTTGCTGCACGGGCCTGTGTAGGCTCCGTCACTGGTTCGGCAGTGTATACCTCATGTCCTGTATTGCTCTGTTTAGTATCTAGTATCTCCTATATCTCCTGTCAGAATTGTTGCCGTGTATGTCAGTGAAGCCTTAGCGTCCCTAGAACGGAATCTTCAGTCTGACCATCCTCTCCTGTATACAACTTCAGCTGCTTGCTTTGATTAGTCAGTCTGTTCCTTTTAGATGTGAGAACAATGTTTATACTAATAATGCGTTTTGCATAGATCTGAACTGATATACTACATACTTGACGATGATCTGAAGTGTAGTTCCAAAGCCTTATAATTATGTATATTTCATACAGCCTTGAAAATACTAACTACCAAAGGGAGATTCTCCTGTAAACATGTAGCAGCCTGTTTTGTATACATGATCCGTCTTTTCAGCTGAATGATTAATCTTTGCTTAACAAAACGTACCCTTGCCAAGCTTCTATGAGTGTAAGTGATTGAACTTAAATATTTATTACTTTGGGATAGTGCCAATAAAACTTGAACAAGATCGTTTATCAGAAGTGGATTTTTTAAAATATTGTCTCCGTAACCCCCTTCACTTCAAATTTACTAGCTACTATGCCACAATATTGATATTTATTTGCCTTGCCTGATATTACCAAGCATATATCATTTTAATCTTTCAAGAAAAAGTATGTAGCAAGTAGTAGTGACATAAGTCAGTCAAGTCACATTATCCGTGACGTATTTTGTGCTTATATTTTGTTTTGAATATCACCTTATTGTCGTCAGGTTGACAATTTCCCTGAAGGTTACATGACTACCGATTTACGAATAATCAATCAATTAACCAATCAATCAGCCAATTAATCAATAAAAAACAAACAAACAAACAAAGCAAGACCAACTACGAACATCCTTCTCCGTAGGCCCTCTCTTTCTCCATTTATATTGTTTTCTTCGTCCATATCAAAGTCTTTATCAGCGACATTTCTTAAGAGCACACAAAACAGAATAGGAAATAAATATTGTAAAAGCTCATACTGAACCTAGTTTTCTGCAAAGAGTTTCTCTCTTTAAACCCACTAGTGGACAGTAAATAGTTGTTGTTTTGTGATAGTGTGTTGTTTCTTTTTTTTTATTTCCAGTTTTTCTTATCGACAGTGTGCAGCTTTTATTGTAGTACATATATACAGACTTTGTGGTTGATTTTCTTATTATGGCTTAGTCGTTATCTTTTTGGTTGCGTTTGTATTGATATAGACGATCTGCTTTCCATACATTGTCATGTCTGTACACACACACACACACACACACACACACACACACACACACACACACACACACACACACACACACTGCTCTCTCTCTCAGCTTGATATTTTGTGTGTGCAACATTTTGTTTCCTTTAGTCAAGTGAAACTTTCATTTTTCAGTTATGCATAATGATTAGTTTCTAGACGTTTTCCCATTTAGAACAGCATATTCCTTCTGCTTAACTTCTGAATGCGAATCCTTAAGTGTTGTGTGCTTTGTCTTATGTATGTGATAATTCATTCCAGTTGATTTTACATATTTAATCCATTGATTATCAACTTAACTTTTCAGCAATAAACCATTCATATATCAATCTCTGCCACCGTCCCTGCCTCTCTCTCTCTCCCCCCCTCTCTCTCTCTCTCTCTCTCTCTCTCCACACACACACACACACACGCACGCACGCACGCACGCACGCACACACACACATTTTGTACATGCTATAAAACCCGTACTGCTATAGCCTGAGCACAAAATGTATGTTATCGTATATTATAAAGATTCATAAAACAAGCGGATGTCATTGAAATATTTCCGACATATTCTAAGAAAGTTTTTAGTTCCTCTAGACCCGGTTTTGTTGTTGTTGTTTTTGTTGTTGTTGTTGTTGTTGTTTGCTTTGTTGTACAAATATTTTGGCAAACCAGTTTTATTCTGAAAACAGTGCTGTGACTGATTTCATGTAAATCTGGTGACTGTAATATAATTTATTCTACATGAGAAGGGGGAGAGGGGAGTGAAGTGCAAGCAAGAAGGAAAAGAAGACCTGTGTCCAAAATGGGTTGTTTGTCTTTGTAACAGTGCGGAAGGAAGGGGCAGGGAATATTGTTCAGCCATGATGAAGAAATTGACAAAATCTTCATGACTGACTGATGGCTTTAGAGGTTAGAACATAAAATGATGCAATATTGAACTTTTAACGATGACAATAGTTTATAGAGAAGTGGAATATAGTTTAATGGAATGATATATTTCACGAAAAACCAAGTAGGCTGAGAAATAAAGGACAAAACAGAATAAAGTTTTGTTGCGGTTGAGTCATCTTTTACGAATACTGTCTTCTTTAAAGGTTATTTCTTCAGCTGTACATCTTACGACATAACGTCGTAAGATGAGCAACAAAAACGGCAGGAATAACCTAATAGGAAGGAATCATCAAGACTAAAACTAGACTAAAAATTATCATGTTTTACCCTTTTTGATAACAAAAAACTTGTTCACAAATACTTTGATATGTGACATTCTTATTGCCCATCAACTTCATATTTTTCTGACTGAAAAAACTCCAGTTAGAAATCAAATGGAGTTGATGGCTTGTTAAAATTGTGTCACAATGGACAGTGTACAATGCTGTTGTTAGTATCTGCATTTATACTATGTACAACCTTTACAGTCATGACAAATTGCAGCAGAAAATTTGGAATGCTTTCTACAGGAAAAGTGCCTCCCTACCAAGCAACAACACCAATGTTGAAACCTAGTTTTTTGTCTGCATGAATGTATTTCCTGGGGAGATGCCAAAATGTTTAACAACATTATCCATTCACTTTCTTTCCAAAGGACTGGGATTTTGTGTGTTTGCAATTTTTTCTAATTTTTTTTGGTACACCTTGTGTTTGATGAAAGCGGTATGTAGTTATGACAATAGTGTGAGTTTATTTCGGATTATTTTACAGGGAAGAGCACCTACTGCTGTCGGAGGAACAACGGAATTATGCCAATGAGCTGATCAAGAAATACACGGGACTGAAGCTGTGACCTCTAGCTAGCTACAGGTGAGGGCGAGTGCCTGGTGCCAGTGCACTGATGTGCATACTTGCTCACACACTTGTAGAGCTTATGCATGCAAGCAGCATGTGTGTGTGTGGGTGTGTGTGGGGGGGGGGGGGTAGGGGGGACTTATTTTGCTATAAAAGACAAGGAATTTTATGCGCAGTGACATGTAGGCATATGCGCAAGATGTTTTGCGTGCGTTCAGGCAAGGGACTTCACTTTATAAAATCTCATCATCCAACAGACTTTCGGGGAGTGGAAGTAGGCCTAGTCTCAGTGTCCACTCCAGGACCAGAATCCCCTGAACGAACTTTTCAGTAGAAAGAAGCATGACTCTATGTCCTCAGTTATCCAATCTGGTTTTTTTCTCTTTTATTTCGAGGATAATGGAATAAGCACTCATGCGCTTTTTCTAAAAAAAACATCCAGTCCCAGTATGCATGTACTTTTGTATTATTTTGTCATCCGTTCCCACCGGTACACAATGGCCTACTCTTCCAAAAAGCAGAACTCGGGGTCAGCCGATCACATGCTAACCACTAAGTTATTCCGCCCATAGATGGTATTAACATTACAATCCAGTGTCATACAAGAAATTACCGCTCTGAACAAATTATTTCCACTGCCAATAAAGTAACTCACTCTTTGTTTCAGATGTGAACGAAAGACACCGGGACCTCATTCAGATAAAGAGCACACACACGATGAATTTTCGACCTGATCTGACTGTGTCCTGTTCTGACCATGAACGCACAAGAGAAGGAGACTAGGACCCCCGTGAACACGAAAATCAAGAGGAAAAGATAGGCCTAGTCCTTGCCGCACTGAAGGAATAAGACAAAGTGTGGAAACAATATTGAGTGAACTGCTAGTATTTGAATAATAGACCGGTCTTTAGAAGTTAGGGATATTGTGGGTTTTTTGCTTTTTTAGCTCTTATCGTTTTGATTCATAGTTTTCAAACTGCAACATTTTGTTTTTTTGAAAGTATTGTATGGTAACTGTAGTTTATGTGAGTGATTATGAAGACTGAAGATCCGTGTAGACGCGTGTGTGTGTGTGTGTGTGTGTGTGTAAATAACTGAATGCCTGTCCTTGCTTGGTGTCAACACAAGTGCACACGTAGTCAAACTGAAGTACTTCGCGTGTGTGCGTGCTATTGTGCACAGACACACAGACACACATACACACACATACACAAACACACTCACAAAAACACACTCACACAAACACACACACACACACACACACACACACACATGCATGGTATCCACATTTGCGCAGAAAGAGAATGCCTTTTAGTGAAATTTCTCAGAATTTAAAAAGGATGTACATGATGTGATAACTATAACTGTGATAATACTGTACATAGCACTAATCCTTTACATTAATTTCCAAATGACTCGTGTTTTTATTTTGTTTGTTCAGTTACGCTTATGTTGACCAGGATTATTATCATGAGTAATTGAGATCAGTAGGGATGTAGTGATTCTGTGAACAATTCAAATTGGGGTGTCAAGGGTAAAAGCTATTGAGATTGAGAGAGAGAGATAGATAGATACATAGAGAGAGAGAGAGAGAGAGAGAGAGAGAGAGAGAGAGAGAGAGAGAGAGAGAGAGAGAGAGAGGAGAGAGAGAGAGGAGAGAGAGAGAGTGCCTGTGTGTGTTGTTGTTGTTGTCTTCAATTTAACGTCTGTTCACTCTAAGTGATATTAGACGAGTGTGTGTGTGTGTGTGTGTGTGTGTGTGTGTGTGTGTGTGTGTGTGTGTGTGCATTTTGTGTTTATCTGTATCATTTGTAAATAAAAAGCATGAAGCGACCAACCATGAAACAAACCCCAAACCCAGCCAACCAAACTTGAGCATATAACCACACACACACACACACACACACACACACACACACACACACACACACACACACACACATATATATATATATATATATACATACACACACACACACACACACACACACACACACACACACACACACACACACACACACACACACACACACACCTCATTTCATTCCCTCCACTTCAACTGTTTCTGCGTTTTGCATTTGCAGCAAAATGTAGTTACATGTCTCTTTACTGAACCTAGTAAGTATGGATCTACATGCCAGTAATATGGAAATGTTCTGAAGACGTTGGCATCAGTTTTACAACACACGTTCATGAACGGTAAGACCGCTGACATCAGTTTTACAACACACGTTCATGAAAGGTCAGACCGCTGACATCAGTTTTATAACACACGTTCATGAAAGGTAAGACCGCTGACATCAGTTTTATAACACACGTTCATGAAAGGTAAGACCGCTGACATCAGTTTTACAGCACACGTTCATGAAAGGTAAGACCGCTGACATCAGTTTTACAACACACGTTCATGAAAGGTAAGACCGCTTACATCAGTTTTACAGCACACGTTCATGAAAGATAAGACCGCTGACATCAGTTTTACAGCACACGTTCATGAAAGGTAAGACCGCTGACATCAGTTTTACGACACACGTTCATGAAAGGTAAGACCGCTTACATCAGTTTTATAGCACACGTTCATGAAAGATAAGACCGCTGACATCAGTTTTACAACACACACTTTCATGAAAGATAAGACCGCTGACATCAGCTTTATAGCACACGTTCATGAAAGGTAAGAACGCTGACATCAGTTTTACAACACACTTTCATGAAAGATAAGACCGCTGACATCAGTTTTATAGCACACGTTCAAGAAAGGTAACACTCTTAAGATCTGAGACAACTGGTAAAGAAAATCAATATAAAAACTAACCAAACCAATTTGTCACTAACATTGTTGTATATATAATATAACATTCAAATCCGTCCAAGCCCACACAAAATATGTACATGACTATTCCATGCACTGATGTTGTGTTTTTCCCCCAGCAAGATTTTTTGCGTAAAATTGACTTGTTTAGTCGTGAGTGTGTTTTGAGACTTTCTCTGATTCAGGTTTTGACAACTACACACCATTATCTTCCTACAAGTGCCTTTGTCACTGATATTCTCTGTGATATATTTCAGTTTTATATTATATATGTGATAATTTGCAACTGTGTGGACATTGTTTTCTTATATTCCCCCCCCCCCCCCCCTCAAGTTCAGTCCCATGGTCAACAATAATGCTGAAGTCTGAACTGTGTTAGTGACAACTTTTTGGATGAATACTGATTTCCCCAGGGATGGGGTGTTCCTTGCATGCTCTAGTCTTTGACAATCAGTATTAGAGTGCTTTCTTCCAGCCACCTGTATCCACTGCAGAATGTCGACCTTTTACACCATGATAATACGTATCAACATATATCAGATCATATCAGTGTGTGGTGTGAGAGATAGTTGTACGAATCTGCTAGTGTTGTTTTATAGTAATCATAAAAGTGTTGAAATATATTTTACATTTCATGCTTTGTATTCTCAACATATTTTACCTAATAAGCTTTGATTAGCAAACTGTATTATCATTTTGTTTTGAAATGAGATCCGGTTAAAAGGATTCACTAGAGTGGAAATCATTGGTTTCAATACATTTTAAAAGCCCAAAATGATTTATTATAATTTATCTTAGTTTATGTTCTGCTTGTATGAATTTCGTTGCTAAAGTTGTTGGAACAGCAATGACCATTCCGTGATCTTGCCACTGATTTATTAGGATGGTTTCTGCACACACACACAAAGTTTTCTTTCAGTGATGTTATTACTTGATTGTAGATTTTGTTGTATATTACTACATTGATACAATAATGATTTACTTGATAGAAGATGTAAAAAAAATACCATTTTGGTTTAGAGCAATGAACGATAGAATGAATAACTTTTTTTTTCAATGATAAAAGACGTAAAATCCTTCATAGATTTTAGTCAAGAAAAAAAAAGGGTGTTTTTACACAGATATTGAAAAATATGTGTCACACACACACACACACACACACACACACACACACACACACACACACACACACACACACACACACACACACTTTACATTAAGAAAAATATATTGACTGACAATTGATATTGCTGCCTGTTTGAAAATTAGTATTCATGTATCAATGAATTCCAAGCAAGCTAGCTAGCAGTATGATTTGATGACCAACTCATATACTGTGATACCCATCAATATCATCAGTCATGCCTTCCATTACGTTTAGTGATACTGATTTTCACTTAGTTTATGCTCCAGAGTTTTTGCATAGGTTATAAAATATGTCGCGTAATGATCTTCCCCCATTGCTACTTTATTTTTTGTTTTCGTTATTGATTTTTGTACCATTTTTTGTGAAAGAATCAACTGCCTTTCTGTTTGTTTACACTGTCCTGTTTATTCAATAACAGGACTTTATGGTTTTGACAGTGATGTGTTGCGAATGTTGAATTTTGGGTTTTTATATATAGTGTGACCATTTGGCATATAGCTAGTTGTTTGCTACTGTTAAGCTTTGTGTGTTTGTTGGGGTTTTTTGTTTAGTTTTAGTCACAGGATTTTGTTTTGATGGTTTACAAACTGTTTTTTTAATGCAAAAATGCCATTCATAGTTGTTGATGTTGTTGTTGTTGCTGTTGGGCATTCCCAGGCTCAACAGCTAAGGGGTCACCCAGAACATGCCACTCTGCCTCACTCGTCCCACCTAGGAATGGCTGTGAGATCATCAAGTACACACTGGAAGAGAAGTGTGCATGTATGGCTTGTTTAACTTAGTACCTCACCATATCATAGGCAGCCATGCTCCCACTTCAGATGACGTTTCCCTCCTCCTTTAAAGGAGAGTGCAGGTTGTTATGCTAAGAGCTTGTCACGGCTGATGATCATCTCAGCGTCAGAGTTTGAAGCATAGCAACATTTCAGTGTGCACTGTGGCACTTAGCCGACATCAGTAAGAGGCAGCGCAATAGGCCTGGATCATTGTAGTTGTGCAGAAACCAGTCTTGAAGCAAACAGCTTGCTTACGAAAAAAACACCCCCAAACCAAAAGTAACTGTCCCTTTATCATCAACTAGAATAAGCTATAATGGAACATCGAGATAACTTTAACAAAACCTTAAGTGCTATGGACACCACACCATGTACATTTTTTTAACAGTAGCTGCTGTTTTCATTTTAAAATCACAGAAAAAGCCAGTCTACAATGTTTATATGGTGCTTTTTAAAAAATTTTATATTGACAGAAAAAAAAGAGAAAATGCATTTTGTCACACCACATCGGTAGGCCTATGACGCCTAAGCCATTATTCTATGGGGACACCTGTTATTGGCAAGAGAGCTTGATAAAGAATGTGATAAAAGTAGTATATGATATAAGCAAGCCCATGTAGGCAATAATCTTCTTTGTCGAATGCTCACACAGTAACTGTTGTTGTCTGTCCTTAGAGCAAAAATGCGTTGTGCTGCCGTTTAAACACCTGACAAGTCAGGCCCAGCACATCAGGCTTCGGCGTGGGAGAGAACTATCATCTTTTAAGTCTTTCAGGAAAAAAAAACAGCAGGGGAAAGGACCAAAAAGGCAGAAAATAGGCAAGAAGGAAGTGACAGGAAGAAACGGAACAAGGCAGAAACAAAGAGGGTAGAAAAAGGGGATTCTAAGCACAGAATTTCCAGGAGGCGGGGATGCTATTTATACCTACATGCCCCCAGAGTCTCCACAAGGGACTGACCAGAGTGAAGATGGAGGCCTGAGAAACTGCCCTGTGGATTCCTGACCAGTGATAAGACTAGATGTTAGTAAGCTTGCAAGACAAGTTTCGCAATTTCGTGTCTTGCATGCAATTTTGACAAATAACTGAAATCTACTAGAGGAAAAAAAAAAGTCCAATTAATTAAATATTCAGGTATCTTGATGGATCCCCGACTACAGTTGTCTTTGTGTAAAGATCATGATATTAAGTTTTACGATGATCTAAGCTCACTTTCACTTCTTCATGAGTCACTGTACTGACAACATAATCATGTGCACCCTGCAGAAAGCTTTGTCTCTAAATAACATTTAACAATCACATGGCTTAAACATTGTTCTTTCATGTGCTGGGTGAGAATGAATGTTTAATTGCAAAAATATCTGTAATATAGTAAGCACACGAACTGAGTTAACCAAGTTAATTTTTTTTATAAAAAACAACCAAACACTAGAAATGATTACTAGTTAGATTGTACTCTACAACCGTTTTCTTATTATGCTTTTATGATATGAAATAATTATGCAGAGGTCAGTTTTTCTTCTTCAAACTGTACATGCAACAATTATTCAAAATTACAATATTTTACAAAAGAGAGAAAGAAAATTACCTTACATTAAAAGAGACTTTCAGTTTACAAAAAAAAAAAAAAATTAACCATTACATTTTCTTTCACTGAAGTTTATCTGTTCATTAAGATCCGAGTATCCCTTTTTTAAAAGACACAGTTTAAAATTAGCCAGATTTGCTCTTTTAAATTTTTTTGTACTGAAGCATTGTGACACATTCTGAATTGATGGGCTACTCCAGTGAGTTTAGCATCGAACATATCATCTGAAGTAACCAATGCTGCAGGCTTAAAACTCTGCAAAAGTGTCTGTTCAAAGGCATTAACATTGATACTGACTCCATTTCTCTGAAAGTCCTTCAGATGAGACTGTAAACTGAGGTCCAGTGTGCAAAACAGGCATAAAATCTTATACACGATTTTTAATCCTATCCACTTTACTTAGAACACTAGGCCAGCTATGACCAGTGACTGGAGAATATACCCAGCATGCATCCTGTCATGCCACTTGGAAAAGGATAAGTTCAGCCAGGTTCTACTTGCCCTCAACACACGGCCTGAACATTGACTGCAGTACTACATTGACTCCTCAAGCAGTCATCAGAGAAGTCAAGTCAACCATCTCAGAGAATTATGTTCCAACTGAAATTTAGTCATTATGTTTGCGTAAATGTAATTTAAGCTGTTTTCAGTTACTGAAAATAGTATCAAGCAGAGAACTGTGGTCATTGTCACAAGGTATAAAGCTCCATCTTCTAATCACCTCATCACCCCACTTCAGTCAGAGAACAAAAACCATACAAGGTATTGTGAGTGATGAGTTGTTTTAACTGTGAATGAGGTTCAGTTTTGTGTATGATTCGGAGAGGCACTTGCCTTTATCTTAGATCTTTGTGGGGGAAAAAAATCTATGTGTGAGATCCTGAGAGAATTCATCCTTCATACATAAGAGAAATATTTTTATACATATTGTTCACTGTAACATCTGTGTGCATGAAACGACATTGTTTTTGGGTTGTTGTTTTTTTTCACTTGACCTGGTTTATGTCCTGAATTACGGTTTTTCATTATGTTAATTTTTATTATTTGCTATGGTTACTATGGCATATGAACATGACAACATCATTTTAAATGCCTTTTACAGTCAGATTTTTTCCCCTTCAAATTTCTAACTAGTATGAGAATAGTAAAGTCATTCAAAAAATTGTTTTACCGGTTATTGTAGTTGAAATTTGCACTGTGAGTAGAAGGCAGAGTGGTTAAAATATTTGATATTTGTTGTTGCAAATAGTATGTTTTGAAGATTTTTACAAATGCTTCTTGACAAATTACACACCATACTGTGTAAATAGACCATTAAATTATATGCCAGATTACTTTAAACACATTTTTTCATTAACTTCTTTTTCTGTTCAAAGTGTGTGTGTGTGTGTGTGTGTGTGTGTGTGTGTGTGTGAGAGAGAGAGACAGAGTGTTTGTGTGTGTGCATGTATGTATGCATGCACATGTGCATGTGTTCATCATTTTAACATAGTAATATTGGACAAGAAAAGATGGGGTTTTTTTGTTAGTTTGTGCACACATGTGTATACATAAAAGTGTTAGGGGAAAGGGGGGGGGATGGTCTGTGAGTTTTTTTCTACTGCCATAAGACAAGGCTCCTGTTGCCACGGGTTCTTTTACATGTTACACATACTGCACATGGGACTAAAAGACTCCCCTGAAAAAAAAAATAGCACATAGATTATCCGCACTTGTTCCTGTAGATCAAGAGAAAGCTTTCACAAAGTTTTGAAGCCAGGATCTTGGCTTTCTACATGTATGGATTACTGTATGTCCAAACTGTATAGCTGTGTGTTGGCACGCATGAATGCTTGTTCTGTTCATTTGTGTGCACACGCATGCATGCCCATATGTGTGAGCACATTATTTTATTTATTTATTCTTTTATATCGAGGATAATGGAATAAGCACTCATGTGCTTTTTTTACCTTCAGTCCCTGTGTGTATGCGGTTCTGTAAATTTTGTCATCTGTTCCCACCAGCACACAATAGCCTACTTTTATGAACAGCGGAACAACTGGATTTACCATGTGCACAAGATGTTCTGCATGCATTCGCACATGGGGCTCGGTTTATAGTCTCATCCAAGGACTTTTGGGGAGAGTGGAGTCTGCACTGATGTTAACTCCAGGGAAAAAATCCCCTTGAAAGGCTTTGATCCCATGCACTTATGAGTGTTTTATTGTATGTTCGTGTGAACACTGAGCTTGTACATATCTCTTGTGAGTGTCAAGGCTCAATAGACACACATGCATGAGTATATACACTCATACTTGTGTATGTGCATAGCTGTACATAATTATGCATCCAAGTATTTTTGTTTTGTTTTTTTACAAATTTGCTTAACATATGTATATAATAGTTTTTATTTCATTCAAATGACCTTTTAACCCCCTCCATTTTCATTTTATATGATGAAAAAGTAACACCACATAAGAGCACATTTCAGCATTTTCTGTACATAATTTGTTGATCTAATTTAACAGTCTCTCTCTCTCTCTCTCTCTCTCTCTCTCTCTCTCTCTCTCTCTCTTCTTTGTAAGGTCAAGATAAAAGAAAATAAGAGTGAAACGCTTGGTCTTGCATACATTTTTATTTAAAACATTTCTGTAGAGAACACTCATAAAAATCCAGATCAATGAGTATCATAGACAAAACTGGCTTCAGATGCTGCTCACATCATAGTTTTTCTTTTAACCTCATTAATAAGTTCATAAACCTCGTATTTCAGCTTGTAAGAATGATTGTTTTTCCTTTCATATTTCAATTCTGAACAATGAAATAGATATAATCCCTGAGGGGTAAACATTTCTTCCCTAAAATCTTTCATTAGTTTAAAAAAAAAAAGGGGGGGGGGATGGTGGGAGGAGGATGAAAGGGGGGGGTATGAAAAAAGTTTTTTAAAAAATAGAGAGAGATGAAGGCAAGGAGAAAGAAAGAACATTTGTTAGGAACAAGTTCTCCATTTGTTGAATCAGTGTTCAATGTTCAATCCTCGAAATCATTTTCTTATGTATTCGGGAACACCCAACAACTATTTTCTTATCAACAGAGTGAAAATATTTGACATCCCACCTCTGAAACAACTCTGGGGTAAAAATAAAACAAACCCCAGCCAAACAACAACAACAAAAATACGATCACAACTGAAGAGAATATGGAATCAATGAAGAGGTAGGCTGGGAACAAATTTTTACAAATTATTGTCGAAGTGAAGTGTATTAACACCATCCCTGCATTAAGGTAAAGAACCTCTCTTTCCCAGTACATGTGCGATGTACACATTTGTACGCTACCGTAACCCAGTGGTGGGTGATACAGAGGGAAGGGCTAGTAGATGACTGGTTACCCTAAGGCAGGTTACCCATACGTAAATGGTTAACAGAGTGAAAATATGTGCACCTCCAATCCCTGAAACAGCTCTAAGGTAAAAAATGCACGATCAGAACTGCACAGAATATCACTATGTGGCATCAATGAAGAGGTAAGCTGTATAAATGCTATTAAGTATCGTGTAAGTGAAGCGTCCGTTAGCGGAGACATCAGAACTACCATCCGATGAAACAGGATCCTCGCACAATTTGCTGGTGCGTTCCTATAGTCTGTGGGGATGCACTCCTGTTAACACTATCCCTTCGTTAAGGGAGAGAACTCCTCTTTCCCAGTAAATGTTAAGGTTAATGCTTCTTTGACAGGGGAGGCAATTCAAATCCCCTTATCACACCTCAAGGGGAGGCAATTCAAATCCCCCTATCACACCTGTACAAAATGTACAACAGCTTGTACACAGGGAAATTTGTTTTCTCCCAGACTATCAAAAGTAAGCCAACAATTCTTCTGCTACACACAAATGAAAGATCTGGGGAAACAAAACCAAACCCTGTGTGCGTGTGTGCATGTGTGTGTGATGTGAGTGCATGTGTGTGTAGAGTATGTTTGTTGATGTATCATCTTCAAAATAAAATGTCAAGACTTGGTTAAAATTATGTGCATAAAATGCACATTATTTTTATCATCATCACCATCATCGTATAATCATGATGTTTGGCTTTGAATAATTTTTATTCCGCAAGAAAATAAAAATCTTATTCTGACATAAACCAGAAATGTAGCATCCAGAACACACAGTATGTCTTCAAACAATAAAACAAGGAAGCCTACCTTTCCCTTTTCTCTAAACAGTGAAAGGCGCGTTGCTTCAAACCAACAATTTTACTCCATCCCCAAAATGATCTCGCTTTATCTTTCGAACTTTTGAACCTACCTAAAAAGGTATTTGTTATCTTAGGCTTTCTCACCTACTGCACACAATACAACCTCTAGAAATGAATATCATTTTAAGATAATGACTTTACGTTATCCATCAACAAGCTTCTTCAGTTTTCAAAGAAGGGATCATCATGTAGAGACTATTACATATATAATTATGACACCATATCTGCCTACACTATAATATCTTGTTAGCAACTGTGGAGAAGGAAGAGAAACAAAACCAAATATGTCCAACGCCAAAGGTGCATCAACCACGGCCATCCTTCTCCCTGCAGTCTGCACTGGGAAAAGGGCAGTCCGGCATCAACCGCTCCATTTGCTCAGAGTGGGGTTCCAGGTACACGAGCTCTCTGGTAAGGAGTTCTGGAAAATAAAGGACAACCACAAAAAAAGCAATGCTGGATGATCATTTGCATCTCCCTACATCATGTGTGTGTCGCTCTCTCTCTCTCTCTCTCTCTCTCTCTCTCTCTCTCTCTCTCCATACATACATGTAGACATAGATAGATACATACATAGAGAGATGTGTGTGTGTGTGCATGTGTGTATATTTTTCAATGTTGAGGGAACTTACAGTCATGTGTGCTGTACCTTCCCACTCCTCTCCGAACTCAAAAAAACACAACTGCACAAACATGTACACGTGCACACATGTCTGTGCATACACTCCCATTCACACATATTTGCAAGGTATGCACACACACACACACACACACACACACACACACACACACAAATACACACTCCAAGCATCTAAATAATGTTATGATGATATTGATCTCCAAATGAAAGTGAGTGAGTGGATGTGTGTGTAGCCACACAGATGTTTACCCGCATGATAACAATGGTAACACATGCACGAATATTTTCATATTAACACAGGTGCTTACACACACACAGAATATGAGTAGCTTGAAGTACACACTCACACATACACCCACATTCCTACACATGCATACCTAAACATACACACACATGTATGCCTACACACACACACACACATCTTAATACACACAGTGTGCCGGTTCACACTGAACTCTTTACTTACCAGAACGGCCATGTCCTCTTCAGGGATGGACCAGTCAAAGACGTCAGCATTTTCCACCAGTCGGTTTTCTTTGACCGTCTTGGGAATGGTGATGTAACCCATCTGGACGCTGTAGCGAATCAGAACCTGGCCCACTGTCTTGTTCAGCCTGCAGACATAGAGTGAATCAGTCTTGTTCAGCCTGCAGACATAGAGTGAATCAGTCTTGTTCAGCCTGCAGACATAGAGTGAATCAGTCTTGTTCAGCCTGCAGACATAGAGTGAATCAGTCTTGTTCAGCCTGCAGACATAGAGTGAATCAGAGTCTGGCCCGCTGTCTTGTTCAGCCTGCAGACATAGTGTGAAACATCTCACATGAAATACTGTGAGTTGAGCAACCAAACTTTAGAAAAAAAGAATATGACAAAGGGTTCAGCTTCTACTCTGTCCAGCGCTCAGACAAGTAATTACTGTTGTCTTGTCCTATGAGCGAAAATGCATTGTGCTGCCATGGGAGTTTTGGCACCCAAATAGACAACAAAATAAATTTCCATTCGCACTTTTGGTGTTTTGGGTTTGGTTTTTTTTTAGCAGCTTTTCGTTGAAACAAAATGTTATGGGAGTAATATGACCAAATTGTAAGTGGTTGCTAACAGTTACGGTGGCCATGTTGAAAAATAACAACAAACCTAAAAGGTTGTTTCATTATATATATATATATATATATATATATATATTCCTTTTTTTTTTACCATTCTTTTACATCTTTTCTTGAGTTCCTAAGGAGGAATTCTTAAACTATGAATAAATGCATCTGTGAGCTCTAAGCAAAAAATGCATTTTTTCGCTACTAAAAAAGAAAGTCCCACAATACAAACAGGATTTTATTATCATAACTGCTACATTTAATGTCATATCTAAAATTCCTTCCGAGGGGGTATAGGCAATGGTATGACCAGCATTTGTGCCAATTTTCATGTCTTTTTTGTTGAATATTATTGAAAATGGCCCACATACATATAATGAACAAAAATAAAGAAATGAGAAAATTACCTTTTTCTTAACTGACTTATCAAACAGAAACACAGAGGGGAGGTTATAAAAAATGAAAAAATGATTTTTATTGCAAAATATCACATGACTTGTAGGTCTTCTGTAGTGAAAATTGACCACCTACACATTCAAGCTCACAAAAATACCAACAACTCAGAATCACCAATAATCAAGGACAATTGTATTTTTGCTGCCAAACATCCCCCTAAGCACCTGACAAGTCAGGCCCAGCACATCCAACTTTGGCGTGGGAGAGAAATGTTATCTTTTAAGTCTTTTTGGAAAAAAGGCAGGAGAATGGGCCGAGAAGGCAGAAAACAGACAAGAAGGAGGTGACAGGAAGAAAAGGAACAAGCCAGAAACAAAGAGAGGGATAGAAAAGAGGGAATTCCTAGCACAGCCTTTTCAGAAGGTGGGGGTGTTATTCATACTGACAGGTCCCCGCATCTCGACTGGGGAAGGGCGCAGCTAATGCGACTTAAAATCTGGAAACAATGTACAGAAACACGATTAAGCACTTCAGATCATGGTCACATTATATTGCTTGTTTGCAAACTTAATGTGTGTATACATGAACAATAATACTTAAGAAATAACCACTCACATGCTTTTTTTTACAAAATTCTGTGTGTGTGTGTGCGCGCGCGCGTGCGTACATGTGTGTGAGCATACACGCACGTGCGTGATTGCATGCATGTGTACATATGCACATGCATGCATGAGAGTATACACATGCATTTTTTTTAATACATGTACGAGTGAGACAAACACCATAAGCAGCGCCACTTTCCCGCACATACAAAATGCCTGATACAGACAAAAATCACAAACTCGTTCTCACACACTTACTTCTTCGCCAAACCACCAATGGTAGGATCGTCCATCTTCTGACCCTTGACCAAAGGGCTGTAACCCATGACAGCAATGTCGTTTTGCCGACAGTACTTGACCAGGTCGCATCGTTTCAGCCAGGGGTGCAGCTCGATCTGATTGACGGTGGGGGTGGGCATCCCCGCCCTCTTCAGCTCCTCCAGGTGATGAATGCCAAAGTTGGACACGCCTAGAGACCTGAAACGCAATAGTAGTAATAATAATGATGATGATGATGATAAAATAATAAAAACAACAACAAACACAAGAAGAAGAAGAAGAAGGAGGAGGAGGAGGAGGAGGATTCTGTATAGAATTCATGTAAAGCAACAAATCAACTGAAACAGTGTAAGTAGCAGAAAAACAACAATGTTTTCAACATATATATATATATATGGGTTATTCTCAGAAACATGTGAGGTTTTTGTGACATAGACCTTGAAAAATAAATGTCATTGGAAGTTTATGGCTTTTTGTTATATTTTAGAGTACTCTGTCATAATCTGCATTCTTTTGAAAAAATTATGAAATATTAATTGGTTTCCTAGTATTTGATGAATTAAAGTTTATTTTTAGCCGTGTTGCGGTTGTGACATAGAAACCAAAAGTAGCATAAATTAAATCTTTGTACTCAGAATATCAAACAAAAAACACTCCAAAATGCTGTTGTTTTCATTTATAAAACAAATCTAACATTTGGAAGTATGACAATCACTGACAAAGCATATTTTTGGCTATATTTCTAATGACACTTTAAGACAGTTTTGTACGCCCAGATTTAAAGTTTTGTTTTTTGTGCTAGTGACCACAGGAAGCATCACAAATTAGCCTAAACTTTATCCACAGAATCATATAAATAAAACAACAATTTTCTTTACACAAGAATGGAAGCTATTTCAAATTAATACCTTATAAAAGTAATATGTTGCGGTTGTGACATGGAAACCGTTTGGTTGTGACAGGGAAACCCACCCTTCAAAATAACAAATCATGGAAGTGTAGCAATTTAAACATACATTTTAAAAAAAACAACCCCAAACTTAAATTGGAAACAATGCTTCTTGTAACATTATTCATACTGATTTATCATTTTATATGATATATTATGGTTGTGACATCGAAAACCGTTTGGTTGTGACATGGAAACCACACCCCTCAAAGCACAAATCATGAAAGTGTAGCAATTTAAGATCAAATTGAAAAAACACACCCATCTCAAATGAGAAACAATGCATTCTTGTAACTTTATTACATTGATTTATTATGTTAAGACTTAGAGTGACATGATATTAATCAATAAACTTTTATCTACATTAATTTATCATGCTGGAGTGATATAATATCAATCAACACAGCTAAGTCCGTTTCTCTCATCTGACCTAGCGCTTTCCTTTCATAATTAATGATTAAAATATGAGCTCATGAGTGCATAGTGCTTTTATATCAAGTCAAAATGCAGTTTTAAAAAAACGACAAAAAACAATGAAATCATATTCATTCTTGGCTTTTTTTTTAGTAAAAACCAAAATTAATTGTCGATCAAACTTTGTTATGATTGTCAATTGATTACAAATCATCACCTTTGCTGTGTTGTTGGGTTTTCTTCCTTTAATATTTTTAACACTTTGAATAACAGAATATCTAAGTTATTTCTTCTTCATTTTTTGTTTTACAGGCAATTAATTCTTTTATTTTATTTGGGGAAATAGAATCCTTCAAGCACTTCAGCATTTGCTGGTGCTTTTTTTCCCTCACATTTCAGCTGCTTTTTTGTCCCACATCTAACATGATCTAAATAATTTCAAACTGATTTAGGACTGTTTAGTTCTCTCTCTCCCCTCTCTCTCCTCTCCCCTCTCTCTCTCTCTCTCTTCTCTCTCTCTCTCTTCTCTCTCTCTCTCACACACACACACACACACACGATTTGATTTATATTGTAACAGTTAAAAAAAATTGTTTTGGGCATAATCACATGCATCCATGGCATATGTATAGTGGGCACCCTGCCCCCCTTTATTTCTTTTATCATAAGACTCCCACCTGGATAAGATCTACTTTTCTTAGACACTGCTCTTCCTTGTAACTGTCCCCCTCATTAGACTTCTCCTTTATAACACATAATTTTGTGTGTGTGTGTGTGTGTGTGGGGGTGTGTGTTTGTGTTTTGTGTGTTGTGAGAGAGAGAGAGAGAGAGAGAGGGGAGAGAGAGAGAGAGAGAGAGAGGGGAGAGAGAGAGAGAGCTAGAGCAAATAATTATAGTATGTAATGTTGGGGGGTGAGTGTTTTTGTGTGGTGTGGTGTACAAAGCGCATGAGAGAGAGAGAGAGAGTGTGGTGTGTAGTATGTGTGTGCGGAATGTGGATGCGGACGTGTTGGTGTGTGGTGTGGTGTGTGTGGTACAACACAAATAAAAATTTAAGCATGTGAATTGCTTAATTCTGCTGAAAACTTGTCATAACCAATTTCAACTGTAGTGTTCTGCTTTTTATGTCAATGTGAAAGTGGGGCAGTTGTGTGTTATTTATTTTGTTATCAACGGCTTGCTTGCACATTAAAGATGAATTGGTTCAAATGTTGACAAGGGGAAAACGGAAACGAACGAAAAAAAAAAAAAAGCCACCTCATGATGTGGTTTTCACATAACTGACAGGGCTTGTAAAGTTTTAGGGAGTATGAAAAAGTTTAACTTAGGACTTCCACATGTACCTATCTCTCAAATGAACTAATTAAGGAAGAACGTCATTGTTGATGGGGGAATTTGAAGCCTAACGGAACTTTAAATGGTTTGAAAACGAGTGACGTGTTTGGTCGTGACCAGAAACGGGAGCTCTGTCATGCCCAGGTTGTAGCAAACTTAAAAGTCACTGCGATGACGTTTTAGCGTGCATTTACGGTTGACTCATTTTGATTAACAACGATGTGTGATCAATCATTCCCTGAAATCACACTAGAAATCTGTACCGGAGAAAAGGGGCGATTTATTACAGTAGATCAGAGTCGTGACACAAAACCCTATTCCGTTCCTGTCGACTACACGAGCTAAACGTTTACGCCAAATTTTCAACGTGCGGGTTTCACAGAACAAAATTTTCTGCAGGTTTATATTTCAACAACTAACCAGAGCATCCATATTTAAGGGAACAATAACTGAATGAGAAAACGGCGAGACTATTTTACGTATGCTTCTAGTCTAACGGCCGGAAGAAACAAAGCTATCTTGTTTCGTGTCACAACCACGTGGTTAATAATGAGTTTACAGATCACGAAATATTCCCCATAAAATACATTTCAAACACTGAAAAAATCACTTCTGTCGCTAATTGTTCGAAATAAAACACGAATAGCATCTATAAAAGAAAAAGAAAGTAAACTTCCAACAAAGAATGTTGCTGTTGTACAAGAAAACGTACTATTTTCGTTCAGCCTAACCGTAAACGCCGCACAACAAAACTGGATCTATTTATATTTTGTGCAAAATTTATTTCTTGCACATAACCATCATTTTCCACAAATTACATAGAAAGGCTTTTTATTTCTTTTTGATAAAAAATAACGGTCATCAAATCAAAACGATCGGTTTAAATGTACCCACAGCTAACAAGCCAAAACTGTTGCAAAAAGAGAACCTGACAAAAACAAGCAAATTCGTTAATTTTAAACACAGTTTACGATTATAAACCCTGGTTTGGGAAAAGTAAAAAACTTTGAAAATAAAATATTTTCTCTCTTCATAAAAAATGCGACAGAAGCGAGTAAAGGCAAACTTGATTTAATGCTGCCGTGCTTTAGCGGTCGGTCGTGACATGAGAATTTTGAGAAGACAAAGACCGGCACACCTATATAGCATCGCGATGTTCCTTTTGGGGTGAAAAGTAGTGCCAGAGATATTTTAGGTCAAGGTTGAAGTGCCAGCGATAAAAATCTCGGTCATGAAGGAATGTGCCGGTTTTGCAAACCCAAATTTTAACGTCGTCGGATTGTGACGTTTAAAAATAAAAAACCATGTTGAAATCTGGAGTTTTCAAGCCATGAAGGGGAGGGGGCTTGCTGACAAAAAACACGTTTTTTTATATCTGTTAACTGTTATTTAACATGGAAGCTATAATGTGTTGATGATATCGTATAGTTCTTTGTGAGTGAATTTTTAAAATTGGGCCTGACTTTGGAAACTAAGCGTCACGACCACAACGGGTATTTAATCCACCCTCTATTTAATGTTCATGATAAAAAAGGAAGTGTTTCTGCTTGGGAGTTTGGAACAACATCTGGCATTAATTTAATACAAATTGTGTTTCAAATTAGCTGTCTTTGAAGTCAGAAGAACAATCTGAATAACGTATGCACCATCATGTCACAAATCCGCCTTTGTTGGAATGAGCACATTTTGTAAAAGAAAATTCAATATTTTTAAAAACAAGCACAAGTACTCATTACAACTTTTAAAATTTATTTATTTAATTCAAACATAACCAGTAACCAGCATTCACTACAGTTACAAACTAAATTCAGTCAAATGGTAGATGTGTGAAGTAGGTCACTATCATACCTCACATGTTTCTGAGAATGACCTATATATATATATATATATATATACACATATATATACATATATATATAGACATACACACACATGTATACTTACTATACCTTCATAAAAATGTTTTGACCACAACATTTTTATAATAAATTAATTGTATTCACTTCCAACAATGAAGCCATGATTCAAAATTTCAAAAGTCTGTTTGCTTATAAGTTTCTCATGGAAATCTGCTCCAAAAATAACATGAGAGGAGGTAAAAAAAGTTTTAAAAAAGTAAGATACAAGGAAAAAAGAACAACAAACAATAAGAATAAAATAAAATTAACAATATAAAATGAAATTCACATACAATAGAATAAAACAACACAAAACTAAACCATTCAAAATCAGAAAAGATATGCAGAAACATGCTCTCTCTCTATCCCCCCCCCCCCCTCTCTCTCACACACACACTCACGCACGGATTGCTGCTCATTGCCTCCGTTTAGTAGAGAATCTGCCGCAGTCATTAGTGTCAGCTATCTGACTTCTCTATAAACACTCCTGCTGGTCAGGCGTTACAGCACGTACACAGTCTACTGTTTCATCAGCTTTTAGTGGTATCCTTGCTACAGCTGAAGGTTTGTTCATGAACCAATTCCTGTACAGCTCATAATTATAGCCCCGAGAACACAGTAGAAAATAGATGTCTTGTCAATATCCTACACTGTCATCAGACAAAGATACCTCACAAATGACTCAGATTTTTATTTCACTGATGTTTCTGATACTATACAAAAAGCATTTTCTGATCATGTTAAGAAATTGTTGTGATCAAATGTTTATCTACTTACCAGTTCTGTGTTGTGTAAAAAAACGAACAAATTGCACACAGGCCTACACTTTGACATCAAAGCAACACCAAAAAAGCAGAAAGAAAACACACACACACAAAACAGATGGCAAATTTATAAAACTGCATATACATGGGAACTAGATTTTTTAAAAAGCACATGAGTGCTTATTCCATTATCCTCGAAATAAAAGAATAAACAAAATAAATAAACACACACACATGAGCGCACGTGCACACACACACATACACACACAAGCAGACATACATACACACACAAAATGGCATAAATACAGGCATGCATATGTTATACTCACACATACGCACACACACACACACTCACATGCGCACGCACATGTGCACACCACACACATACAAGAAGATGCGCATGGCACACATGTGCTTGAGAAAACTAACAACTTGAAACTGACACACAGCCAGGAAGCACCTGGCACATGAAGTTGCTGTGGCCCATCACACATACACACACACACACTCACACGTGCATACATGGGCACATATGCATACACGCATGCACACACACCACACGCAAATGCACACACACGTGCGCACACGCACGCGCGCGCACACACATACAAGCATACACACTAACACACACACACTAACACACACTCACAGAAAATGCACAGACGCACGAACATATACAGTTTGCTGACGCTCAGACAAGTACTGATACAAAGTAAGTAAACTTAAAAAACACCAACAAAGCACAAGCAAACACAGTAGCACTCAAATAAATAAACAAACTGTTAACAAACTACACCATCAAGTAGAAGGTTCATACAATACAAACAGCACATACAAAAAAAGAACAGTCTGGTTAAAAGAAAAATCCACAGAATTCCTCACAGATAGAGATGCTTTGCCTCTTGCTCTGAAAATCAGGAACAAGCCGACACTCAGCCCTTCATTTCTTGGGAGACACCGTGTTTGTAAAAAAAAAGAAAGTTTAAAATTAGTTAACCAAAATAGTGGTACAACCGTCACCACAAACAGGTAAAGCAGGTATTAAAGTTTCATTCACTAAAGTATGAATACTGTAAAAAATAATGTAGGAAATCCAGCAGCGAATGATAAATAAGCCTTTCAAATAAAAATTCGCCCAGTCGCTAATAGACAGCAAAGAAGGAATGTGTGCTGGCACCGCGAGACGCTGGACTTGGACCCCTGACCGCGTGGTGCCTAGATAGCAGCCAGAGGGAATTTAGGTTACCGAGTGCAAGTGCCAGCCGCCAACTAAAGAGTCGGGTTTTTCCTGTTTTGAGCAGCTGTGGCACACACACACAACACATACACACACACACACACTCACACACACAACACACTCAACACACACACACACAAACACACACTCAGCACACACACTCAACACACACACTCAACACACACACTCAAACACACACACCACACTCACACACACACACCACACACACACCTCACCACACACACTCACCACACACACACAACTACTCAAACACACACACACACAACACACACACACACTAACACACACACACTCCAACACACACACAACACTCACACACACACTCAACACACACACACACAACACACAACACTCACACACAACACACACACACTCAACACACACACATTTGAATGCAGGCGCACAAAAGCTTTTTTACCCCAGTTTTCTGAAAACTCCCTCAGTTGCATATTCAATACCATGAATTTGGTATTTAATATTGCAAAAGGTCTCTGGCACAAACCTATAGGACATTAGTTATAACCTCATTAAGTTTAAAGAATTTTTTGTTTGTTTGTTTGTTTTTTGTTTGTTTGTTTGTTTTTTTAACTGGTTTTCTTGCTTTGTGAAGTTTCTTTTTGCCTATGTAAACTATGTTTCCCTTGTACACACTTCAGTAGGACATCTACCACCACCCTCAACTTCCATGCATTTTTTTTCTGTCTAATATCATTGAACGTGAACAGATGTAAAATCGAAGACAACAACAACACACAACACAAACACAACACACTCAACACACACACACACACAGAGGGCACACTCACTTGACCAGACCCTGTTGCTGAAATTCCATCATGGCTTTGTAGGAGTCCAGCACAGACCCAGCGGCCGGCGAGTGGATCAGGTACAGGTCAAGGTAGCCGCAGTCCAGCCTGGGAACACATGCACACACATCCAAAAAATTTTTCTTAAAGTCAAAGTCAAGCCATTACTGGTGACACTCCGCCCCATGAGTCGCATTGCACCAGAAATCATTTTTTTAGTTCTTGACGTCATTTATCATTATTTATTATTGACGATATGTCTTCTTGTTAATCTGCGATAAAGGATTTTCAATACAAAAAAAGCAGATTGAAAATCAGACAATTCCATGAAAAGTGATTCCGATATGAAATGACAGACTGCGGGAAGTGACAAAAAGCGAAACTGACCAGTTTAGCATCCTAATAGGTGGCCAGAACGAGGGACTAGGTATTATTAAAATGTGTTTAAAAGCAAAAGGAAACAAAATTATGGCTTGATATTTTATCACAAGGTAGAATAATGGCTATAGTTTTATATTAATTAAAATCAATCAAAATCTTAAAATCGACAACCTGACCCCCACCTGCCTAAAATGGCTCCTAGCAGAAAAGTGGGTCCGGTGCTTAGCGACTTCATTTCGTGGTGAAGCATCCCATTTGTGTCCTGCACTGCATGCATACACAATGGACAATGAGGTATGTACACATATTCATACACACATGACAATAATTATACTGTACTCTAAATGGTATGATACCCCACAGTTCACAGTCCACACGCACCCCTACCCCCACCCCCTGTTCACCTCACAGGTATGTCGACATTCTGATCTGGCGCTCCTGTGTACGCATGTCCAGTAGTATATAGTGATTATTGACAAAACCCCTAAAGTTAGCATTTAGATTTTGAAGGATACAGAGATCACTAAGGAATGTCTCTGCCACTGTTACAAGGTGTACAAAATTGCACGTAGATCTAGAAAATCAGTAATGCATTTTTTAATGAATAAAGCAAGGAACTGCAGTGAATTTTAATTAATGAAGTGTTGTGGGCAAGTTGAATCTGGCTGAGCCCACTCCTTTCAGGGTACCAGGGTGCATACCGAGTGTGCTTGGGTCATTCATGCCGCCATCTACAGCTGATCTGGTCTTTATGACAAGAGGACAGGGTTTTAAAATGTGTGCACAGTGCTCTTCCTGCATTCGTGTTTGGGACCTCAAGTTAAAGTCTCAACTGACAGGCTTTCTGTGGAGTGGAGTCAGTACCAATATCAACTGCAGGGGAAAATCCCCTCAAATGGGCATGCCAATGGAGACTCCAATCAGAGCCCTCATTCACCATCAGATGACAAGTATGACTATTATGATGACACTCTAACCACCAGGCTATCCCACTCCCAAAGAAGTTGGGACTTTTGGAAAATCCCATCACGTCTCATTAAGTTCTGCAATGAAAAATATGGATTTGTCTCCCTGGCTAGTGAAATTTTGCAGGATCGTTTTATCTGTTTTGGATTTTTTTCTTCTTTGTTGTCATCTTTCATATGAAAGACCTCTCCACTAGTACTGCTTATTCTGCCAATTAGAGTAGATGACGATTTGCCAGTGTTGAAAGCTTACTACACAGGTACACGTATACAGTACAAAACAGAAAGAAACATGAAATATTCTCAATATGAAGGTAAAGGATAAAGGTGTCCCCATAACCTATATGGTTATAGGGGAGTGCAGCCTGAGAGACCTCAACTTCTCAAGGGGCAAGCGTATTGAGGGCAGTGCCCATCTCCTCTCCCTTTCTGCTTTACCTTCCCTGACCCTAAAGAGGGCAGGTACCCATTTACAGCTGGGTGAACTGGGGGACTGTACTGAAGCCAAGGCACACAAACGGTCACCAATCCAAGTGGTAACCACACTCAATGCTGCTAAACCTTAACTGGGGAAAGCGAGTGCTCTGACCACTGAGCCATCCTATACCCCTATTTTCAATACAGCTCTTGTGAAATCAGTTGTATGATTTGACCATCTTCATTTATTTATTTATTTCATTTATACCACTTTAAGTCAAGGCAGATTTCTCTGCGTGAAATTCAGGCTGCTCTCCCCTATTATCAATGGTTACATCACTTGATGATGACAATAGTTAACACATGTGTGCCCACACTGGGGGAAGGAAAAGGGGTGGGGGGGGGGGGGGGGGAGCAACAGAAAAGGCAAACAGTTACAGCCTCATACTCAAGGTCTGAAGGAAAGTGAGGGTGCAGGCCTGAACCTCCGTGACGCCAAGGTCTTTATTCAAGGACATTTTCTCTCTGGAGTTACTTTACTTTTAGTTCCATCCTCCTCTGAAAATCCTTTACGGGACTACAATCTCAAATTCCATCATGTACGGACGCTGCAGAACATCTTGTGCACAAGTTAAGACCACATCAGCCTAGCCCCTTTTGTAGAAGAATACATACTATAGGCTAGCTATGACCGGTAGCAACAGATGACAGGAACGTGTACATGTATCCTTCATGCACCCTGTTACCTGGAGGGGAGCAGGCTGCGCTAGGTCACACACTTGCCCACAACACACTGCCTGAAGACATGACTGCAGAACCCTCACAACTCTCCAAGGTGTAAACTGGAGAGGTCCGGTCACATCCTCCATTGAAGAAGCAGGGTGGGTAAGACCTTCGCCTGCCAACAAATAAACTGAGAGGTTCTGCGTTTGACTCCCAGCCTTGCCCTTTCTTCCAAGTCCTTTGGGTGAGATATAGACTGAAGCCCCGTGTGCGAATGCACGCACATCATCTTGCACACATGTTAAAAGCTCATTTGGAAGAGCAGGCCATAGTATGCTGGTTGGAAGGGATGACAGAGAAAAAACAGCATGCACACAGGTGTCATGTTTAAACACCACACCTTAAGTCGGAATGCGGCTACCTAAATACCCATAAATATTATCATTGGTGAATCTCAGAGCTCTAGCCAAGGAACAAAAAACAACAACAACAACAAAACAAACTGTTGGAAGAGGAAACCATCCAGAAAACAAAAACTTACTCTTTCAAACTGTCAGTGAACTCCCTCTTGCAGGAGTCGTATCCGTTAGTCCACAGTTTTGTGACCATGAACACGTCTTCTCGCTTCACGCCCGACTTCTTCAGTCCTGCCCCTACATCTGACTGGTTCCTGAGATGAACAAACATGTCAAGATGGAAAATTGCATACAATAATGACATATGAGTAAATGTAAGTACACACACACACACACACACACACAGAGTCAACACACTTTTTATTCTTTTTTTTTAAAAACAAAAGTCTATTCCTGACCTAATGGCAATAAAGCTTTCTGATTGTTACACACACACACATAACTTAGGTCCTGTGTGCAACATTAGCACATGTAAAAAAACAACAACACCCCTAAATTAAAGAAACCATGGCAATCCTAGAGCTGTCTCCACCAAAAATCTCCCAGAAGAACAAAATGCCACTCTCCTAAGAAAACCACACATCTGCAGCAGAGAGGATAATGTCTTTTGTTTTTATAAAGACTACTATTGCACAAGTGGTGATCAAGTGATGCCTTTTTCCTGGGCAAAGCTGCCCACGCCCAAACTTAATGCAGACAAATCTGCTGTAACATAGAGTGGTGTATATATTACTCTGGAGTTAATATCACTATCAGTGCCGACTCCACTCCCCGCAAAAGCCCTTCGGATGAGACTATAAACCAAGGTCCCGTGTGCAAAGGCATGCAGAACATCTTGCACACATGTTAAAACCTGTTCCCCTTTTCGTTTGACAAAACTGCATATGCACAGGGACTGGATGTAAAAAAAAAGAACATGAAAGCATATTCCATTACCCTTGGATGCAAGCGCTTTGATATGGGTGTTGTTGTTTTTTACAAGATACAGCGCTATACAAATTCCATTTATTATTATTATTGAAATAAAAGAAACAAACAAACAAATAAACATTACCATGCAAACTGACAGGATAGGATACAGACCAATGTTTCATATGAATCATCAGCACTCGTGACATACCCATAAAAAGTAGCCGTGTCGATCAGCCTGTAGCCTTTCTGCAAAGCGCTGATGACGGCCTGTTCCGCTGGCCCATTCTGGCCTGTTGAGGCCATGTACATTCCCAGGCCGAACAGGGGCATGGCGTTCCCATCGTTCAGCTTGAGGGTGCTGGTCAGGTTCTTTGCAATCGTCACCATCGTTCTGGCGGCAAAGCTCATACCGCAGCGCTACGCAGTGAACTGTGATTGTCCTTCATGGGATGATCCAAGTGGACTTGACTTGACTTGACTGAGACCCTGATAAGGTGAACACACATATATACAAAATCTCACCATAGGTAATTATCATAGCTCTAGACCAACACCCCCCAACCCCCCCCCCCAAAAAAAAAAAAAAGGTGACACTCCACCGTACAATGAGTCGCATTGTACCAGAGGTCACTTTTCACTTACTGCCATGCTGTTAGTCTGCAATCACAAGGCTGTGCGATACACAATACTGATTGAACATCGGACAATTCTATGGAAAAGTATTACAAACTGCAATAAAAGACTATGGGACGTGACAAAATGAGAAAGTGACAAGTTCAGCATCGGAGTAGGTGGTCAAAAAGAGGGCTTGGGTATTTTTAAACGTGTTTTCAAGCAAAAGGAAACAAACTCACACTTGATATTTTGCTGCATGGTAGAATAAGGGCTATAGTTTTATAATCAATCAACATCTCAAAATCAACAACCTGACCTCCACCTAGCAGAGAAGTGGGTCAGGTGCAAAGCGACTCATTTTGGGGTGGAGTGTCACAAATCCAGGACTTCATGGAATAGGCACACAGTGGGCCACTGTAGCCCAGTGGTAACACCATTCAAATTCAATACCAATTACCATGGATCAATGAAGACGTGAGTTCAAATGACAGTGGCATCTGTTGAATTAAGGGTGGAGATTTTTACAATCTCCTAGGTCAACTTTAAGTGCAGACGTGCCAGTGCCCTACTTCCCCTTGTGAATATAATGTAGATCAAATAGATACGCACGTTAAAGATCCTGTCATTCTGGTTGACCATCATTCGGTGGGCTACAGCAACACGAACATACATCCCTCAGTCAGAATGCTCTTTACTTTCATGGTGGGCAAAAATGGTGGCATATAATATTTATGCAAAATCACACCATGAGTAACCCTCCAAGCTCTGGCTGAGTAAACCCACAACAACAACAACAACAAAAGATAACGTGAAATAAGCACTATGTCGATTAATCCATTTGGCCATCAGTCTCACTGGCACTAATCGCCTGTGTGTATGTATGTACATGTGTGTGACTGTCTCAGTGTCTGTCGCTTTGTGTATGTGGTGTGTGTGTGTGTGTGTGTGTGTGTGTGTGGTGTGGTGTGTGTGTATGTGTGCACGCGTACACGCGCAAAAGTTTCCTTGTATGCATTAGCAAACTTTTTCACAAAGTGTATTATAACTCCTTCCTGTGGCACCTCATTTTGATACTGACATGTGTGTGTGTGTGTGTGTGTGTGTGTGTGTGTGTGTGTGTGTGTGTGTGTGTGTGTGTACAAGTATCATCATATGCATTAGCAAGTCACAAAGTGTATTATATCATAACTCCTTCCTGTGGCACCTCATTTTAATACTGACCTGTACTTGTGTGTGTGTTTGTGTGTGACTGTGTGTTTGTGTGTGTGTGAAAGTCAAGTAAGTCTAACTTTCAGAGGGTACATTGAATGAGCAGTGCATTTGCTTTTTTTCATCAAGCCATCTATCTATATAAAAAAAACAGAAAAAAAAGAAGAAAAACTAGAGAGAAATAAAAAGATAATATACATGCAGACACAGAATAAAAACATAATCAATGATAAACCATACAAATCAAACAAGAGAAAACAATAATATACTATGCATACATAGAATTAAAAAAAAAACCAACAACAACAAACCCTGAACAATGTTAAACCATACAAGTCAAACAATGAAAAATTCTTCTGAAAATATATCCACCATAAAACAAACAAACAATTTAAAAAAAAACCCAAACTAAAACAAACAAAACAAAACAAAAAAGACACCACCAACCCCCCCCCCCCCCCCCCCCCCCCCCACCCAAATACACACAAACCTCCATCCATACAAACAACTGAACAAACCAAAAAGAGATAAAACAACAAAAACAACCACAACAAGCAAATAAACAAACACACATACATACACAACAACAACAGCAACAATAAGAAACAAGATAAAACAAAACCAAGGCAGTAGAACTTCAGCTCAAGTCACACAGACGAATAATGAAAATATGAAACAACAAAGGTAAGAATAACAATTTGCAAAGCAGCCATATGTAAGATAACTATGAACATAAAAATTGGACTAACAATTTGTTCATCAGATGTTTCTTAAAAACTTTCTTAAACTTTTTGTTTTGGAGGAGCATGTGTGTGTGTGTGTGTGTGTGTGTCACTGTGTGTGTATGTCTATGTGTGTGTCTCTATGTGTGTGTGCATGTGTGAATTAACCTTCCCCATACACCGTGGGTGTATTTTCACCCAGACCCCTATATTTTGCTCTATAACTCGGGAACTGTTCATGCTGCTGCACTGAAATTTCTTGACTTTGTCAATAAGCATATGCCCTACACATCCACAAAAAATTGTTTGTTTTTAAAAAAAAGTGACTTAATAAGCCCCAAACCTCCTAGTACGTTGTGGGTGTGTACACACCCAGACTTTCAAAGAAGCCAAAGCCATTATGACATTAGAATGAGGTCACTGTCCTGTGAGGCTCCCTACATCCTGGTTGCTTGGACACCCATCCTTGTACTGAGAGCTTTTGCTCCCTGCTAAGCTGTGGTGGCCCATGAATAGATAGGTCTAGGCCTAGTACTTTTCAGAGACTGAGCAGTAAATCAAGTGTGCCTGTGTGCGTGCATGTGCATGTGTGTGTGCACACACGTGCATTGCATGCATGTTTGCACGCATGATTTTGTGCACACTGTGTGTGTCTATGTGTGTGTGTGTGCATATGTGTGTTTTAGAGAGATATAGACAGATGGGCTGAGACAGATATATTTTTGGGGTGTACTCTGCCTACATGCAAGGAATGGTACCATTGTGTGTGTGTTGGGCGGGGGTGGGGCATGGCAGGGGGAGGGTGATAGATAATGATACAGATGTTTACTACTTTTTGACTTTGTATAGACTGACAGTATACTGAAATATGAATATGCTTCTGAGAGGTAAAAAAAAAATCAGCACATTCACGTGCCACAGTAAACATTCTCTCTCTTCCCCTCTGGCAAGTGTCTCACTTCCTGCACCCCTCTGCATCAAAGTAAAACTCTTTCTTCAGATGGTACATTGAACACACATCTTTGCTTGTTGGCTTCATCAAGCCATCTGTAAAAAAACAACAACAACAACAACAACAAAAAAAGAAACAAAACACACAAATAAGCAAAAAAGCTAAAGAAGAAATAGACATAAAAAAGAAACAAACAAAAGAAACAATCAGCCACATAGAAAGTAAATAAAAATCTATAATCAGCCACTGTGGTACATAACAGCAAGACACCTTCCATAATTCAGAAGTGTCTATTGCTGCCTTAAGAATATAATTTATATGTATGTATACATGTATGAGTGTGTGTGTGCATGCGTGCATGTCAAAGTCAAAGTCAAACTTTTATTTTCAGATAGTACATTGAATAAGCAGTGCATTTGCTTTTTTTCATCAAGCCATCTATCTAAAGAAAAAAAAAGTGAGAAAAAAATACAATGTATATGCAGACATAGAATAAAAAACCTAATCTATGGTAAACTATACAAATCAAACAAGAAAAAACAATAACATATATGGAATTAAAAACAAAACAAAAAACCCAGAAAAATATTAAACCATACAATTAAAAAATCTTGAAAAAAATATCCGTCATAACACAAACAAACAAGCAACAAAGAAAAACAAAACCAAAACAAATGTGTGTGTGTGTATGTGTGTGCCTTTGTCTCTCATGCTTTTTTTTTTTCTCCTGGAAGGGAGAAGTACTTGAAGGTGGGACTAACCATTTGTTGTGTTTTGCCAATCTGTTCCACTTCTGATTTATTACATGTGTACTGCGGAGTCCATATGCACACTCACATGCTGATACAGAGTCCTACCAAGATAATTCAATGGTTGTGGGTGTGGATGGAAGGTCAACAATGTCAAAGGCCTGCTATTACGTAGATCATCTGTGATATTGCATTCAAAGGGGGAGTGGGGTGCCATTACATAGATCTATTCTAGACTGCTGATCTGGAGTTTTTAACACATCAGCTTTAGACACATCATGAGACAGATTGATATGCTTAGGGCAGATCTTCTGGTGATATTTGCACTATCAATGGTAGGAGTGGGTTGAATGGAAGCGCTTTGATTTGTTTTTGCAAGATATAGCGCTATATAAATTCCAATTATCATCATTATTAGTATTAGTATTATATCAAAAGAAAAGAAAGCAAGGCATTGGCAAAGGTGTGTAAATTTACGAAGGTGAACTGCAAAAAGTAACAGTCCCTTTTTTTTCTTTACTGATAGCTCGAGTGCATGTGTTTGTATGTTTGAGTGCATGCCTTTTACACACCTCAAGTACCAGACCTATTGTAGGAAAAGCACTGTCCCTTCTTCCAAACCTGCTTACACATGATATAGGCAGACTCCTCTGTAGGCAGCTTAGGGCAGTGAGTAGTCTCTTCAAATCATACGGTTGCTATGCAACCACAACACAGGGAAAGATTTTTGGCCTAGTGCTTCATGCACTGATGCGATCTTTGCACTGAGACAACTGAGTGAGAGAGCTCTTGAGTACAATCAAGCACTCCACCTAGTATTTGTCGACCAAGAAAAGGCATTTGACAGAGTGAACAGAGATAAGCTCTGGAGGGTCCTGGAGCAGTATGACATCAAGGGGCAGCTCCTAGATAACATCAGAGCTGTATACAACAACAGCAAGAGCGCAGTTCGCACTCCAAGTGGACTTTCCAACTGGTTCCCTGTGATGTCTGGGGTGAGACAGGGCTGCGTCCTTTCCCCTCTGCTCTTCATCACATATATGGACCAGATCACAAAGGAAGCCATCTCAGACCTGGAGGCACATAATGAACTTCTGTTTGCCGACGATCAAGTCATGATCAATGATAACAAAGACAAGCTGCAAGAGCACACAGACCAGCTCAATACATGCTGTGAAACCTATGGCATGAAAATCAGTGTAAGCAAGACCGAAGGCATGACAGTAGAACTTCAGAAAAGCTAAAAATCAACATCAACGGAGCCCAACTAAAGTGGACGACTGAATTCAAGTACTTAGGCAGTATATTCACAGAAGATGGAAAACTGGACAGAGAAATAGAAACACGCTGTCAAAAAGCAAACGCAGTCAGCTATCAACTTGCCCCACTTCTGCGACATCCTAACATCCCTATGAGCACCAAGGCAAAGCTGATCAACGCCATCTTCCTGCCAACTCTCACTTACCAGTGCAAGACATGGCCCCTGACAAAAGCCCTGGAGCAGAAACTGGTAATGTGTGAGATTAAGTGCTTGAGGAAAGCCGTCAACAAGACCAGGAGAGATAAGATAAGAAACGAGGTGATCAGAGACATGGTAGGAGCCACACCCGTCCTACACCATATTGAACAACAACGAACCAAGTGGTTCGGGCACCTCACACGGATCCCGCCAAACCAGCCAGCCTTGCGTGTTTACAACTTGAGGTACTCTGGCACGAGGGCCAGAGGTAGACCCAGGCGACGCTGGAGTGATTCCGTGGCAGAAACACTGAAAGTCCATGGATTGTCCCTCCTCTAAGCTACCCGCCTTGCAGCAGACAGACAGTTATATCTCCCCGCGACGGCACAGAGTACAAGCGGAAGGAAAAAGTAAAGTAAAGTAAGTAAGCTTCATGCAAGGAGAGAGGTTTAGTGCCTGTCCAGACACCTTGGGTTGCTGTACACCCAGGAGGTATGGTAGCGGGTTATGCCTACTCTAAAACCATGGGTTGCTGTACACCCAGGAGGTATGATAGCAGGTTATGCCTACTCTAAAACCATGGGTTGCTGTACACCCAGGAGGTATGGTAGCGGGTTATGCCTACTCTAAAACCATGGGTTGCTGTACACCCAGGAGGTATGGTAGCGGGTTATGCCTACTCTAAAACCATGGGCTGCTGTACACCCAGGAGGTATGGTAGCGGGTTATGCCTACTCTAAAACCATGGGTTGCTGTACACCCAGAAGGTATGGTAGCGGGTTATGCCTACTCTAAAACCATGGGTTGCTGTACACCCAGGAGGTATGGTAGCGGGTTATGCCTACTCTAAAACCATGGGTTGCTGTACACCCAGGAGGTATGGTAGCGGGTTATGCCTACTCTAAAACCATGGGCTGCTGTACACCCAAAAGGTACACCCTGTTGAATAAAAGGCTGACATACAGGGAAGGTTTATAAACCACTATGCCCATTGTAACTTCCTCCTGTGCATCACATTTCTATGACTGCTGTGTGTGTGTGTGTGTGTGTGTGTGTGTGTGTGTGTGTGTACAAACTTACATGTGTGTGTGTTTAATTTTATCTTAAATCTCTTCACAGACTATGAATTTTAGACAAACAGCAGTGCCCCCCACCTCCCAAAACCAAAACACACAAAAAACCCAAAACACACAAATGGTGATACTGACTTGGCAGCAGTTTTCCTAATGCAGCTGTACTAAAGACTTCAAGATACACAAATTTATACATAATTTACAATTGCATTTATACCACTTTTAAGTCATGACAGATTTCTCTGCCAGAAATTTGGGCTGCTCTCCCCAGGGAAAAATTGTCACCACAAGAGCAGCCCTACCCATCTTTTCTTTCATTGTATGTCTGCAACTGTATTTGATTCCTTATCAGAGTGGCTTTCCCCCCCCCACTTTTTCTACTGAATTTTTCCCAGGAACAACACTCTTGTTGCTGTGGGTTACACTGCTAAATAATTAACCTCGGTTTATAGTCTCATCCAAAAGACTAGCACCCAGACCACCACTCATGATCTAATGAATGGGGGTTGGCTAAGGTTTTGGGCCCAAACAGGGATCGAAATACCCCACACTGACTTTTTGCTTTACCACTAATTCTAGGCAGGCACGTTACCTCTACTGGCTCTAGTAGTCTAGACCACCGATTAACAGGCAAGTAGCTGTGGAACTGTGAGCAAAGTAATGTTTATAGGACCTAACAAATCACATTCAACGACATGCTAGTAAACCTAACAGTAAGTGGGCTAGTAGCAGCTTATCATGTAGGCTAACTGGTCCTACCACAACAGTACAAGTTCAGTAACAAGTACTAGCCTAGTAGGCCTAGGCCTAGTTGCTCGCTGCTTTGTCTTCGCCATAAGTCTCAAAGTGAAAATGAAAAGTCAGTTTGTCTGCAAAAAAAAATTTTTAAATGTGGTTGAATGAAAGAAAGAAACCGAAAAGAAACATGTTGCGTGTAATTTATTTAACCTAATGCAAATTAAAGTCTAAACTTACCGACGACTTATGTAACAAATGTGGGAGAGAGGTGAAAGAGCTGACCGAAACTGCAAGTGTGGTGGCACACCAGTATTTAAAAAAATCCAAACTCTTTGGCTGCACACCAGTATTTTAAAAAATCCCTCATTTCCTTCTGTTTATCTATGTGACTCTTATATTCATACCGCACATACTAAGGCATCCACAGAAATAAAAACCACTTTTGTAAAAGACTAGCCTCTGACTCAAAACTCTTGTGATTTTGAACAAATTTGGTAGGTTTGAATTTTTTTTTTTTTTTCAGCAAACACTGTACCCCCTCAGTCCTCTGCTGTCTGCTAGCTTTCTTACCGAATGGTCAACGCTGTAGGAATACAGGCAATCCTCATTTGATGATTATTTCCAACTTTCTCGTAACTACCTGGTATTGCTATATGTCTTCAATCTCAAAAACAAGTGTACAAAGCATTTTTTCATACTTAACAAATCTGTGAAAATCACCAACATTTTTTTTCCACTCACATCAATACAACATACTATATGACCCCCCCCCCCCCCCCCCTAAAAAAAAAATACTGGTGTGTAGCCTGAATAATTATGGGTCTATCTATTACCTAAGGTAAACAACAAAACAAAACATAACCAACCAAAGGAACAAACAAAAAAGTTCTGCACCTATGTCAGGATGGCGTTAATGGTTCATGTAAATAACATATGACCCAGTTCTAGCATAGGGTAGGCCTTAAAAAAAAAGGTACCACTTTAACTTGTATGTCACTGCAAATTTCTCTGCATGAAATTCGGGCTGCTCTCCACAAGGGGGGGGGGGGGGGGGGGGGGGAGTGCATTGCCACAATAGCAGGCTACCCCTTTTTTGGTTTTGTCTGCAGGTGTATTTGTTTCCCTATAAGAGTGTTGCTGTTTTTTCTACAGAATTTTGCCAGGGACAACTCTCTTGTTGCCGTGGGTTCTTTTACGTGCGTTAAATAATTTTGTGTTACACACGGGACCTCGGCTTATCGTCTCATCCGAAAGACTAGCACCCAGACCACCACTCATGGTCTAATGAATGGGAGGAAAGTTTCGGGTCCAAACAGGATTCATACCACTGCACACTTCCAACCCCTACTTATCGCTTTTTAGGCAGGTGCTTACCTCTAGACCACCTAGTATCCCAGTTGTCATAGGCCTATCCCAGTTTTTTTGTGTGTTTTAAGGCGATCCAAGGAAAACTACTGAAGCATAATATTTTATATGCAATGCTCAGTATAACCCAATACAGGCCGCACACCGGAATTTAAAAAATCACTCTTTTCCTTCTGTTTTCCTATGTGAGTATATTTATATTCATCCACAGAAATAAAAACAACTTTTTGTGAAAGACTAGCCTCTGACTCAGAACTCATGTGAATTTAAACAGATTTGGTAGGTTTGAATTTTTAAAAAAAATGTCATCACTGAGGGGGCTCAGTCCTTTGTTGCCTGCTAGCTTCCTTACAGCAATATGCATGTGCGGGGTCAACGCTGTAGGAATACAGGCAATCCTCATTTGGTTGATTATTTCCAACTTTCTCATGACTACCTGATATTGCTCTATGTCCTCAATCCCAAAAACAAGTGCACAGTGCATTTTTTTCAAATCTGTGAAAATCACAACAAAATTTTCGACTCGCACTCTATACAACATACTACATGACCTCCAATTTGATACCGGTGTGCAGCCCAAATCGGAAATCTCTAAGGTAAAGGTAAAGGAGTCCCATAACCTATAAGGTCGTAGGGGAGCAAGGTGTCAGAGACCTCACTTCTCTAGGGCCAGCATATTGAAGGCTTAACTTGGCTGGGGGAAAGCGAGTGCTCCGACCACTAATCTAATCACAACAACAAAGTGCTGGTCCAGGAGAATCTACCCCAGACCCTGGACCCAAGACATTATTTTCTGAATAACACACATTATATTAAACTTCTTTTTTCTGTTCTTTATATATATATATATATATATATATATATATATATTTTTTTTTTTTCACTTCGAAAAAACAGGTCACATATTGTGCCTGAAAATACTGAGATTAATTTGTGTGCAAAATACTGATGTATTCTTGTAAAAATATTGAAATCAGTAGTATGAGGATGCGCAGGTCTGTAGATGCACTGGGCTGATTCATTTCAATGTGTGTGTCTCCCATTTTGCGTTATTTTGGCAGTCACACCAAAATAATTACTAGTATAGTTTTTCCAACATTTTTTTGTTTGCTAGATTCATTAAATGTCTGTCTTGCTAAGATACATCAGTTGTATGTATTCTTTTCTGTGTGTAAATTTAATGTAATAATGCAATCTTAAACCCAAACAATGAACAGCGAAATAGGCTACAAGCTACGATTTGGTCAGAATGCTGATGTAAAGTAAGGTTGCTTATAGGTGTAATATTCGGATGAGACTATAAACCGAGGCCCCGTGTGCGAACGCATGCAGAACATCTTGCCACACGTTAAATCCTGTTCCCCTGTTCGAAAGAGTAGGCCATTGTGTGCCGGTGGGAACAGATGACAAAAGTTACAAAACCGCATACACATGCATAACAAGTGTCATCTGAGCGCTTTGATTTGTTGCTTTACAAGATTCAGCGCTATATAAATTCCATACATTATTATTATATGGGCAAGTTCAACAGGTGGAATGCTCTTTGCCAAAAATAATTAGATGCATACCCTACAGATTACACACCTGTGTTAGCTTGCCGGTTATGTAGTATCACAGATTTTTTAAAGTATGAAAAAATGCACAGTGTACTTGTTTGGGGGATTGATGACATATAGCAATACTAGGTAGTCACATGGAAGTTGGAAATACTCATCAAATGAAGACTGCTTGTGTTCCTACAGTGTTGAGGAAGCTAGCAGGCCGCAAAGAACTGAGGGGGTACAGTGTTTGCTGAAAAAAAATTAATTCAAACCTACCAATTTTGTGCAAAATCACATGAGTTTTGAGTCAGAGATTAGTCTTTCACAAAAAGGGGTTTTTATTTCTGCGGATGCCTTAGTACATGCGGTGTGAATATAAGAGTCAAATGGAAAAACAGAAGAAAAAGTGCAAATTATCGATACACCCGTGTAACCATAGTGAAGGACAACCTGCCAAGAGAGACCACCGTGTCAATTCTTAGCAGTGGACGGCACGATAGCTTCCCTTCTCCCTACATGACTGCATTTTGGCTCTCACTGTGATACGTCTGTTTATATAAGTCGTTTCCCCATTTTCAAGTTTATTGTTAATTACTTACACTTTTTGCACAGAAAAGTATGGCACTTGGGAGGGGGGGGGGGGATCTTAATTTAGCTTTATGTACTGACAATGCCTGTCCCCATGGTGCCCCACCTTGTCCTGGTGGAATGGCTTGCCTGCTTCCATGACTCCCAGAGCTGTGAGGGCGGGGGCTTCGGCCTCCGGCAGGTTCAACCTTGCAAGCTGCACAGGTCTGTGGGGGAGCAGCCAGACTAAAGCATGCACCATGGTCTCTCCAGGCTGGGGGGTGTGCGTTGGGCTAACGCCCCACTCCCTTAAAAACTAGTCTGTTACAGAAACTGCACCATCATTTGGTCCTACTTTACGGCTCAGAAGCCTGGCACGTAACAAAGACCAACACCCAACAAACACCAGACTTTTACCAACAAATGCCTCAGGAACATCCTCACTATCAGGTGGCTGGAAGTCACCTCCAACAAATCTCATTATCAACTGTGGGACAGAACCAGACACCAATCGAGTCCATGATCAAACAAAGGGAATGGGGATGGATCGGCTATACACTCGGCAAGCCTGCTTCAAATGTCACCAGGCAGGGCCTTGACTGGAATCCACACGGGAAGCGGAAAGTTGTTCGACCAAAACAGACCTGGGGCAGAAGCGTTGACGCAGAGACGAAGGAAGGCAGCCGGAATGACGTGGGCCGAGCTGAAGGGGATCTATCTCCCAGAACCGAGTTCGTTGGAGGGGTGTTGTTGCTGCTGCCCTTGGTTCCCCAGGGAATCCACAGGCATAAGTCAAGTCAGTCATTGACAACGCAGTGCAATAATTTAACAGATGCTTTCTGGCTGAAATGAGAAGCACTTACCGTGGGAAGTAGGAATGTGAAGACAAATCCACAATGTACTTTACCAGAAGGAAGGGATAAGTAAGACAAGCATGCCCAGATCTGCCATACTTTACAGGTCAGATCAAATCATAAATTTTATCTGATTATCAATCAATTGTTTCCTTATCAATGAAAAATAATCCATGAATTTATGAACATTAGATTTCTGGTCATAATTTTATTGAGTGGGTACGACTTTGGAGGGTGGGCACATAATTATGCTTCTGTTCCAGTAGACTACATTTAATGGAATTTCACTCGAATTCCTATTTCCCAAGGTGAGTGCTCGTTTAAGTTTCTAATCCCATTTCTTGTAGTTACCAAAACCACGTAACATATGACAGTTCAAAGTTGGGTGGTATTTTTGTTGCTTTTGTTTTGTTTTGTTTCGTTTAATTATTAAATCTTCCTTGAATCGTCACTCATTCAGTCAAGCTGATGAAATCGAGGCAATACTATAATATCAAAGATTTTACCTTGCGTGAGTTTATATTTAATATTTCTTCATCATTTTGATGAAACCCAAGGCTAGTGCAAAGAATTTCTCCATTAGCACCAAAATAAGGACCCCAGTTTCTTGGTCCGTTCTACATGCCATGCAATAGGCCTATAGTTTTAGCAACATATCTACTCAGTTGTTATTCATTGCTACACTCACACACCCATTCCATTGATTTTACGGGGGAAAGAACCCTGACTAGTACGAAAAATGAAAAATAAAGTATAAAGATAAAAATCGCACTCTACTTCTTTCTATACACAAATGCAAGTGTCTTTCACATTGGAGAGTTCTCTCTCCACACTTAAGGTCAGTGTCTTTCACTCAGGAAGTCGGTCTCCACATAAAAGGTGTCTTTCGCTTCTTGTTGATAGCATAATCATAGTCCATAATCCTTTTCTGTCCCGTCTCCAGAAATGTGTGCTTCATGTCTGTTCTGACAGCTTTAGGGCAGAATTTCTGGAAAGTTGTTGCTTGCGACCAACCTGCTTTCTTCAGAATGCTTTCCAGTGTCATACCCTGATTTAACAAAGCAGATAATTATGCTGATGCACATCCGAAAGCATGAGGCCCAAAGTCTGTAATGCCTGCATTCAGTACAACTAATTGCATCCACTTGGATATCGTATTTTTGGATGCAGCTCTATGTGAATTTGCATGGCACAATAGTAATTGGCCACCATTTCCCCTAAATTCTGTTGTTCTTTATGACATTTCCTTTAAACGTTCAACGACACAACTTTTGTTTTTTCCAGGAATGGTGAAAATTTCAACTCATGCTGAGAGTGTCCTTGTCTTGTTTGCTTTATCTTTTCCATTAACTGATTTATACAGGCTTCTTTTACACATTTTCTTCTGAATTTTGATCATAGGTAAAGTCTGGAATCTCTGCGCAGATGTCAACAACTTGCCCCCAGTGATAATGCTAATACCTTTTCCACTACACAATGATCATATAACAAAACCTTTTGACACTGACACTTTCCCATCCTGATCCAGCACGCTATAAATCTATCCCACCATCAACCTGGCTGGGAGATACAGACACCTGCAGTGGTTAGTGGGATAATTTGATCCAGCTGACACTCTCAAAATCTGATCCAAATCAGTGCTACTGGTGGGCTGGTTCCAGTCGTCCATTAGGCCGGCCTGTTTTGTTTTGATGTCATATCAAGTAGGGTGACAGCTGGGAGCTGGCTGCTAAGTGCATAGAAAGCTCGATAGAAGATAGCCCTGAAGTTCCATGACAAAACTCTCAAGTTCCATGGATGGAAAGGAATTCGCGTCAAAAGGTTTGTATTTATGATAATTTTTGTTGTTGATAGGATAAAGGTAAAAGTTTCATCAAGAGGAGAATTTTTTTTCCAGAAAAGGGAGTTCCATAGTAAATCGTGCATTTTTTTATTTATTTATCAGAAAGAATGTTTATTTTTCTTCACGAACTCGCATGAGTAGGTTTTTTTCCCCTAGGACGAGGACAGTTTATTCCATTACAAAGGATGTTTATTTCCATCAAGAAAAATGTTTATATCTGTCACAAGGAGTGGTGATCTCTGTTGGTGATGAGTGGGATGGATGACAGAATTAGTGGGGTAGATGACAGAATGAGTGGGGTAGATGACAGAATGAGTGGGGTAGATGACAGAATGAGTGGGGTAGATGACAGAATGAGTGGGATAGATGACAGAATGAGTGGGATAGAGGACAGAATGAGTGGAATAGAGAACAGAATGAGTGGGATAGAGGACAGAATGAGTGGGATAGATGGCAGAATGAGTGGGATAGATGACAGAATGAGTGGGATAGAGGACAGAATGAGTGGGATAGAGGACAGAATGAGTGGGATAGATGGCAGAATGAGTGGGATAGATGACAGAATGAGTGGGATAGAGGACAGAATGATTGGGATAGATGACAGAATGATTGGAATATAAAACACGAGTGGGATTGATAACACAGTGGGATGGATGACACAAAGAGTGGGATGGATGACCCAAAGAGTGGGGTGGATCACACAAAGAGTGGGATGGATCACACAAAGAGTGGGGTGGATGACACAAAGAGTGGGATGGATCACACAAAGAGTGGGGTAGATGACACAAAGAGTGGGATGGATAACACAGTGGGATGGATAACATCGTGGGATGGATCACACAAAGAGTGGGATGGATCACACAAAGAGTGGGGTGGATGACACAAAGAGTGGGATGGATCACACAAAGAGTGGGGTAGATGACACAAAGGGTGGGATGGATAACACAGTGGGATGGATGACACAACGAGTGGGATGGATAACACAAAGAGTGGGATGGATAACACAAAGAGTGGGATGGATAACACAACGAGTGGGATGGATGACACAACGAGTGGGATGGATAACACAACGAGTGGGATGGATAACACAAAGAGTCGGATGGATAACACAAAGAGTGGGATGGATAACACAGTGGGATGGATAACACAGTGGGATGGATCACACAAAGAGTGGGATGGATCACACAAAGAGTGGGATGGATCACACAAAGAGTGGGATGGATCACACAAAGAGTGGGATGGATAACACAGTGGGATGGATAACACAAAGAGTGGGATGGATCACACAAAAAGTGGGATGGATCACACAAAGATTGGGATGGATCACACAAAGATTGGGATGGATCACACAAAGAGTGGGTTGGATCACACAAAGGATGGGATGGATCACACATAGAGTGGGATGGATGACACAACGAGTGGGATGGATGACACAACGAGTGGGATGGATAACACAAAACTGGGATGGATAACACAAAGACTGGGATGGATAACACAAACATACCCAGCATGCATCCTACAATCCGAAGAGAAGACAGACAATTCAGGTTCAACTTACTAACGGCACACTCTTTTGCCCAATGACTTATCCAGAAGTCAAAGAAGATAAGTGAGGTGGCCTGGTGGTTAGTACGTTGTGCTGGTAATCTCACGGCCTGGGTTCAAGCCCAGGTTTGAGCCACCACCCAGACGCCCGTTCAAGGGGACGTTTTCACTCCACTGCCCTGAAAGTCCTTCGGGTGAGATAATAAACCGAGGCGCTGTGTTTATTACATCACCCGAAGACTTTCAGAACATCTTGAGCACATGCTAAAACCGGTTCTGCCTTTTGCAAGAGTAGATTATTAATTATGTGTCGGTGGGAACGTATGGCAACATTTACAAACCCACACGCACACGGAGACTAGATGTACAAAAACACACCAGAAATGAGTGCTTATTCCGTTATTCTCGGAAAAAAATTTTAAACTTAACAAAAAAAATGTCAAGCTTAGTATCCTCAAATAGTTGAACCTGGCTAGTCCCACGTGGCCCTCTCTCTATCATTTCATGTAAGTGTGATCAAGTAAAAACTCAACCTGCCACTCCAGAATCAAACCTCTAGACCCAGTAAGTGTACCATAGCACATGGCAAAGTGAAAGCTAGTCCTCTGGCCAGCGATCAGTGGCGATCGTCAAAGATAGATTGCTGACCATCAGCACTGGTTGTTTTTTTTTTCCCGATTGTCTGTATATTGCTCGGTCAGATTATATATATTTTCCTATTTCTAGCAATTCTACGTAGCAGTATATAATTCGAGAAACCGCGACCCTCCTTCCAGTGTGAGTTGTATTTCCTGCTTTGGTAAGTCAGTAGACTATGACTGATACATATTGAATATCAATGATTGACAATGCCATGATATAGGACGTTTCAGAGTGAGTCGTATTTTCTACATAGGTAAGACAATATGACTGATGCATATTGAATATCACTGATCAATGGTTGACAATGCTATGATGAAAGACGTTTCAGTGAGATTTGTATTTCCTGCATCGGTAAGACAGTATAATGATACATATTGAATATCACTGATCAATGGTTGACAATGCTATGATGAAAGACGTTTCAGAGTGATTTGTATTTCCTGCATTGGTAAGTCCGTATGACTGATAAACATTACACGCCTATGACCAGTGATAGACAATGACATGATGGCATGATGAAAGACGTTTGGTATCAAAGTATGGTTTTGTTACATATAATTATAGTATTACTATTGATATCACGGAGTATGACCATACGTGACATTGAAGAAGATTATCTGTCGTGTGGTATCAGTGTAACATCTGACTGTGTGAGTGTGAGTTGTATTTCCTGCATTGGTAAGTCAGTATGACTGATAAACATTACATGCCTATGATCAGTGATTGACAATGCCATGATGAAAGACGTTTCGGCGTGAGTTGTATTTTCTACATCGGTAAGACAGTATGACTGATACATATTGAACGCTAATGATCAGTGCTTGGCAATGACATAATGCATGATGAC
>CM054135.1:93590584-93593084 GCA_028751875.1 Rapana venosa
AATGGAAGTTCGAGGTGACAAGAAAACAAAGAACAAGGGAGAAACAAAGAGAGGGATAGAAAAGAGGAGCTTCGTAGAACAGAATGTCCAGAAGGTGGGGGATGCTATTTATACTGACAGGCCCCTTGGCATCCCCACGGAAAAGAAAACAGTCTGAATATTATTTGAGTTTCACTCCTGTCTTTGTGAATGTCGTATATATGTATGTATGTATGTATGTATGTATGTATGTATGTATGTATGTATGTATGTATGTATGCATGTATGTATGTATGTATGTATGTATGTATGTATAGGGTGAAGGGTTATATCAACCGTATTACAACGTGGCTGCATGTAGTGTAGTGTAGTGTAGTGTAGTGTGGTGTGGTGTGGCGTGGTGTGGTGTGGTGTGGTGTGGTGTAGTGTAGTGTAGTGTGGTGTGGTGTGATGTAGTGAAGTGTCATGTAGTATAGTGTGTGTATAAAATTTATGCATGTATGTATGTATGTGTATGTATGTGTATATGTGTATGTATGTATGTATGTATCTATCTATCTATCTATGTATCTATGTATGGTCACATGCGCGCGCACGAAGCTTGAGATGGATATTGTCAGAGTTGCAGAAACTGAATAAAGTGACAGCCCTGATAATTATGACCTTTCGAGGTCAGTGGGCCTAGAAACAACATACATTGGATATGAAAGCACAGAAATAGCACAACATCTCCCCTCCCCATTCCCCTCCCCTTCCAACCCCCCCTCCCTTCCCCACCCCACCCCATTCCTTTTCTGTCCTCCAGAGTTGCCGTAGTTTGGATTCAACACGGAGTCCACACGGCGTTAAACGTCTATTCCAAAACGCCTATCGGAGTTCCGTCCCTTGAAGGCGTTCAGTCCCGAGTTGCGGCGCTTTGCGGCGAGGCTGCCGGGAATACTTCTTCCGGTGTCTACAACCGGTTCCTTGATTATGCAGACCTGCCTGACTGCTTCACTGATGGCGTGGAGGAATTATAACCTAGCGAAATTAAAAGACGCAAACTAAAGTGGTTCAGGCACGTCACACGAACATCTGGAACTGGCCAAGACTGTCCTACAAGGAACAGTACAAGGAAGGAGATGAAGAAGCAGAGTAAACGATGGGAAGACAACATCAGAGAGTGGAGGACTGGCCTTGAGAGATGTTTGTGGATGCGTTGTTTGTTTGTTGATTTGGTTGGTTAGTTGGTTTGCTGATAGAGCTTATCTGACAGTAAAAAAGACAGGTTTTTGAAAAAAAAAACTTGCTTGCTTAATATTTTTTTATTTTCTAGGTCTTTTAAAAAATATCTTTTATTGTTGTTACCTGTTATAACCTCTTAAAAGAACATAGTTCAACATTATTCTTAAAAGAATTATTTGAATGATGTAGAATGACTGTCCAAAACCATGTTTACCTTTGCTGTAAGTTGTTTGGTTGTTACTCTTTATCGTTGTTATCATTATTGTTGTTTCTTTATCGTAAACTGATCTAGCCAGGTTCCCGACATGGATCCCATTTCAGTAAAGTGTGCTCTTGTTCCAAAACATTGTGTGTGTGTAATATATGCCTTCGTGGTGTGTGTGTGTGTGTGCTTATTTTTATTTATTTATTTTTTATTTATTCTTTTATATCGAGGATAATGGAATAGCACTCAGGTGCTTTTTTACAACCAGTCCCCTGTGTGTATGCGTTTTGTAAATTTTGTCATCTGTTTCCACCAGCACACAATGGCCTACTCTTCCGAAAAGCGGAACAGGATTTAACGTGTGCGCAAGATGTTCTGCATGCGTTCGAACACGGGGCCTCGGTTTATAGTCTCATCTGAAGGAGTTTGACATTCAGTTCGATTTTTTGGGGTCAAACTGGGAAGAAAGGGCGAGGCTGGGAATCGAACCCAGAACCTCACGGTTTACTTGTTGGCAGGCAAACATCTTAACCATCCTGCCACCTTCCTTCCTCTGTGTGTGTGTGTGTGTGTGTGTGTGTGTGTGTGTGTGTGTGTGTGTGTGTGTGTGTGTGTGTTGCGTACGCGCACGTGTTTGTACGTGTGTGTGTGTGTGTGTGTGAGAGAGAGAGAGAGAGAGAGAGAGAGAGAGAGAGAGAGAGAGAGAGAGAGAGAGAGAGAGAGAGAGAGAGACAGACAGACAGACAGACAGACAGACAGACAGGCAGGCAGACAGAGCATCTCAGGGTTCTCTACCTTACGAAAGAAAACCCAGTCAGGCAGTCTGCTGCACTGTCTACCTGCCTGGAGGTTGCAGGGCCAGGCAAGCTCTGACCTGTCCAAGAGGCATCAAGACCACCTGAAACATCCAGTGCCATGCCAGAACACCTCAACATTCCAGATTCCAGATTGAATTCAAGGAAGAAAGAACACTGGGGGTACACGAAATTTAAAATACTACAACTTGAAAATATGGGAGTGTGAAAATACTCACAACATAAGCCATTTATTACACAATGAATTTTATAATGCAGTCATATAACCAACAAGAAG
>CM054135.1:93598084-93603084 GCA_028751875.1 Rapana venosa
TTTTTTTCCATTTCATTTCATTTCATTCTTTTATATCAAGGATAATGGAATAAGCACCTATGTGCTTTTTCACTCTCAGTCCCCGTGTGTATGCGGTTCTGCAAATTCTGTCATCTGTACATGATACTCGATTATTCTCCGCTTTACTACTGCCACAAATGGATACCTGCCGAACAATTATAACCACAAACAAACAAACAAACAAACAAACAAACCCCAAAGCAAAGCAGAACTGAAAACATTCATCGCTCCCTTTCTTTTGAGTCTGAGAGACAGAGACAGAGAGAGAGAGACAGAGACAGACAGACAGAGACAGACAGACAGACAGACAGACAGAAGCATAATAGATCTCTGTCTGTTTGTCTATCTGTGTGTGTGTGTCTCCCTCTCTCTCTCACACACAAACACACACGCGCGCGCGCACGCACGCACGCACGCACGCGCATGTACGCACGCGAGCACACACATGCACCGCCCCCTTCATCCCCCTCCCCCCACCCTACCAACATATATTGGACATAACCAAATGTGTATTGAACGGTCAAACCGGACATTGATGTTTTTGTCATGGTTAAGTTGTTTATTCATTGCAGATGTTTTATTCTATAAGATTTTACTTTAATGTCTTTTCCCAGTTCTTAATAAAAAAAAATTGTATTCATTAAATTAGTAGCAGAATAAGTTTTATTTTCGTTTGCTTGTTTGTTTTTACCGTAATGGACCTTCTGTCTCTTTTATCTGGTTAGATATTATCAATAGAGAACAGACATAAAATTGAAGACAACAACAACATTAACAACAAAAACAGCAGCAGCAGCAGCAGCAGCAGCAACAACAACAACAACAGCCCCTCACCGCCCCTCTTCCTAACCTTAACCCATAGATAAACAATCAAACCATAATAAAAACAAGACACGAAGAAAACAACGACAACAATCCGTCTCTTACTCCCCTACCACTTCCCAACCCCTCCTCTTCAAAAATTTCAATAATGATGGCAAACAAGCCAACACAAAATGAATAAACAAACCATAAAAAATAAACAAAGAGAGGAAAAAGAAAAGAAAAGAAAAGCTAAGAAAAACACAGACGAAACTGCTGTTTAGTTTTACATCTTCGTGTCTTGCAGTTTATTCCAGTGTTGTATTGTTCCTGTTTTATTCAGTGTTTTCCAAAAAGGTAATTGTCGTGTTTGTTTGCTGTTGTGGATGCTTTTGTTTGTTTGTTTGTTTGTTTTTTAGTTTGTTTTGCTCGTTAGTTTGTTTGTTTGTTGGGAGATTTTGTGTTTCCTGATACAGGAAAAGCGAGAAGAGCACCTGTTTGTTTTATTTTATTATTATTTTTTTAATTTCGAGGATAATGGAATAAGCACTCGTGTGCTTTTTCACTTAGTCCCCGTGTGTATGCAGTTTTGTAAATTTTGTTATCCGTTCCCACCGGTACACAATGACCTACTCTTCCGTTTTAACGTGTGCGCGATATGTTCTGGGTGCGTTCGCACACGGGACCTCGGTTTATAGTCTCATCCTAAGGACATTTTAGGGCAAGTGGAGTCGGGACTGATGTTAACTCCAGAGGAAAAATCCTGTTGTTGGTGGTGTTGTCGTTGTCGTTGTCGTTGTTGTTTGTTGTTGTTTGTTGTTCTTAAAGAAAAGAATCTGTACTCAATTTCACAGGTTATATATGACAAAGGCAATATCTATCTATTTATCTATCTATCTATCTATCTATCTATTTATCTATCTATCTATCTATCTGTCTGTCTGTCTGTCTGTCTGTCTGTCTGTCTGTCTGTCTGTCTGTCTGTCTATCTATCTATCTATCTATCTATCTATATAACCGTGAGGTTCTGGGTTCGATTCCCAGCCTCGCCCTTTCTTCCCAGTTTGACAAAAAATCAAACTGAATGTCAAAGTCCTTCGGATGAGACTATAAACCGAGGCGAACGCATGCAGTACATCTTGCGCACACATTAAATCCTGTTCCGCTGTTCGAAAGAGTAGGCCATTGTGTGCCGGTGGGAACAGTTGACAAAATGTACAAAACCGCATATGCACGCATAAATTAAAAAAAAAAGTCATCTGAGCGCTTTGATTTGTTGCTTTACAAGATTCAGCGCTATATAAATTCCATACATTATTATTATTATTATGAAAAACAGAGCAAAAGAAATCAGACAGACAAAATGAATGTAACAGCAGGTTACCTCATCAACCAATCAAGCTGAAAGCCCCAGTGTGGCTTCTGTGGTTGGCGAGGTAATAAACAAGGTAGTACTGAACCAAAATGGCCGCCAAAACTGAATGTTTACAGCTTCTAAAACCCTTTTACCTACGACATGTACACGAAACTTGTTTTACGCACCTGATCTATACACTAAATTCTTTATACCTACAAAAGGAAATCTCCATATAATTATGCATCTAGTAAACAAGTTTTAAACATCTAGGCTAGGCGGCCATTTTTGATTGTTTCTATGGCAACAGTTCATAAAACTGAGTAATTTATTTATCATTTTTTTTGGCTTTACAAGTGGTGCTATATGGCATAACCTCTATCATGAGCTTGTGAACAACATTTTATCAGTTTTGAGCGCCTGTTGTTATAACAACCATCATTCTCTATCTTGTCATTGCCTCTCCTTTTACTCTCTTGGCCATCACTTTGTTTCAGCCATTAAATAATAAAAGGAAAAAAAGAGACAAGGGACAAACTATATACGTGTCTGGTAAATGTCTTAGCTGGGGCTGATTATATATTTCTCGTAAACTCTATTCTCGGCAGATTATATAGAAACATCCAAACAAAGAAATGAATGTACAATGACAGGAAATTCTGTATGTCTAGTTGTTCTTGACTGTGCTCAGGTAGTAGGACGTTTTTTGTGTTTTGCTTTAGTGTGTTCGTGCGTGCGTGTGTGTGTGTGTGTGTGTATTTTGTGTGTGTGTGTGCGTGTGTATTTTATGTGTGTGTGTGTGTGTGTGTGTGTGTGTGTGTGTGTGTGTGTGAGACGTTTGATTTTTCACCAGCTCTTCTTATGTTACTGACAATACAATGATGGGGTGGTGGCTATGGTGGTGGGTGTGATGATGAGGAGGAGAAGGAAGACGGTTTTTGTTTTTGGGGGAATGACGGGGTGGGGGGGGAAGGGGGGGTGATATAAAATTGGCCACTCCTTTAAACTTTCGGCATGGTAAACATGATGCTTAAAAAACCCTACAGATATTCCTGATGCGTAGAAAACAAGATATTTGCAAAATCTGTGTATACATATACTTCAACCTAATTTGTCATCAGACGTTTGCTTCTTTGAATGTTCCACACTATTTCACCAACGCATTCAACGATGCTAACGACTTTTTGAATAGCCAATACATTTGTACCTTGTTGATATCATATGATGAAAATAATAATAGTATCATAAGTTGGTACTCTTTTAAAGTTTAATATTACCGTACCGTTGTTAGCTATTGTTCCAATCAATTTCTTCTCGGTCTAATATCAGCTTTGTTATCATCTTTGTGAAAAAAAACGTTAAACAAGCGATTAATTAATTAATTAATCAATTCATTCATTCATTCAAACAAACAAAACAACCGACTTTCGTACAATCAGGTCTACTGATCAACATCCGCTTTTCCCTCCATCAAATTATTTTAAAGCATCCTTCTTCACCTGTGTGTGTGTGTGTGTGTGTGTGTGTGTGTGTGTGTGTGTGTGTGTGTGTGTGTGTGTGTGTGTGTGTGTGTGTGTGTGTGTGTATGTGTGTGTATGTATGTGTATGTGTGTGTTGTGTGAGTCTGTGTGTGTGTGTGTGTGTGTGGCGCGCGCGCGCGCGTGTGTGTGTTTGTGGTGGATTTATCGGGAATTCCCACACTGGTAAGACGCCTTAGTAAAACCTTGAACCAGTTTGTCCATTTTATGATCGAACGCTTCAGTGATTTCTTTCTTTCTTCTGTCCATCCCACGCACGGATTCCATTGGTCAGCAGGAAAGGTGGTAGACAGTTGATCGGAAGATCCGGTTGACCTGTTGGGGTGGGGGGGGGGGGAGGGTGCCAAGGTGGACTTGCCTGAGTGACTGTGGTCAGAAACTTACTGTCAATTACCCTTCAAATAATAACTATTTAGATGTCTTCGCTTCTTGTTGTTGTCGAAACTTTTATGTCAGCCTATAAATGGTGAGTATGAGAAAGAGAAAAAAAGATGACAAAACGATGGAGGAGGAAGAGGATGGGAAAGAAGAAGAATTGCGAAGAAGAAGAATTGCGAAGAAGAAGAAGAAGAAGAAGAAGAAGAAGAAGAAGAAGAAGAAGAAGAAGAAAGAAGAAGAAGAAGAAGAAGAAGAATTAAGAAGAAGAAAAATTGAGAAGAATTGCGAAGAATTAAGAGGAAGAAAAAGAAGAAGATGATGATGATGATGATGATAATGATGATGATGATGATGATGATGATGATGATGATGATGATGATGATGATGGTAAGAAGAAGAAGATGTACACTCAATCGCGCACGCTTCACACCACACACACACACACCACACTTTACACGGACACACACACACACACAACACACACTTCACATTACACACACACACGCACACACTACACACACACAAAACCAACCACCCCCCCACACACACACACCACACACGACCCCCACACACACAAACACACACACACAACACACACAAAACACACACACACAAAAACCAACCCACCCACCCACACACACACACCACACACGACCCACACACACAACACTACACACACACACAAAACCAACCCCACCCACCCACACCACACACAAAACCACACACACACACAGTGTCAGGACAGGCATCTCGGGATGAAGCCACAACGGCCAGTGAGCATCTTCAAAAGACCTGACCCGGATACGGATACGGATGCTGCTGCGGCCATCATTCCTCTGTTGATCCCAGCAATCTGAGCCAGGACATCAATGTAAAGGCTTTTGGTCTGGTCAAGCAGGGGGTCACTC
>CM054135.1:93608084-93613084 GCA_028751875.1 Rapana venosa
CTAGGGTCAGATTTTTCTTAGCCTATGAGATCGTGTTTTGTCCACCATAAGGGTAGCCACATTCCGACTTCGGAGACAATGACTGAACACTCATTTTATTGTATTTTACTTTATTCTTTTATATCGTGTGAATGTATACATTTGAATTTGTAAAAACTATTGATTGTAACTGGCTGCATGTGAATGAGTGAGATGAACGAAAGCGCTATGATTTGGGTTTTTTTCTTCAAGATATGGCGCTATATAAATTTCATGTATTATTATTATTATTATTATTATTATTATTATTATTATTATATCGAGGATAATGGAATAAGCACTTATGTGCTTTTTTACACCCGGTCCCTGTGTGTATGTGGTTTTGTAAATTCTGTCATCTGTTCCCACCGGCACACAATGGCCTACTCTTACGAAAAGCGGAACAGGACTTAACGTGTCCGCAAGAAGTTCTGCATGCGTTCGCACACAGGGACCTCGGTTTATAGTCTCATCCGAAGGACTTTTAGAGGAAAGTGGAGTCTGCACTTATGTTAACTCCAGGGGAAAATACACCCCTTGAACGGTAATCGAACCCGGGTCGTCAGATTGCGAGCGCAAAGTTCTAACCACTAGGCTATCCCGTCCTGCCCCTCACGACACCAGCAGTGTGCATGCATGTTATAGAATAATGTTGTCATTCGTTCCTACCGGCACTCAACGGCGGCCTACTCTTCCCAAACGCGGGATGGGTTTTAACGTGTACACACGAAGTTCTGTCTGCGTTCGCACACTGGACCTTCGCACACAGAACCTCGGTTTCTAGTCTCATCCGAAGGACTTTAGCGGCAGTAGAGTCAGAACTGATGTTAACTCCAGGGGGAAAATTCCCCTTGAAAGGGTGTCTCGGTGGTGGCTCGAACCCGGGCCGTCAGATCACGTGCACAACGCTCTAACCAGTAGGCTACCTCCTCCCCCCCCCCCCCCCCCTGCCCTCCATAAATAAATAATTTGTTTTTAAAAATCAGAAAACTACACAAACTTAACGCCAGGCGTTGAACGGCAGCGTGACGCATTTTCGCTCTTAAGGGAGACAACAATAGTTGCTGTCTGAGCGTGTGACGATGAAGAAGAAGAAGAATCAGAAACACGAATGTTTGGTTTTACAATACCATTTATTATCTGAATATAAGTACGTATTGCGTGTCAACAGTTTGTTGGTGTATTAAGCACTTTTTGTTATGATTTGTTTTGTTTCAAATTATGGATGTGTGTGTGTGTGTGTGTGTGTGTGTGTGAATCTTGCTTTCACACACACTCTCTTTCTCTCATCTATCTATCTATCTATCTATCTATCTATCTATCTATCTATCTATCTAGCTACCTACCTACCTACCTACCTACCTATCTATCTATCGATCGATCTATCTATCTATCTATCTATCTATCTATCTATCTATCTATCTATCTATCTATCTATCTATATGAGAGAGAAAGTGTGTGAAAGCAAGAAATCTATCCATCAATCTATCTATCTATCTATCTATCTATCTATCTATCTATCTATCTATCTATCTCTTGAAGATTTTGCAACCAGCCTACTCCACTCCCCGCTGCTTTCCGCAACAAATGGTTCCACTCTATTGTGCAATTGTACTTCTGTACGTGCGTGGAAATGAGCTGACATGTCTTTGTGAATATGCACATCCAGTACCTACTTCTAGCATTGGCACGTGCCCCCCCCTCCCCACTCCCATCCCTCTCGTGTGTGTGTGTGTGTGTGTGTGTGTGTGTGTGTGTGACGGCTGCATGCTTGTGTGCCTGGGCGTGTGTTTGTAAACTGGGCCTATCTGTGACTGCCCACGCTTCTTTACTTACTTGTACGGCCCAAAGTTCGTTTCTTTTCAATTAAACGTCCTGTTCGCTTTTTTTCTGTCCTTCTTTCTTTTCTTTCCTTTTCTTTTTGTCTGTCTTTCTTTCTTGTTTGTTTTTTTTCTTTCTTTTCTTTCTTTCTTTCTGTATTTCTTTTCTTTTCTTTTTGTCTGTCTGTCTTTCTTTCTTTTCTTTTCTTTTTGTCTTTTCTTCTTGTCTGTCTCTCTGTCTGTCTTTCTTTCTATCTGTTTCTCTGTCTGTCTGTCTTTACTTCTTTGTCTGTCTGTCTGTTTCTCTCTCTCTCTCTCTCTCTCTCTCTCTCTCTCTCTCTCTCTCTCTCTCTCTCTCTCTCTCTCTCCTTTTCTTTCGTTCTTTTCTTTCCTTCTTTCGTTCTTTCTTTCTTTCTTTCTTTTTTCTTTCTTTCTTTCTGTCTGACTGTCTGTCTGTCTGTCTGTCTTTACTTCTATGTCTGTCTGTCTGTCTGTCTGTTTCTCTCTCTCTCTCTCTCTCTCTCTCTCTCTCTCTCTCTCTCCTTTTTTTTTCTTTCGTTTTTTTCTTTCTTGGGCCGAATTTCTTCTCTTCTAAACGCCCTGTTATCTTTCTTTCTTTGCATTAATCTTTTAAACTTGTTCTCCCTTCTCATTCTTTTTCCTTTCTCTTTCTTTCTTTCTTTGTTTGTTTCCCTCTATGTACCTCTCTTTTGGTCGCTGTTTCTGTGTTTCATATGTTTTCCTTTTCGTTATAGTACAGTCCCAGGAGTGATACGCGATGTAGGGACTGTTTTTAATCAGCCACCCTACAAAGAAGCTCTGCTGTTTCTCTCTCTCTCTCTCTCTCTCTCTCTTTCTTTCTCTCTTTCTTTCTTTCTTTCTTTCTTTCTTTCTTTCTTTCTTCCTTTTTATCTTCCTTCCTTCCTTCCTTCCCCCCCTTGCTTTCCTTCCTTCCTCCCTCCCTTCCCTTTTCTTTCTTTCTTCCTTCCTTCCTTTTCCTTCTTTCCTTCTTCCTTCCTTCTTCTTTTTTTTCTTTCTTTCTTTCCTTTCTTTCTCCCTTCCTTCCTTCCCGTGCATTCCTTCCTCCCTTCCCTCCCTTCCTTCCTTCCTTCCTTTCCCTAACACCAGTCTATAATTATCTGCTGCAGTTTGAAAGATCGCCACTTAACTCAACACTCTCCTAATCTGTCTATCTCACCAGTTTCCGGAGCCCCCCAAAACACACACACACACACACACACACACAACACACACACATACAACACACACACACACACACACACACAACACACACACAACACCAACACACACACACACACACACACACACACACACACACACAACACACACACATACACACACACTCACACACACCACACACACATACACACACACACACACACACACACACACACACACACACACACACACACACACACACACGCCACTGTCACCAAGCTGAGTCTACCACTGCTCCCTTATAACCATTAGGAGAAAACCCTGTGTGCACAGATCTTGTGGGGGAGCAGTTGTACCAGGTGGCACCGTACTGGTTACAGGATAGGGGCTTTATCTGTTGACACAATGCACGTAATAGGGATGGGGGGGGGGGGGGGGAGGATAAGGTAATGGTACTCTCGAGGGGAGCGAGTGAATATTTTATTAGTGATTTTAATGGGGAGGGGGGGGGGGGTAAAAAGAAAGAGAGAGAGAGAGAGAGGGTGATGGTGAGAGAGAGAGAGAGAGTCAAGTCAAGTTCTTTTATTTTGCAGATAACGAATAAGCAAGTGCTTTTTTATATCCAGTCCCCGCCATAGGGAGGGAGAGAGAGAGGTCGGTGAGGGAAACAGAGAGAGAGAGAGAGAGAGAGAGAGAGAGAGGAGAGAGAGAGAGAGAGAGAGAGAGAGAGAGAGAGAGAAGAGAGAAGAGAGAGAGAGAGAGAGAGAGAGAGAGAGAGAGAGAGAGAGAAACTTCTTGGGTCACTGAATCTTTACACTATGTTGTTAAGTACCAAACATAATAATTATGTCATACACTGTTGTATAATAATACAATGTGGCAATAACAGGAGCATGGTTTACTGAACTTGAGTGATTGTGAGTGTCACATACCGAGACAAAGACAGTTGACAGTATTGCGTCACAAATAACCAAAAAACAACATACAGCTAACTGTATAGATTGACTGTACTGTGTCACAAAAACCAAGCCAGAACAGTAACATGCATACACACAGCTACCAGTCCACCTGAAGCTGATGCAGCATGCTTGTACTCACAGATGTGACTTCCTTTCATGTTGCTGTATTAAACTGAAGGACATATCCAGTTACACACCATGGAGTCTCTGTGTCCTTGCTGTCACCATAAAGTCTCTGTGTCACCATGTAGTCTCTGTGTCCTTGCTGTCTCTGTGTCCTTGCTGTCACCATGAAGTCTCTGTGTCCTTGCTGTCACCATGAAGTCTCTGTGTCCTTGCTGTCACCTTGTAGTCTCTGTGTCCTTGCTGTCACCATGAAGTCTCTGTGTCCTTGCTGTCACCATGTAGTCTCTGTCACCATGTAGTCTCTGTGTCTTTGCTGTCACCATGAAGTCTCTGTGTCCTTGCTGTCACCATGTAGTCTCTGTCACCATGTAGTCTCTGTGTCCTTGCTGTCACCATGTAGTCTCTGTGTCCTTGCTGTCACCATGTAGTCTCTGTGTCCTTGCTGTCACCATGAAGTCTCTGTGTCCTTGCTGTCACCGTGTAGTCTCTGTCACCATGTAGTCTCTGTGTCCTTGCTGTCTCTGTGTCCTTGCTGTCTCTGTGTCCTTGCTGTCACCATGTAGTCTCTGTGTCCTTGCTGTCTCTGTCTCCTTGCTGTCACCATGTAGTCTCTGTGTCCTGGCTGTCACCATGAAGTCTCTGTGTCCTTGCTGTCACCGTGTAGTCTCTGTCACCATGTAGTCTCTGTCTCCTTGCTGTCTCTGTGTCCTTGCTGTCTCTGTCTCCTTGCTGTCACCATGTAGTCTCTGTGTCCTTGCTGTCACCATGTAGTCTCGTGTCCTTGCTGTCTCTGTCTCCTTGCTGTCACCATGTAGTCTCTGTCTCCTTGCTGTCACCATGTAGTCTCTGTGTCCTTGCTGTCACCATGTAGTCTCTGTGTCCTTGCTGTCACCATGAA
>CM054135.1:93618084-93638084 GCA_028751875.1 Rapana venosa
TGCCGTTCTTAAGTGATTGGCTACTGGCGCGCGAGCAGTTTGTCTATCTTTCTCTCTCTCTCTCTCTCTCTGTCTGTCGTGTCGCGAAACTATGATTACAGTACAGAGAATAGAGGAGAAACTGCAGTTTTAGTGTTGATGATTTGTGTGTGTGTTGTGAGACAAAGTGTGGCAAAGTTTCGATATGTAATTGGGGGTTATTTTCAATAGCAAAGTGTATTAGTGTTCAGGTAAGTTACATTTTGTTGTTTTGTCTTATATGTGTTTTTATTTTCTCTTTGCCTGTTTCACTTTTTTTTCCATTCTTTTTTTTGTTTGGCTCCGTCGGGTTTTGTTTTGTGAATGTGGGTGTACATCCTCTCTCTGTAGATGGTCTGTCTGTCTCCCTATTTGTTATCTGTCTTTCTGTCTGTCTATCTGTCTGTCTGTCTCTGTTGGTCTGTCTGTCTCAGGTCTCTGTTTGGCTGTCTGTCTCTGACTCTTTCTGCTTGTATGTTTGTCTGTTTGCTTGTCTGTCTGTCTGTCTCTCTCTCTTATTAATTTTCTCTGTGCTGCATGCGCGCGCGTGCGTGTGTGTGTGTGTGTGTCCCTCTCTCTCACCCTCTCTCACACACACATACACACACACACACACACACACACACTCTCTCTCTCTCTCTCTCTCTCTCTCTCTCTCTCTCTCTCTCTCTCTTCTTTTGTCCATCCGTGTATGTGTGTGTGTGTTGGTGTTGGTGAATTTTTATTTGCAGCTCAGTTTCCCACCCAAATCCATAGACAGTATTTTAAAAACTTTAATTTTAGTTTTATTCTTTTATATCGAGGATAATGGAATTAGCACTCATGTGCTTTTTTTTCATCCAGTCCCCGTTTGTATGCGGTTTTGTAAATAGTAAACAATATAGACAGTAAACAATATTGGCAATGTACCGCCTTTATGTCAATATATAAACTGCAGGCAATATTAGCAATATAAAGCTATTATGTCACATATCATATGAACAGCAGGCAGTATTAGCAATATACCGCCATTATGCCACCATATTAACGGCAGGCGGTATTAGCAATGTAAATTCATTGTATCAACATATAAACAAAAGGTAATATTAGCAATGTAACATCATGATGTCAACATATAAACATCAGGAAATATTAGCAATGTACTATAAATGCTAATCAGCAGAACTTATGTGTGAGAGGAAAAAAAAATAAGGAAAGAACATAAACACACACACACACACACACACACACACACACACATACACACACAACACACACACACACACACACACACACACACACACACACACACACACACACACACACAAACAAACACCACGCATGCACACACACACACAGATGACAGAATTTACAAAACCGCAAACACACGGGGACTGGATGTAAAAAAGCACATAAGTGCTTATTCCATTATCCTCGATATAAAAGAATACATAAATAAATAAATAAAAACACACACATAGAGAGAGAGAGACAGACAGACAGACAGAGAGACCGACAGACAGAGAGAAAGACAGACAGACAGAGAGACAGTCGGAAGGACAGACAGGGAAACTGACCTAAAGTTTTGATGTGTATGTCTGTCAAAGATGAAGAAAAACAGGTGGTCTAGTGACCAGCCCTTGACGTGGATTCTTCCCACACTCTGCCCCCTGAACACACAAACTAAAGAACCCCACACGCTGACCTCTCAGTGACGCAACATGTATCTAATGTGACGTATGTTTTGACAACTGGCTGACGTCATCGGCACGTCGGCGGTCTAGAGGGTACGCGCCTGTCTAGAAATCGAAAAGTCCGGGTCGGAAGTGTGCGGTGGTTCGAATCCCGTTTGGACCTGAAACTTTCCTCCCATCTAGTAGACCATGAGTGGTGGTCTGGGTGCTAGTCTTTCGGATGAGACGATAAATCGAGGTACCGTGTGTTACACAAAATTGTTTAGCACACGTAAAAGAACCCACGGCAACAAGAGAGTTGTGTCCCTGGCAAAAAATCTGTAGAAAAAGTCACTCTGATAGGGAAACAAATACCGTTGCAGACAAGAAAAAAAAATGGGTGGCGCTGCTCTTGTGGCGACGCGCTCTTTCCGGGGAGAGCAGCCTCAATTTCACGCAGAGAAATCTGCTGTGGCTTAAAGTGGTGTCTATAAAAACAATCACAGGTGTAGTTACTCTGTCTAGCAATTATGCTCCTACATAGAGGCTGTATGACCAGTGGCTTTCCCACTCACAGAATTCCACTTTACAGCTTAGTCTTTAGTGATCGACTAGGACTCTCTGACTAGGAGGCTTGACTTGTACTGTCCTTACGTGCTTTGTGCCGTCTGCGCTTGGGGTTTTTCACAGTTCTTCATTAAACCATTGACGCTGGGGGCAACAGCAAAGTGAGAGGCTGTATGACCAGTGGCTTTCCCACTCACAGAATTCCACTTTACATATTAGTCTTTTAGTGATCGACTGTGACTCTCTGACTAGGAGGCTTGACTCGCACAGTCCTTATGTGCTGCAGCCCTGGGGGCTGGTTGGCCTTTGGAGGACATCTCCAACGCTGACTGTCTGTCCGTATGCCCACTTGGCCGAGAGAGTGGGGGTGTACTGTGGGCATGGCATCTCCGCTATAATCACATTTCTGCCCAATTTCCGAAACAGCAGCTGCCTCCTCTGCAGTTTAAAGGTCATCGTCGAACACGACGGAGAAACAAAGTCAAAGAAAAAAACCGTAGAGTCTAGTAGACACTTGTTAATGTTGTTTTGTTTGTTTGTTTGGCTGTCAATGAGTAGTGTACTTCTGCATGCTCGGCAGGGTAAGTGGCATTTCCCCCCCCCCCCCCCCTTCAACCATTGTTACCAAAATTCAAGTCTTTTTTTAGTCATCAATTGCGTGGAGGAAGCTGGTTGCAAAATCTCCCGTGGTGTCCCAACGATCTTACTAGTCTACGGTACCGGTGAAGGTGAAAGTGAAGGTGAAGGTTTGGTTATTCCTTTCTTTATTTGTTTGCGTGCTTGATTGCTCGCTTGCTTTACACGCGCTAAAAGCGTATTACACAGGACCTCGATTTATTGTTCCACCCCCTCAAATCCCTCCACCCCCATCCCCCCATAAAAGAGACCCTCCCCCCCAAAAAAGAAAAAAAATCCTTAGCACTCAGGCCGCTGTTTATTGCCTAATAGGTTGTAGAGGGGGAGGGAGATTTTGCTTGGAACAGGATCCTAATACCGATTTTTTTTTCCAATCTAAAACAGGCGCGTTACTATACCACTACCAACTACAACAATCTTTTTCATCTGTTTTCATCTCTGTCTGTCTGTCTGTCTGTCTGTCTGTCTGTCTGTCTGTCTGTCTCTCTCTCTCTCTCTCTCTCTCTGTTTCTCTCTCTGTCTGCTCGTCCGTCCGTCTGTTTGTCCGTCTGTCTGTCTGTCAGTCTCTGTCTCTCTGTCTCTCTGTTTTCCCGTTTGCGTCTTTCTCTTTCTGTCCTTCTCTGTCTCTGAGTATGTATCTCTCTGTGTCCCTCTGTTTCTGTCTGCCTGCCTGCCTGTCTGTTTGTCTGTCTGTCTGTCTGTTTCTGCCTGTCTGTGTGTGTGTGTGTGTCTCTCTCTCTGTCTCTCTGTCTCTCTCTGTTTCTCTCTGTCTGCCTGTCTCTGTCTTTCTCTGTCTCTGGTGTCTGTCTGTCTGTCTGTCTGTCTGTCTCTCTCCCTCCCTTCCTCCCACCCCATACTGTTTGTAGCAAGCAAGCAAGCAAGGCGCCGCATTCAAGTTTTGCCGGAGTGAAGTTGATAATTGATTCGAGGGTCGGCCAGGCAGACAGATAAATGGGACATTTAATCTGAGGAGTGACATCATTAAGCAGAGATTATTTACTATGCCCCAAAGGCTCCCTCTCCCACTTCCTCCCCCTCCTCCCCTACCCCCCTCTCCCCCCTCCTTGTCCCCCCTAATCAGTCCCACTCTACTGACCGTAACATCCGTCTGTTGCAAGCTTTTGGCTGTAGACCTAGGGTAAGTGATACGGGATATGACGACGCCGATGATAATGATGATGAAGGTGATGAAGAAGAAGGAGAAGAAGAAGAAGAAGAAGAAGAAGAAGATGATGATGATGATGATGATGATGATGATGATGATGATGATGATGATGATGATGATGATGATGATGACCAAACCCCATCACCCTGCCGGAGTGTGTAACCTTTCTGTGCGTGCGTGCGGTTTTTTTTTCGTTTATTGTTTTTTTTATATCGAGGATAATGGAATAAGTACTCATGTGCTTTTTTACATCCAGTCCTCGTGTGCATGCAGTTTTGTGAATTTTGTCATCTGTTCCCATCAGCACACAATGGCCTACTCTTACGAAAAGTGGAACAGGATTTAACATGCGCGCAAGCTGTTCTGCGTGCGTTCGCACACGGGACCTCGGTTTATAGTCTCATCCGAAGGACTGCGTGCGTGCGAGTGTGTGTATACATTTGAATTTGTAAAAACTACCAATTGTAACTGGCTGCATGTGAATGAGTGAGATGAACGAAAGCGCTTTGATTTGATTTTGCAAGATATGGCGCTATATAAAATCCATGTATTATTAAAACAACGAGCTCAACTCTGAAACCACTAGTCTATCCTGCCCTCTGAAAGAAACATACTACCAAACGAAATACACACATACTCGCACACGCGCACGCACGCACGCGCTCGCACGCCGCACGCACACACACCACACACACACCACACACCACACACACACACACCCACACCCGAGCGCGGGTCGAATCCCGTTCAAGGAGTATTCCCCCCCCCCCCCCCCCCCCCCCCCATCCCCGTCCTGGAGTTTACATCAGTGCCAACTCCACTCTTCCCAAAAGTCCTTCGGATGAGACTACAAACCAAGAACCCCTCTGCGAACGCACACAGAACATCTTGCACACACACACACACCCACAACCCACACCCACACACATACACACATACACACACACACACACACACATTAAAACCTGTTCCGCTTTACGGAAGAGTAGGCCATTGTGTACCGGTGGGAACAGATGACAACATTTACAAAACCTGTATACACACGGGGACTAGGTGTAAAAAATACATGAGTGCTTATTCCATTATACTCAAATAAAAGAATAACACACACACACACACACACACACACACACACACACACACACACACACACACACACACACACACACACAATAATACAAGCAAACACACACACCCCACACACACACACACACATACAGAGAGAAAGCAAGCAACGCACTCAACCCTCACGCTTTAAAAAAAAAAGAAAAAGAAAAAAAGAAAACAGGCAAACACAAGCGGCCATCTTGATTTGATAATCAGCAACAGGACTTACGTCCCCTGAAGCATGGTGACTGCAATCAGTACAACGAAATAAGGAAGCGACAAAAATAGATTTAATGGGGATGATTAGAGAAATAGTGAACCAATACATTTTATGGACTTACCTTAAATGCAAACAAATTGATGTAGGTTTGACCATCCCAATCTTTATTTTTGGTGTTGGAAAATATCTTTTAACTTCCCGTATTTTTATTTTCGAGTTAACTCTGCAATGATGTTTTGAACATCCTGAGGCTGTACTTTTTTGTCATCATCATCGTTTTCTTCTCAACTTTGTTTCTAACGTTGTTTTGAATGTGTAAGGCAGTTTTTGTGTTTATAATACACGGTTTTTTGTGTGTGTCAATGCAAACATTTCATGAATATTCGGTTGTTATGCAGGTTTGATAAAATTAATATTTTCTTGAAAATCCAGTAGCCCCTGTGAGTTTCTTTGTCTATTTATCTGTTTGCATGCCTGCCTGCCTGCCTGCGTCTATCTGTCTGACTGACTGTCTGTCTGCCCGTCTGTCTTTCTGTCTCTGTCTTTGTCTGTCTGTCTTTGTCTCTGTGTCTGCCTGCCTGCCTGCCTGCCTGCCTATCTGTCTGTCTGTCTGTCTCTGTGATGTGTGTGCTTGCATGAGTGTGTCCATAAAGATTTCAAAAAAAGAGAGAATAAGGATTTTTATTTTTAAATTTTAAAAAATTCTTTTATATCGAGGACAATGGAATAAGCACGTATGTGCTTTTTTACATCCAGTCCCCGTGTGTTATGTGGTTTTGTCAATTCTGTCATCTGTTCCCACCGGCACACAATGGCCTCCTCTTACGAAAAGCAGAACAGGATTTAACGCGTGCGCAAGATGTCCTGCGTGCGTTCGCACATGGAACCTCGGTTTATAGTCTCATCCGAAGGACTTTTGGGGAGAGTGGAGTCTGCACTGATGTGAACTCCAGGGGAAAAATATCCCCTTGAACGGGAATCAAACTTGGGTCGTCAGATTGCCAGCGCAATGTTCTAACCACTAGGCTATCCCGTCCGCCGATTTCAATTCAGAGAATCTTCATTAATGTTGAGTAACCAGAGCTAACTCGCTAGAAGCTAATGTTATCGACATTCCATTTTGTGCCTGTGTTGAGAGGAGAGCTGTAATGTAATATTTCAATCCACAGAACTCAACCTTCCTTGTATTTTCATTAGTATTTCTTGGTGTCTCATTCAAAGGAATGAAATCAAACTTGTATTATCACAGCAAGATGGCACACATTTGTCAATAATAATAATAATCATAATATCAGCATTTTTCAGCTCTTCCTGATGATTTTCATGTTTGAAATGATGAGTTGATGGGGTTCTTTTTTTTGATGAGAAGTGTGTGTGTGTGTGTGTGTGTGTGTGTGCGTGCGTGCGTGTGTGTGTGTGTGCGTGCGTGGTGTGTGTGTGTGTGTGTGTGTGTGTGTGTGTGTGTGTATGTGTGTGTGTATGTGTGTGTGTATGTGTGTGTGTATGTGTGTGTGTATGTGTGTGTGTGTGTGTGTGAAGTGTGTGTGTGTGATGTTGTGTGTGTGTGTGTTTGTGTGGTGTGTGTGGTGTGTGTGAATGTGTGTGTGTAGTGTGTAATGTGTGTGTGTGGTGAATGTGTGTGTGAATGTGTGTGTGGTGTGTGTGTGTGAATGTGTGTGTGAATGTGTGTGTGTGTGAGTGTTGTGTGATGTGTGTGTGTGATGTGTGAATGTGTGTGTGAGTGTGTGTGTGTGAATGTGTGTGAGTGTGAATGTGTGTGTGGTTTGTTGTGTTGTGGGGGTGTGTTGTGTGTTGCGCGCGCGCGCGCGCGTGTGTGTGTGTGTGTGAATGTGTGTGTGTGTGTGTGTGAATGTGTGTGTGTGTGTGTGTGTGTGTGTGTTTTTGTGATCAAGAAATGACGATAAAAAATATGAAAGAAAGAAAGAAAGGAACAAAACAAACAAAAGAAAGAAAAATACAACAACAAACGGAAAAGAAAGAAAAAACCAGGAATAAAGAAAGAAAGAACAGCAACAACAACGAAGTTTCAATAAAAAGAAACGAACTATTGCGAAACAGAAACCCCACCCAAACAAAGTAATACAACAACAAATCTGTACACTCTATACTGGCCGCACACCGGTATTTATAAAATCACTCTTTTCCTTCTGTATTTCTTTGTGACTCTTAGTCTTATATTCATACCGCACGTACTAAGGCATCCACGGAAATAAAAACCACTTTTTGTGAAAGACTAGTCTCTGGCATGGGATTTTGAACAAATTTGGTAGGTTTGAATTTTAAATTTTTTTTCAGCAAACACTGTACCCCCTCAGTCCTTTGTCATCTGCTAGCTTCAATAGTCAGTATATAGACAACAGGCAATGTTAGCTATGTACCGCCATTCTTCTCTTCTTCAAGTGTCGGGTCTGGTCCTGCAGACATCGACGATCATGGCTCTCCATTCTTCCCTGTTCTGGTCCCTCTCATGAGCTCATTGTTGGTGCCCTCTTTATTCGTTGCGAATTTGTTTAGCTGTCTGTGGATTTTGTGCGTTGTCTTCCTCTGCTCTTGTTTCCACAGATTTTGCCACTCCATAACAGTTTCTCTAGTCCGCCAGCCCTGATTATATGGCCGAAAAATTTGAGCTGTCTTTCTCTGATGGTGTTGAGAAGGGATCTCTTGTATCCAGCCATTTCCATTACTTCTGCATTTGTTTTTCTTTTTGTCCATGAGACTTTCATGATTCTCCGGATGAACCACATTTCCACTGCTTCTAGTCGCTGTTCTGTGTCCTTGGCTAGGGTCCAGCACTCACATCCGTACAGAAGAATGGACCATACGTAGGCTCTCACAACATGGATCTTTGTCTTGAGGCTTATCTTACTGTTGGTAAAAATGCATTTCATGTTGTTAAAAGTTGCCATAGATTGACCGATTCTCTTCTTGATTTCTGTGTCACACTTGCCGTACCGCCATTATGTCAGATTATAGAGAACATTATAATATGCATGCGCAAGGTCAACGCTGTAGGAATACAGGCAATCCTCATTTGATGATAATTCCCAACTTTCTCGTGACTACCTGATATTGCTCTATGTCCTCAATCCCCAGAACAAGTGCACAGTCCATTTTTTCATACTTAAAAAAAATCTGTGAAAATCACCAACATTTTTCCCCCACTCGCACTCTATACAAGATACTACTTGACCCCCAAATTAATACCGGTGTGTAGCCAAACCAACAAACACGAACGACAACCGTGCACAAAAGCAATAACAGAATTTATGTCCCGTAAGGAAACAAGCTCTGTGAGATACAACAAGGAAGCCATGAAAATGAAAGCGTGAGAGAGAGAGAGAGAGAGAGAGAGAGAGAGAGAGAGAGAGAGAGAGAGAGAGAGAGATGGCGAAAAACAACATCCAACATTTTTTTAATGGATTTAGTTGTTGCGCACACAGGGGATGGGTAAAGCGGAGTGGTTAGAATACTGACCTTGGAGTCTGACAGTGACTGAGGGCGTGGGTTCGAGTATCTTCCCTGCTGAGGTGTCAGGGGGATACCACTCTTCCTGGAGTCAGATTGGCACTGACGCCATTTCTCTGAGTCCCCTGTGTGTGTGTGTGTGTGTGTGTGTGTGTGTGGTCAAGTAAAATTTTTATTTTCAGATGGTTCATTGAATAAGCAGTGCAGTTTCTTTATTTTTCATTAAGCCATCTATCTAAAAATGATGATAATGATAATATACATGCATACATAGAATAGAAAACCTAAACATTGTAAAAACCATAGAAATCACATAAAAGAAAAAAAAATCCTTGTAAACATAAAGTATGCATGTGTGTTTGGGCGCGTGCGCGCGCAAGAAAATAAGAATGAAAAGTAGAGAAAGAAAGAAAGGAAGAAAGGAAGAAAAGAAAAGAAAGGAAAAGAAAAAAAACCAAATAGAGAGACCACCCATAATAAAAGAGAAAACTAAGAAATGGGGAAAACACAGAGAACAAGAAACAAAAGCTTCTACTGAATATGACAACAAAAAAAGAGTGTACATAAAAAAACAACATAGACACTGGAGAGATCAACGACCTCCGAATAAAAATAAGATAACCCAAACAAACATAAAAATTATATATAAAAAAACCCCAAGAACATCAACCCTACTTTTAAAAAATAAAAGCAACAAAACCAATCCTTTTACTCTCTCAAACAGCCAAACACGAACGACGACTACGAACAAAGGCAACTGAACTCCAGGATTTATGTCCCATAAAGAACAGAAGATATTTGAGATACAATAAGGAAACAGAGAGAACATGAAATAAATACGAGGAAGCAAGAGACGACGGCCAACCTTATGAATGGATCTGCTTGATGTGCAGGGGTCAGGGTGGTGTAGGGGTTAGAGAGTGGACCTCGTGATCTGACAATGAACTGAAGGCGTGGGTGCCAGTCTCTTATGAAATCTTTCTAGGGGAGTTTTCACCTGGAGTTAACATGAAGTCGCCTTTTCTAGGGTTTTTTTCCATCTGGTGTTAATAATATTGGAGACAATAGAGACTGTTATTTACTTATCCCCCCCCCCCCCTCTCTCTCTCACACACATTCGTGTACTGTGTGAAAGTATTAGTATTGGGCTTATTTTTTATTTTATCATCATATACATCCCTAAGGGCGGGGATTGGATGTAAAAAACCCCACATAAGTGCTTATTCATTATTCTCGAAATACAAGAATTTGTCATTGTCATTTGTCATTCTCTCTCTCTCTCTCTCTCTCTCTCTCTCTCTCTCTCTCTTTTGGGGAAAGGTTTATTTCCCTTTGTTTCTACTGCGTGAGAGTATGAGTATTGGGTTATTATTAAGATGTATCCCTACAGGCGGGGACTGGATGTAAAAAAGCACACGAGTGCTTATTCATTATCCTCGAAATAAAATAATTTCTTATTGTCAGTGTCATTGTCCCCCGTATGCTTATTCTGTTACCCTTGAAAACCCCCCCCAAAAAACCCAAACCTGAAGAAAGATTCTCTCTGTATGTGTGTGTGTGTGTGTGTGTGTCTGCACGAGCGTGCATCCGCACTTTCGCATCTGGGTGTGTCGCTCTATGTGAGCGTGTGCCTGTACCTCAAGGAACAACATTGCAACAGGGCCAGTGGGACAGTTCCAAGGCAGCTGTCCACACCTGACGTTGACTTGATGAACTCAGTGTCACTGCGACCCCGTTACCTGCCCTGTGAATTGGGAAGGGTTTTTATCAGGGTCATCTACACCCCGCCCTCTGCCAACACTGCACGTGCCGCCAACCACATCGCTGACCTTGTGCGGGAATTACAGCTGCTTTCTTCTGATGCTCCTCATTTTATTCTGGGTGATTTTAATCAGTGTGCTTTACGGTCTGTTCCGCCTTTTTTTTAAACAATATGTCACATGTCCAACACGTGGAAACAACAAACTGGATCTCTGTTTTGGTAATGTTTTCCATGCATACAGATTTTTTACACTACCTGAAATCGGTAAATCTGATCATACAACTGTACATCTTATTCCTGCCTACCGTCGTCTTTTACAAACCCAGCCTGTTTTCAAGAAAACTGTTCAAGTATGGAATAAAGATAGTGTTGAGCAATTAAAAGGGTGTTTTGGTTGTACAGATTGGGATCTCTTTTTAAACTCTTCTATTGATGTGAGTGAAGCAGCTGATGCTGTTTCTGATTATATTAAGTTCTGTAAAAATATGTGAATTCCAGAGAAAACTGAAAATTTTCCAATAACAAACCCTGGGTCACAAAGTCTTTGAAGAAAACTCAACGAAAAGAAAATGGATTTTTAATCAGGAAACACCTTAGCTAAAAACGTAAAATCGAAGCAACAACAACAACAAAGAAATAGAAGCAAACCTTAGAAATGAAATATGGCATGCTAAGACACAATGCAGAACAAAAGCAGAAAAACAATTTCAGTCAGGGAATATGAAAAGTGCATGGTCTGGTCTGAAAACTTTGTCAGGACAGATTAAAACACAAAACAAAATAATAATAATAATGTATGCAATTTATATAGCGCTGAATCTTGTAAAGCAACAATTCAAAGCGCTCAAAACCAGTATACCAGAAAAAAGAATGCGCTGAATTTTCCAATCAACTGAATTTTTACTGTCGTTTCGAGCGTAATGATTTAGAGGAAAGTTTAGAATCTGTGATGGCAGACATAACAACCAGCTGTGATAAAGATGGCCTTGTTTGTAATATAGAGAGATCCAGAGTTACCTCAATGTTAAAAAAGTGAAATACATAAAAAGCTGTAGGACCTGACAATACCAGTGGAAAAAAGTTTAAATGGTGTGCAGCGAGTTGTCATTTGTTTTGATGAAGTTATTTTCATTATCTTTACACACTGGCGTCATAAGACATCCAGAAGGAGGAGGAAAGTGGCAGAATGGTTCAGACGCTCGTCTGCCGGTGTTGAAGACGTGAGGTTCGCCTCTCCCTTTCTCCCCAGTCTGATTGGGAAAGTGGACTGAGCGTCTATTCCAGCAGGTGGACAAAAAACACGAACAGTTAGGTTCAATTCCACCCCAACACACACACACTCTCTCTCTGTCTCTTATATTAATATTATATCCATAAGGGCGGGATCTGGATGTAAATAAGTACATGGGTGCTTATTCATTATCCCCGAAATAAAAGAATTTGTCATTGTCATTGTCCACCATCTGTCCTGTTCCGAAAACAGAAACTCCTACCTAAAGTTCTCATTGACCTGTTGCTTTAACTTCTATAACTATGATTATGTTTTGAGCGGTTTGTCCATCATACTAGCATCTTCTTCCACAAGTCAGGGATGCCCTTGACCCCTACCAGTTTACTTACCGGCAGTACTGATGACGCAACACTCACGTTCTTGAACCATATGTATACACATCTGGAAAACAAGAGGAATTTTTTTGGTCCGAATACATTTTATTGACTTTTCTCCTGTAGCATTTAACGCAATGCAACCACATCTCATGGCCCCAAAGCTTCCAATACTCAAGTTAAACCCTAAATTGATTTTATAGAATGTTAATTCTTTAAAGAATCCCAATGGTGCTTGCTTTAGGGGTGGAGGGAATACTCCTCTCAAAGAGCTACTTGCACTGGTGCATCACAAGGTACTGTCTTGGGCTCCTGCACATTCTACACTACCAATAACTGGCTGCGCCTTTTATAAAAATAATAATATAATTCTGCTATTCTTGATTTATCCAATTCAGTCACAGATTATTTTAAATAAGTGTAAAGATTTTAAAACTGGTGTAAAAACAAGTATCTTGATCTCCATGTTATTAAAACAAAAGAAAAGGTAGTTGACTTTCACAGAAGAAATACTCCAGTCCTCGATTTGTTCATAAAAGAAAGATAAGGTAGAGACAGTACACGGATCTTAATACGATTTTGGATAGCAGGTTAAATCTTCATCCCGCTTCGGAAATTTTAGTGCGAAAAACACCAGCAGTTGAGTCATGACAATAACAAGTCGTGACAGGAGATTGCCTTATATGTATTATATGCCAATCGGATTACTAGTGTAAGATAATGGGGAGATCGAAACAGGTATTGCTGCGTACAACTTCTTGTTTAGAGCAGCACAATCAAAACAGGAAATATTGTGTAGCCTCTAAACTGAGGCTTCAAAATTTCTATTACAAATGCCAAATAAAATCAACGGGCAAGTTTTAACTACCACCCAAGTGAACGGGGCCGCTGCACAATTTGCTGGTGTCTCCCAAAATAGTAACACGTCGCTCTGATCGCATGGGAGGTAATCTACTCACCACACCATCACACTAGAAAAGCCAAAGACATTCTCTATCTATCTATCTGTCCCGTAGTCTGACGACCGTGGGGGCACCCTCAAAGACTCAGCAACCAGTTCCCTCCATTCCTCTCTCTGTTCTGCCTTTCTTAGGGTTTTGTTGAGTTCTAGGCCTGTCCATTCACTGATGTTATCCTCCCAGCTCTTCCTTGGTCTGCCTCTTCTTCTTCCTCCTTGGACAGTGCAAAACTGTCTTTGTAATTCCTTGGGATCTTGTGACATGCCCATACCACTTAAGTTTACGTTTTTCACGATCGTTACAAGGTTCTCATAGGGTCCAATGGTTTGCTGGATTCTGTTATGCACGCTTTCGTTGCTTATGTGGTCTTTGTAGGAGATGCCAAGGAGTCTTCGAAAGCATCTCATCCCCACTGCCTGTACTCTTCTCTCCAAATCTGCAGTCAGGGTCCATGATTCACAGGCATACAGAAATATGGATATGACAAGGGAGCGCATTAGTCTGATCTTGGAGATAAGTGAGATATTCTTGTCTCTCCAGATGGTGTTTAGTTTTGACAAAGCTGTTATTGTCTGCGCAGTCCTGCATACTACTTCTGGCTTGGATCCCTGGTCGGATACAATGGCTCCCAGGTACTTGAAGCTTTGAACTGTTTCCAGCTTCTGGTCATTAACCCTGATATCAGTGCTAATGCCGTTGGTGTTATTAGTCATCAGTTTGGTCTTCTCTGCACTGATTTCCATGCCGTATGTTTTGGAGGCCTTATCCAAGTGTTCTGTTAGGCTGGCAAGCTCTTTTTCTGATCCTGCTATTCCATCAATGTCATCTGCGAAGCGGAGGTTTGTGATCGTTCTGCCACCAATGCTGACTGATCCTTCATGATGTTCCAGTGCATTAGCCATGATTCTCTCAAGGAAGATGTTGAAAAGAGTGGGTGAGAGTAGACAGCCCTGCCTTACTCCAACTGTTGTTCGAAACCATTCTCCAATGTTGTTGTTGTAGTACACTGCACTGGTGGCCTCGCTGTACAGCTGTTTGATGACTCTGATCAGGTTTGCATTGATGCTGTACAAATTCATGGTTGCCCACAAAGCCAAAGACATTGCCACTGATAAAACACACGTACTTTCACAACACTGTGCATTGCTGCCGTCTGGTAGACCATACCGGGTGCCCCAAACGAAAACAAACAGAACCAGAAATAGTTTGATTGCCAAGTCCATTCCATTTCTTAACCAGACTTGAATTTCGTTTTTAATACATTCTCATGTGAAACCAAGTACCATTAAACAACAGCGGATGCATATGCATGCCTCTAAATCAGGAGAAAGTGAGAGGGGGAGGGATGAGAGGGAGAGAGAGGGGGGGGGGGGGCGGAAGAGAAAGGGGGTGAGAGATAGGGGAGGGGGGAGAGAGGGGGGAAGGTGGAGGGGAGAGAGGGAGAGAGCGTTTGTCAAAGGGATCACCATGAAATCAGTGAATATGTTTGTTACAGAAAGAAAAGCCACACATACTTTGACAGAACGTGCCTTTCAAACCAGTGTATTAAATGAATGTGGGGTGTGATGGAGAAAAGGGTGATGATGATTTCATGAAACATTCTATTTTGATTTACATTTTTATGGAAGTTTTCTTACGCTGTTATTGATCATATATGTATGATATTTGTTGTCGTTGATAAGATATTATATGAGACTTTCTTCAATTTTCATTATGCTCTAGTTTTGCCTTGTCGCTCTTAACACTGTTATTGTTGTCAGAATGCGTGTCGCGCACTCATGGTGTGTGTGTGTGTGCGCGTGCGCGCGTGTGGTGTGTGTGTGTGTGCGCGTGCGTGCGTGTGGGTTCAGTGTGTGTGTGTGCGTGAGTGTGTATGTGTATGTGTGTGTGTGTGTGTGTGTGTGTGTGTGTGTGTGTGAGAGAGAGAGAGAGGAGAGAGAGAGAGAGAGAGAGAGAGAGAGAGAGAGAGAGAGAGAGAGACACAGACAGACAGACAGACAGACAGACATCAAGTGCTGTCAACTTTTATGATGTGTGTTATATCTTATGTATATATTGTTTAAAGCATGTTGTGTAATCTTAAAATGCCACTCATAATTTCTCTATTGAGATAATAAAGTATTCTTGAGTCTTGAGTGGTCGTGGGGGAGAATAGAGAGTAGGAAGAGAGGTGTGTGTGTGTGTGTGCAGGGGGGGGGGGGGGGGGGGGGGGAGGTAGGGGGGTGGGGGGATACAGGTGCACTCACGCAGAGAATCTTCATCATAATTTCTGTGAAAGGGGAAACAACTTAACTCGCTAAATGTTATTGACATTTCAGTTTCGTGTCTGCGTTGACTCGAGTTGTAATGTAATATTTTCATCCTAAGATCACCGCCTATATTGCATCTTCATTGGTATTTTTTATGTCTGACAATTCAAAATAATGATGCCAAATTTGTATATTTTTTATATAGCATGCTTGTAAGAAAGAAAATAAAGTCATGATTCATTGTTCATGGTCTTGACTAATGATTCGATCTTTAAAAATCGTGAATTGATCAGGTTTTTTTTGATAAGTGTGTGTGTGTGCGTGTATGCGTATGTAGGTGCGTGCTTGCATGCGTGCACGCGTTCGCAAGAAATAAAGATAAGAAGAAAAGAAAGAAAGAAAGAAAGAAAAACAGATAGACAGACAAGCAGACACAAACACAGAAAACAAAACAGATATAAAGTAAAGACTGAAAAAAGTCATAAAAGAAAAAAAGCTAAAAAAAACCCCCAAAACCAAGAACAAAAAAAAAAGGTTAGAATGACAGGACAAAAATAATAAAATAAAAGATAAGAAAAAAAGAAACAAAGAGAACAAGAAGATAGACATGCAGAAAACACTAAGAAATAAACACACCTTAACAAGCCAAACGAAAAAAAAAAAAAGACGAAACGAACAGAGAGAGAGAGAGAGAGAGAGAGAGAGAGAGAGAGAGAGAGAGAGAGAGAGAGAGAGAGAGAGAGAGAGAGAGAGAGAGAGAAGAGAGATTAAAATCACACATTGATAACGACAAACAAAAGAGTGTTACACAAGAAGAACAAAGATATAAAAAAAAGAACAACAACCTCTGAATACAAAGAAACAACCAAGCAAACACAAAAGAAGAAATTAAAAATAAACAACTATTTAAGAACAGAAAAAGCGTTTGGACCCGAAACTTTCCCTCCATCCATTAGACCACGAGTGGTGGTCTGGGCGCTAGTCTTTCGGATGAGACGATAAACCGAGGTCCCGCGTATTACACATAATTATTTAGCGCACGTAAAAGAACCCACGGCAACAAGAGAGGTGTCCCTGGCAAAATTCTGTGGAAAAAAGCCACTCTGATAGGGAACCAAATACAGTTGCAGACAGGAAAAAAACAACCCCCAAAAATGGGTGGCGCTGCTCTTGTGGCGACGCGCTCTCCCCGGGAGAGCAGCCAGAATTTCAGGCAGAGAAATCTGCCGTGACCTAAAGTGGTATAAATAAATAGATAAATTTCTTTTCTTTTCTTTTATTCTTTTATATCGAGGATAATGGAATAAGCACTCATATGCGGTTTCGTAAATTTTGTCATCTGTTCCCACCGGCACACAATGGCCTACTCTTTCGAAAAGCGGAACAGGATTTAACGTGTGCGCAAGATGTTCTGCATGCGTTTGCACACGGGGCCTCGGTTTATAGTCTCATCCGAAGGACTTTGACATTCAGTTCGATTTTTTTTGGTCAAACTGGGAAGAAAGGGCGAGGGTGGGAATCGAACCCAGAACCTCACTGTTTACTTGTTGGCAGGCAAACATCTTAACCATCCTGCCACCTTCGTTCCTAAATAAATAAGCAACTTAACCCATCCTTACGCTCTAAGAGAAAAGAGCAAACCACGAACGACAACCCTGAACAAAAGCAGTCACAGGAGTTATGTCCCGTAAGGAAACAAAGATCAGTGAGATATAATCCGGAAGCCATGAAAATAATTCAACAGAGATGGCGACAACGACCAGCCTTTTCCACAGATGCGTGCTACTTGTGTTGGGTTGTGTTGTGTTGTGTTGTGTTGGGGGACGGGGTAGCGTAGGTGTTAATAAAAAGAAAGTGTCGATTTCGTGATCGGTTTGTAGGCTTACTATACTGAGGGCGAAGGTTCAAATCTCGGCTGAGTTGTCATTTGCAGTGGATTTGGGGGTTTACATTGTAATGGACTGACTCAGTACTGTCTCGGTGTCTCTGTCTGTCTGTCTCTGTCTGTCTGTCTCTATGTCTCTGTCTGTCTCTGTCTTTGTCCGTCTCTGTCTGTCTGTCTCTCTCCCTTTCTCTCTGTCTCTCTCTGTCCGTCTCGGTTATGTCTGTCTCTCTCTTTCTCTATGTCTGTCTCTGTCTCTGTCTGTCTATCTCTGTGTGTGTGTGTGTGCGCGCGCGCGCGTGTTTGGTTACATGGACGTGTGTGTATGTGTGTGTGCGCGCGCGCGCGCGTGTGTGTGTGTGCATGTACGCATGCGCGCGCGCGAGCATGTATGTGTGTGCATGTGTGTATATTTGTGTGTGTGGGTGTGTGTGCGTGCATGTATGCATGCACGCGCGTGTGTGTATGTGTGTGTATGTGTGCGCGCGCGTGTGTGTGAAAGAACTATACTAGCTAAATGTTATTGACATTTCATTTTGAGCCTATATTGACAAAAGCTGTAACCTAATGATTATGATTTCATCCAAAGAACCCAAACTGAATTGCGTCTTAATCAATTTTCCATGCTTCCTAATTCATGGTCATTTCATTCAAGTTCCATTGTCACAACGAGTTCCCCAAAGATGTGTTAATAATTATTTAGCAAAGTCATTCTAATGATCTTTTTCTTTAAAATTGCAAAATGGTTGATTTTTTTAAAAAGAAAAAAAAACACCCACATACCACCAACAAATTGTAGACGAGAATGCTGTCAAAGTCAAAGTCAAACTTTATTTTCAGATGGTACATTGAATAAGTAGTGCATTTGCTTTTTTTTCATCAAGCCATCTATCTAAAGAAAAAAAAGCGAGAAAACAAGATAATGTATATGCAGACATAGAATTAAAAACCTAATCTATGGTAAACTATACAAATCAAACAAGAAAAACAATAAAACACGTGTGTGTGTGTGTGTGTGTGTGTGTGTGTGTGTGTGTGTGTGTGTGTGTGTGCATGTGCATTAATTTTTTTTCCATTTAGAGTTTTTTCGTTTTTTGGTTAAAGCTCCGAGGTTCACCAATGGTGAGAGTTTTTCGTACGCAACCGTTTTTACCCACCATGAAGGTAGCCACATTCCGACTTCGGGGACACATATAATTCATCATCTTAAGCAGGATGTATCACTCACTATACACGTTGCCTGTAGGAACACGCGTGTGTCCACTCCGGTATTTTTTTTACTTAAAATCAAGCGGGGTTTTAGAACACACACACACACACACACACACACACACACACACGCGCGCGCGCGCGCGCTCTCTCTCTATACACACACACACACACTCTCTCTCTCTCTCTCTCTCTCTCTCCACACACATACACACACATACACACACACGCACGCACGCACGCACACACAAATACACACTCTCTCTCTGTACACACACACACTCTCTCTCTCTCTTCACACACACACCCGCGCTCGCTCACACACACGCACACACTCTCTCTCTCTCTCTCTCTCTCTCTCCACACACACACACACACACACACACACATATACACACACACACACACACTCTCTCTCTCCACACACACACCCGCGCACACTCGCACACACTCTCTCTCTCTCTCTCTCCACACACACACACACACACACACATACACACACACACGCGAACACGCTCGCACACACTCTCTCTCTCTCTCCACAGAGAGAGAGAGAGAGAGGAGAGAGAGAGAGAGAGAGAGAGAGAGAGAGAGAGAGAGAGAGAGAGAGAACGCCGTGACCCATAAAACCTGCCCATCCCGCGGTAGTTGGTTGGACCAGTGAAGTCATTTTCTTTATCGCCTGACAACAACACCATGTTTTATAATGGTTATTATCGGCCCACAGGCGGCGCTTCCTTCACTGCAAGCAGGCAACCCCGAAACAGCCCAGCTAGCGGAGGTGAGGAGTGGCGAAGAATAATTGTTATGTCTCTTTCTCTAGTTTCTTATTTATGTTATTGTTGTTGTAATTGTTCAAGATTTAATCCCGTGACTTTTTTTTATATACTTGTCTCGGTTAGAGGCGACGGGATAGCTCAGTGGTCGGAGCACTCGCTTTCCCCCCAGCCAAGTTAAGCAGCGTCGAGCGTGGTTACCATTTGGATGGGTGACCGTTTGCGCTGTGCCTTGGCTTCAGTACAGTTCCCCTAGTTCACCCAGTTGTAAATGGGTACCTGCCCTCTTTAGGGTCAGGGAAGGTAAAGCAGCGAGGGAGAGGAGATGGGCGCCTCCCTCAATATGCTGGCCCTAGAGAAGTTGAGGTCTCTGACGCCTCGCTCCCCTACGACCGCATAAGTTATGGGACTCCTTTACCTTTTACCTCGGTTAGAGCTCTGAGTTAATCACTGGTGAGGATTCCCCCACCCCCCCACCACCATTTAGGTAGCTGTATTCCGACTTCCCGAACACACACACACACATACACACACATACACACACACACACACACACATACACACACATACACACACACGCACATACACACACATACACACACATACACACACATACACACACACATACACACACACACATACACACACATACACACACACATACACACACACATACACACACATACGCACACATCACACACACATAC
>CM054135.1:93648084-93658084 GCA_028751875.1 Rapana venosa
TTAGTTTTCTTTAACAGAATTTTGCCAACCCGACTCCCTTCTCTACTTTAGCAACAACAACAACAACAACAACTCCAAAACAAAACAAAAACAAGAAAGTAAACCAACCAGCCAACCAACACACACACCAAAGGAAGAAGACAAAATAGCACACACATAAACACATACATAACCACACATACACTATACACACACACAAACGCAGCCACACACTACAAACACATAAACACACGCACACACACAAACGCAGACACACACTACAAACACATAAACACACATAGACACACACACACGCACTACACACACATGCACACACACTACACACACACTACACTACACACACACATACACATACACTACACACACACACACACGCACACACACACACACACACACACACACACACACACACACACACACACACACACACACACACACACACAACAAGCAGACAAACAATGTAGCATCCAAACATTGTGAAGCGACCCCGCTCATTCAAAATAAAATCAGCAGTAAAATCTCATTATTTAAACAATCAAATTCTGTAGTCTGCTTTCACTCACTCTCGCATCACGGAATAAAAACACCCCACCCCCCAACACACACACACACACACACACACACACACGCACACACACACGCACACACACACACACACACACACACACACACACACACACACACACGCGCGCGCGCACGCACTCACACACACATTTGACAAACGGATTCCGAGCGTGATTGGTTACAGGTAGTTTTCTTTTCTCTCTGAAGAATAAACCTCAAGAAATTTTCGTTGCTCTAAAACTCATCCATATTCAGGATTCTGAGTTTTACATTTCTCAACAACAACAACAACAACAATCTATGAAGCTAACAAACTTCACTTTTGATTGCAACACGCAAAGTTTCTCTTCATTATAAAAACTGCTTGGAGAGAGAGAGAGAGAGAGAGAGGAGAGAGAAGAGAAGAGAGAGAGAGAGAGAGAGAGAGAGAGAGAGAAGAGAGAGAGAGAGAGAGAGAGAGAGAGAGAGAGAGAGAGAGAGAGAAATTGAATCTTATGAATTAGAACAAAAATGGACATAAAAAATCGAAATAAATACAAAAACGCACATAAACCATAAAATAGATCGGTAATAAATAGAGAAAACATTCTCTCACAATGTAGCAAACATCCAATTTGGAGTATGTGTTTAAAAAAAACAACAACCCCCAAAACCCCCAAGAAGTCAACAAAGATGTCTTCGTTGCCGTGGCAACTAGTACAACAAAGAAGGTGGCAGTTGTTTGACGTCATTGCAACTGAAAGATTAAACTTGGAATTGAAAACTAAAAACTAAAGCAAGAAAACAACAACAAAAAACACCCTCAAACGAAGAAACAAAATAAGAACCACCCCAACACCCAACCCCCAACCCCACCGCCACAAAAACAACTTAATCAAAGTCAGTTAAACCCGAGCTCATTTTAAGAAAAAAGGGTAAAGGGAGTCCCATAACCTATAAGATCGCAGAAGAGCGAGGTGTCAGAGACCTCACTTCTCTAGGCGCCAGCATATTGAGGGCGGCGCCCATCTCCTCTCCCTCGCTGCTTTACCTTCCCTGACCCTAAAAGAGGGCAAGGTACCCATTTACAGCTGGGTGAACTGGGGGAACTGTACTGAAGCCAAGGCGCACAAACGGTCACCCATCCAAGTGGTAACCACGCTCGACGCTGCTTAACCTTGGCTGGGGGAAACCGAGTGCTCCGACCACTGAGCTATCCCGTCCCCTGCTCATTTTTACAGTCGTTTTATTTCTGAAAACATTTTATTCTAATTTTTGTTGTTGCTCAGCTAGAGCTTCGAGGTTCATCATTGGTGAAGTTTTGTAAATACGACTGTTTTAGCCCCCCTTAAGGCAGCCACATTTTCCGACTTCGTTGACGGTGGTTAGACGGGACACCAGTGTGCATAGTTTTTATTTAAGTGTTGTCATCTGTTCCCTCAAGGGTGCAATGGTCTATTCTTCTAAAAGGCGGAACAGGTTTTAACGTGCGCTCAAGATGTGTTCTGTGTGTGTTTGCACAAAGCACCCTCGGTTTATAATCTCATCCGGACTTAGTTGTGGTTAATGAAAATGAGTGCGTGCGCAAAAACGTACACACACACACACACACACACACACACACACACACACGCACACACACACACACACCAACACACGCACGCACACACACACACATGCACACACACACACACACAAACACACACACACACACACACACACTCTCTCTCTCTCTCTGTGTTTCTGAAGAATAAACTTTGTTCATTGTTCTCTCTTTCTCTCTCTCTGAAGTTTTCAACGATAAAACAAAATCAAAAACTCCAAACTAGGAAAACAGACACCCAAGATGTTCAAAAATCACCGTTACCTGTTTCCCCAGCTTAAACAAAGCTTCCTGTATAGTTATCCGAAACTGCTCCAATGCAGAAAGGTCAGCTAGAAAATTAATGAGAAAGATCTTCATTCACAGTCATTGGGTTGTTTTTTTCTTCTGTCTTTTCCTCTGCTACATGAGTGTTTTCAATGTTTTGAAGGTGTTAGAAAAGGAGAGTATTATACATTTTGTAAGGAACCTGGTATTATTGACAAGTTTTAAGTATCAACATCTGACCTTTTAAACATTAACTCAAAGGGAAACAATTCTCGAAACTAATGATATGAATATTTCACTACTTTAAAAGGTATGTTGTATTATATTTCTCTTTGTGTGTATATCTATGTATCTATCTATGTATCTATCTATGTATCTATTTATCTATCTATCTGTATATCTATCTCTCTCTCTATATATGTATGTATGTATGTATATATATATATATATATATATATATATATATATATATATATATATATATATATATATATATATATATATATATATATATCCGAAAATATTCTCCACTTATAATACTGAAAGGTCAACTAAAAATAATGAGAAAGGTATTCTTCAGAGTAATTTGTTTCATTGATGTCTTTCCAAGATCTACCTTACATACACATTTGTCGACTTCATCAGCGGAGTAGCACAGTGGTTAAAGCACTGTGTTCTTTACCTGACGGTAGCTGAAGGCTTGTTTTTAGTTTGATTATTGTCTAACTTTCACCTTCACCTATCCCCTAGTCTAGTAGATCGTTGGGGCACCACTGAACATTTCGCAACCAGCTTCCTCCACTAGTTGCAAATTCTTCAGTGATATCCCAATGGTCAACTAGACAGCGTGGTATTTGTTTTATAGTTTTCAAATTTTAACAAGTTTTCAGTGTAAAAGATTGTTTAACAAACATTTGTTTAACAGAATTTCTAGAAAGGACGAACCACACAGACAAGCGAACAGACAAACGAACACCCAAACAGTTTTATTCGCTTTTAGACAAACGAAACAGAAAACAGTCTTATGAATCAAACCCAATTCATTAGACTGGTTTCATCCACTTTTGTGTCACGGAAACGAAAATTCGTTTGACAAACTGATTCAGCGCCTGACTGGTTACATGAAGCTTTCTGTTCTATTCTCTGCTACAAAATACAGAAAACTAATCTGCTCTAAAATATTCCTTTTTAATATTTTGTATTTTATTCTTTTATTTCGAGGATAATGGAATAAGCCCTTATGTGCTTTTTTACATCCAGACCCCGTGTGTATGCGGTTTTGTAAATTCTGTCATCTGTTCCCACCGGCACACAATGCCCTACTCTTACGAAAAGCGGAACAGGTTTAAACGTGTGCGCAAGATGTTCTGCGTGCGTTCACACACGGGACCTCGGTTTATAGTCTCATCCGAAGGACCGTTTCCAGTTTTTAAGCCTTCCATTTTTTTCTCAAAAAGAATCAAAGTAGAAGACACATTAGATTTTGATTCCATCAGGCAAAACTTCTATTCATTGTAAAGAAGAAGAGAGCCAAGGAAGTGAATGTTAAACATAAAGCAACTAAATGATGGACGCATGTCCTTCTTCTACATTGAACACTCAGACAGCAACTATTGTTGTCTGTCATAATGAGCAAAAATGCGTTGCGCTGCTGTTAAGCGCCTGTCAAGTCAGGCCCAGCGCATCCGACTTCGGTATGGGAGAGAAGTGATATCTTTTAAGACTTTCTAGAAAAAAAGGCAGGAGAATGGACCAAGAAGGCAGAAAATAGACAAGAAGGAGGTGACAGGAAGAAAAGAAACAAGGCAGAAGCAAAGAGAGGGATAGAAAAGAGCGAATTCCCAGCACAGAATTGCCATAGGGTGGAAGTGGTACTTTGTACTGACAGTCCCCTGACATCCCCACAACGGGGAGGGCAGGGGCGGGGGGAGGGGGGGGGGGGGGGTTGGGAGGGGTAGTATCTTAAATGCAAGCTCTTGTTTTCAGGAAAATTTGAGTCCACTATTCACAGCTTTCTTAACCCAAAGCAGTTATTGATGTAAGCAACGTACGTAGGCCTAAATGAACATGTTGTTATGCCGTACTATGTTGAGGTTGGTTTTATCCATGAGAGTCTCTTAGCATAACAACTTATACACAACATGTTGTTATGCCGTACTATGTTGAGGTTGGTTTTATCCATGACAGTCGCTTAGCATAACAACTTATACACAACGTGAAAGGAGGAATAATCCTCTGTAGTCGGCGGCTAGATACTTGAAAACAGTCCTACACACAAACTTCTGACCCGGTGTGAACTTGTGGTCTTAAGTCACTCCTAGGTGGGAAGAGTGAGAGAGAGTTCTTAGTCTGGTTATCCTTTCCCCAGGATATTAATCTGGGGAATGCCCGACAACAGCCACCACTGACAGCATAGTGCACAATCCAGTCTTCAAGTGGTGATCAAGCAATTAGTGTGCCTCTTGTCTGAACCGTTGCCGTATACCATAGGTCTGACAGATACTTTTTTTTCATTAAGAAACAATAATATTATAGGTTTTATTCAGAAATGGTTTAAAATTGTGTGTTTTCTTCAAACTTAGTAACAATATTTCCCTAGTTTGGAGTGGAGCAAGCTGGTTGCAAAATCTTCAGTGGTGCCTCCCCACAGTCTACAAGACTACGGGACAGGTGAAGGTGAAGGTGAGGAAGTTTGGTTTCTTGTTGTTCGTGAATGAAGGCATGTGTGAATGGCTGTTGCTTTCAGACATATCCCTTTTTCTCTTTGGAAGGTCTCACAGATTATTTTCATAGGCCTACGTTGTAAAGAAAACAAACACGAAGGAGGCATCTCTGTATAATGGAAATGAACGCACGAATGAATAAATACAAATGTGAGTTCGTCTAATATCACTAGAAGTGAACAGACGTAAAATTGAAGTCAACAATAACAACAACAAATGTGAGTGATACACTGAAAAAAAGTAAATAAGAGATAACCGAATCGAGAATACCTCCACCCTCACCTATCCCGTAGACCACTTGACCGTTTGACCACCACTGGAGATTTCTGTAAATGGTCGGTCGCCCAGCGATGCCGTGCTAACAACATCACCCCCTCACGTAGTTTAGCACGCCTGCTGAGGTGAGGGCCTGGGTGTGACGCTTGGAGCCAGCAACACGTGAGACATTGAGGAGATGGCTGAGAACCAGTGATTCCAGATTCCAAGATTCAAGATTTTAGATTCAAGATTTATTTCAAGAAAACCCCAAAGGGCACATGAAATCCAACAAAGCCACAACTTGCGGACGTGGGCGTGCAAAAAAAACCCAACAACACTCACAACTCAAACTCGCTCCAAAATGGAAAGCAGAAAGGAAAGCACAAAGTATGGACATGAAAAGTGAAAGACCATTCACAATACAGGACAGGAAAGGCAGGGCAAATCAACATGATGCCTGAATACATTACCAGCAGTCAACTGCATACTCTCTCTCTCTCTCTCTCCTTCTCTCTCTCGCTCTCTCTTTCTCTCCTTCTCTCTCTCTCTCGCTCTCTCTCTCTCTCTCCTTCTCTTCTCTCTCTCCTTCTCTCTCTCTCTCTCCTTCTCTCTCTCTCTCCTTCTCTCTCTCTCTCTCTCTCTCTCTCTCTCTCTCTCTCTCTCTCTCTTCTCTCTCTCTCCCCTTCTCTCTCCTTCTCTCTCTCTCTCCTTCCCTTCTCTCTCTCTCTCTTTCTCTCTCTCTCTCCTTCTTCTCCATCTCTCTCTCTCTCTCTCTCTCTCTCTCTCTCTCTCTCTCTCTCTCTCCTTCTCTCTCTCTCTCAGCACATCAGGCACAACACACTAATGCCCGTCCACCCGACCAATGCAGCAGCCAGACATCATAGGTACTACCTCCATCACAGCTCCCTACAAAACAGTACACCCCCTTCCCCCTTTCCCTCCCCCCCACCTTGCCCCCTGCCCAATAAAAGCCAAATATACACAAGTGAAAGCATGGACAACATCATCATGCATAGGCGATGGGGATGGATAGGGATATCTGCCGTCGGGAACAGGAAAACATCGCCCGAACAGCCCTCCACTGGACACCAGAGGGAAAACGCAAACGAGGACGACCCAAGAACACTTGGCGTCGGACTGTCGAAACAGAGCTGAAGACCTTCCAACATACCTGGGGAACCATCCGGAAGCTGGCCCAGGACAGACAGGAGTGGAGAACATTTGTTGCTGCCCTACGTGCCAATAAGGCACAAAGGCATTGATGAAGATGATGATACACAAATGAATACAAAACATTACCAAACAACTTCTATACATGAATCAATCAAAATATCGATGAAAGCACAATACAAACACATATAGAAAATAACTCTGTACAGAATTAAATAAGTTTAAAACAATCTAAATGAATAAAACTGTGCGAAAGGGATAGCCTGGTGGTTAGAGTGATGTATTCGTGATCTGCTGACCCGGGTTCGTGTCTCGTTCAAGAGGATTTTTTCCTCTGGAGTAAACATCTGTGCCGACTCCACTCTTCCCAAAGTCCTTCGGATGAGACTAGAAACCGAGGACCTGTGTGTGAAAGTACGCAGAACAAACTCGTCCCGCTTTTTTGGAAGAGTAGGCCATTGTGTGCTGGTGGGAATGGATGACAAAATTTACAAAACTGCATAAACACGGGAACTAGGGGTAAAAAACGCACATAACTGTTTATTCCATTATCCTCGAAAAAAAAAGAATAAAAAGAATACTAAATGAAATAAACAGCCCCAAAATACCACAATGAAATACAATGAAACAGTGTGTTCATAATTAATTAAACAAGTAAACAAATAACCAAACAAACATGAAAAGCCTCCAGAAATCAACATTTATTCATTTTTCTTTTAGCCCATTTAGAAAAAAAATGGAAGCCAACAAAGATGTCTTCGTTGCCATGGCAACCAGTGCAACAAAGAAGGTGGCAGTTGTGTGACGTCATCCGAATCAAAAGGTCAAACTTGGAATTAAAAAAAAAGAGTTCCACAAAGGGAAAAAAACCTGTTTTGGGAGTCAATTTGACCAAGGTCAATTTTTAAAATTGTTTTATACACGAGTGCGCGCATTCACGCACATAAACACACACGCACATGCACAAGGGGAATGGGATAGCCTAGTGGTTAGAACATTGCGCTCGCAATCTGACAACCCGGGTTTGATTCCCGTTCAAGGGGATCTTTTACCCTGGAGTTAACATCAGTGCAGACTCCACTCTCTCCTAAAGTCCTTTGGATGAGACTATAAACCGAGGCCCCGTGTGCGAACGCTCGCTGAACATCTTGCGCACACGTTAAATCCTGTTCCGCTTTTCGTAAGAGTAGGCCATTGTGTGCCGGTGGTAACAGATGACAGAATTCACAAAACTGTATACACACGGGAACTGGATGTAAAAAAGCACATAAGTGCGTATTCCATTATCCTCGATACAAAAGAATAAAATAACATAAATAAGATAAAATAAATAAAATAAAATGAATGCACACACGCGCATACACTCATGCATGTATATATTTACATAATCATATGATTATACACACGTGCACACATGCATGCATGCACACACTTACACATACCATCATACTCAAACATATCAATACACACAAACACACTCACGCGCGCGCGCACACACACACACATACACATACACACATACATTCTCACGCACACACACCCACACACACAAGCACGCATGCACGCATGCACACGCACACACACACTCTCTCTCACGTACACACACCCACACTCTCTCTCTCTCATACACACACCCACACACGCACACACACACATACACACACGCGCGCGCACACACACACACACTCGCACACAAACACAAGCACAAACACACAGCACCCCCTTCTCCCCCTCCAACCCCCCCCCCCCCCCCCCACACACACACACACACATTTTGAAGCCTTCAGCAAAAACACCCACCCAAATCAGAAATGATAAACTCGGAAACTAATCATCCAGGATTTCTGAAAACCATAAAGTCACCGGTTTGGCTGTTGTGAAAACCTCTTTTCTATCCAAAGCTATATTCTCCATCGACAGAGCGGAAAGGTCAACTTCAAATGAGAAAGATAATTATATATTCTTCAGAGTCATTGGGTTTCGGTTTATGTCTTTTTCTCTTCTATTATGATCGTTTTCAATGTGTTGAATCAGTCCACAGAATTGAAATGGATTCCACAAAACCTCCGAATTCTGATGTTGGTAACGAATACTATTAGCGTGTGTCTCTCTCTCTCTCTCTCTCTCTCTCTCTCTCTCTCTCTCTCTCTCTCTCTCTCTCTCTCTCTCTCTCTCTCTCTCTCTCTCTCTCTCTTCTTCTCTGTCTGTCTGTCTGTCTGTCTGTCTGTCTGTCTGTCTGTCTGTCTCTCTCTGTGTGTGTGTGTGTGTGTGTGTGTGTGTGTGTGTGTGTGTGTGTGTGTGTGTGTGTGTTTTAAAGATCTCGAAGGACATTGTTCTTCAAATGAAGTAGGTTTCGATTTTTGAAAACAACATCGTATTTCTCACCATTAAACAAGGGAAATATCTGTTAATGTTTGCGTAGATTCTTTTAATGATTTTGTTGGGAAAGACTAGGCCGGTGGTTAAAGCACTGTACTCATCATCTGAAGTAACGGGTTCGAATCTCGACTAGGGTGTCCGTTCAATGGGATTTTCCCTTTGTGGTGAATATTGGTGTTGACTCCGTAATCCTTGAAAGTCTTTGGGATGGAATTGTAAATTGCTCAGTGGGGATGTCCGGGCCCTGTCAGTATAAACAGCATCCCCACCTACAGGAAATTCTATGCTAGGAATATCTTCTTCTTTTCTTTATCCCTCTCTTTGTTTCTTCCTTATTCTTTCTGTCACCTCTTTCTTGTCTATTTTCGACCGTCTTCGTCCATTCTCCTGCCTATTTTTAATTATTATTCCAGAACGACTTAAAAAGATAACGATTCTCTGCCACACCGAAGTCGGATGCGCTGGTCCTGACTTGTCAGGCGCTTAACGGCAGCGGAACACAACTTCGCTCGAATGACAGACAACGTTGGATGCTGTGTGAGCGTTGGACGAAGAAAAATAACCCAACTATAAACAGATGTCGAGAACTCAAACACGTGAAGAAATCTTGTGGACACGTTAAAAGCCCATCTACCCGTTAGAGAAGGCTTTGCCAACCTTGGCCGTTGAGATAGGGGACAGGAAGATACCCAGCATGCATCCTGCTACTTGGAAAAGAATCGGGTCCGTCAGATCCTACTTGCCCACGACACACCGACTGGGAGAGGAGATAGCCTAGTGGTTAGAACATTGCGCTCGCAATCTGACAACCCGGGTTCGATTCCCGTTCAAGGGGATATTTTCTCCTGGATTTAAGATCAGTGCAGACTCCACACTCCCCAAAAGTCCTTCGGATGAGACTATAAACCGAGGCGCCGTGTGCGAACGCACGCAGAGCAGCTTGCACACACGTTAAATCCTGTTCCGCTTTTCGTAAGAGTAGTCCATTGTGTGCCGGTGGGAACAGATGACAATTTACAAAACCGCATACACACAGGGACTGGATGTAAAAAATCAC